>OY725352.1:2741869-3115716 GCA_963243735.1 Neocrepidodera transversa | reverse complement strand
TAATTTTGGTCTCTCCCATTTCTCAAGGTCACAATTCGTGATTAAAAATTTTGAAAAAATTCTTACTTATAGTACATTTTGTTTCATTTTTAATAGTATTAAGCTCGTTTTAATATATTTTTTAGTTTTCTTGTTATGAATATAAGTAATTTTAATTGAAACTACCATCTCCTATTTTAAAAAAACATATGTACGCCTATGTGTATAACTAATTTATTAATAAAATGTAGAATTATTCAGTTTGTGAAAAATTTTGAGCTTAAATTTTGAAATTTCCATTGGCGTCCCTTGTTTTAATATTTTCCTTTGTCATTTTACAATTTTGGACTAAAAATTTAGAAAAAATTATACCCCATAAAAAAATTATATGTACGTTCATGTATATATACCGAAAAGTAATAAATAAATAGTTACTATAAAATTGTAGTTCTATGAATAATTTAATATTTTTTCTAGCATTAAAAACAATATTTGAATTTAAATTTTTAGTTTTCATATTGTTTAACCCCTGTAACAAAAAAACTGTAAAAGTTATTAAAACGAGCTGAGTGTAGATGGAAAGAGAAAAAAATATTCTATATATACGATTGTTTTCAAAATTTTAGATACACAATTTTGGTTGTCATAACAGGGAGAGACCATGACTATAAGGGTTTTTAATATTCCTCATTTTGGTCTCTCCCATTTATCAAGGTCACAATTCTTGATTAAAAATTTTAAAAAAATTCCCACTTATAGTACATTTTATTCCTTTTTTAATAGCATTAAGTTCTTTTTAATATATTTTTTAGTATTTTCGTTATGAATATAATTAATTTTTTTTTTAAACTACCATCTCCTCTTTTTTTAAAAACATTATATGTACGCCTATGTGTTGACATAAATTACTAATAAAATACAGAATTATGGCCTTTAAAATCAATTTTTAAGAAATTTTGGGCTTAAATTTTTAAATTTCCAGTGGCGTAAATTCCCTGTTTTTAATATTTTTCTTAGTCATTTTACAGTTGTACAATTTTTGACTAAAAATCATATCCCATAAAAAATTTTATATACGGTTATGTATAAACAAGTAATAATAATTAATAATTAATAATTCTAAAATTTTAATTCTACTGATAATTTACGTTTTTTCTAGAAGTAAAAATAATTTTTGAATTTTGAATTTTAATTAAATATTGTTTAACCCCTGTAAAAACAACTGTCAAAGTTATTAAAATGCGCCGAGTGTAGATAAAAAGAGAAAAAAATATTTTACATATGTGAATTTTTTTAAAAATTTTAGATACAAAATTGTGCATATGAGAATAAGGAGAGACCATAGATGTAAGGATTTTTTTATTTTCTTCATTTTAGTCTCACCCTTTTCTCAAGGTCACAATTCTTAATTAAAAATTTTGAAAAAATTTCTACTTACTGTACTTTTTATTCTCTTTTTAATAGTGTTAAGCTAATTTTAATATCGTGTTTAGTTTTCTAGTTATGAGATATACAATTTATTTTTTTAAATTATCATCTCTTAAAAAAAGTTATATGTACGCATATATGTGCATAGATAAATTATTATTAACATCTAAAATTGTGGTATTTACAATCAGTTTGTCAGAAATCGATAAAATAGCAAAAATTTTGAAATTTTCCAGTGGCGTAAGGTTTTTTTAAAATATTTTTATTACAGCCATAAAATTTTAGAATAAAAATTTAGAAAAAAATGATACCCCATAAAAAAAAATTATATGTACGTCTATGTATGAACACAAAATAATAATAGGTGATCATTAAGTCCAAAATTATATTTCTGCAAATATTTTATATTTTTTCTAAGATTAAAAACAATATTTCCATTTAAATTTCTAGTTATCATATTGTTTATCCCCTGTAAGAAAAAAACTATGTACATGATTAAAATGCGCTGAATGTAGATCGAAAGAGAAAAAAATATTCTATATATGTGATTTTTTTCAAATTTTTAGATAAAAAAGTACGCTTGTGAGAATAGGAAGAGACCACAGCTGTAACGGTTTTTTTTATTTTCATCATTTTGGTCTCTTCCTATTCTCAAGGCCACAATTATTAATTAAACATTTTGAAAAAAATCCTACTCATAGTATTTTTTTATTGTCTTTTCAATGGTATTAAGCTCATTTTAATATATCGTTTAGTTTTTTTTTGTTATGAGATTCAAAGTTCATTTTTATTTAAATTATTCTCTCCTACTTGAAAGAAAGTTATAAGTGCGCCTATGTGCAAATATAATTTAATATTAAAATATAAAATTATTTAGAATCAGTATATGAGAAATGGAGAAACATAAAATTTTGAAATTTTCCAGTGGCGTAAGATTTTTTTTTAATATTTTTATTAATCATTTTACAGTCTTACAATTTTAGAATAACAATTTAGAAAAAAATCATGCCCCCTGAAAAAAAAATAATAAGTACGTCTATATATAAACACAAAATAGTAATAAGTGATCAGTAACTCCAAAATTATATTTTTTCGAATATTTTATATTTTTTCTAACATTAGAAACAATATTTGAATTTAATTTTTTAGTTTTTATATTGTTTATCCCCTGTAACAAAAAATCTATGGACATGATAAAAACGCGCTGATTATAGATCGAAAGAGAAAAAAATATTCTATACATGTGATTTTTTTTAAATTTTTAGTTACAAAATTACGCTTTTGAGAATAGGGAGAGACCACAGCTGTAACGGTTTTTTATTTTCATCATTTTGGTCTCTCCCTATTCTCAAGGCCACAATTATTCATTAAAAATTTTGAAAAAATTCCTACTTATAGTACTTTTTATTATCTTTTCAGTGGTATTAAGCTCATTTTAATATATCGGTTGGTTTTTTTTTTGTTATGAGATATAAAACTCATTTTTATTTAAATTATCCTCTCCTATTTTAAAGAATGTTATCAGTGCGCCTATGTGCAATTATAAATTAATATTATAATGTAAAATTATGTAGAATCAGTTTGCAAGAAATTGTGAAAATACATAAAATTTTGAAATCTTCCAGTGGCGTACAATTTTGGATTAAAAATTAAGAAAAAATTAATATCGATGAAAAATGATTATGTGTAACGCCAAATTCTTTTAGATGCGATCTAAGGAATTTAAAAAAAATCTGACATGTAATAACATCTAAAAAATAAAGAATTCAATATATTATATTTTATTATTACGTTTAATCTCGACGAAGTTCATTCATGTACGCTTCCTTTATTTACGAGAACGTTCTAAGTTTGAAAACGGTTTGCAAACTCTGTTTATATCTTGTTAATGAGATAGGCGATTAGGGCTGTGAGTAGAAACTTGGAAATTTAATCCTAATCATTCAAGGAACTGTAGTTACGTACAAGTAAACTGATTAAGGGTATTCTACCGATTGGCAGTTTGCAACTACTTAAACTGGAAGCGAATTTAACTAACGAAAAGTTTATTTCATGTTAAACCAAATATATATTTTTTTCGTTGTTTCTATTTTAGTTTTACTAAAGCTCTATTTTTCCACATGTAGATTTATCCACCAAAACCTCTTATCTGCACTCGTGTTCTATTGTCTGGCATCTTGCAACACACTCTCAGACTCTGAAATCAGTCTCTCGTAAAATGTTACATAACTCTTTGAATAAGTAGTCCGTTGAGGTAGAAAATGCGTTCTTTCGACACCCTCTTCGTGTTCATGGAGCTAAATATTGATTAGCCAGTGGTACAACCGACCCACATTCGCTGTCATCACATCTACGGTCATAGGCGTAGGTATAGGTAGGTAAAGATAATAATTTAAATAGAAATATATCACTTTGAATCCCACAATTCAGACATGGAAAAACGTATTTTTGTTTAATTTTTTTTTAATTTGATTAACTGATGACTGACAATCAACGCACAGCCTAAATCAGAGGTGATAGAAACGTGAAATTTTCAGGGTAGTTTCCTTTGGTAGTGTAGGGGGGCACAAAGAAAGGAATTTTGAAAATTCGCATTTTAAGGGGTTCAAAATTCGGATTAAACAAATATTGACCCGCTCGAGTAAGTGCGTCAACCAAAAAATCGGCTGTGTCATCCCAGAACTTTCCCGGCTCAGGCGTGAAGAATGAGATTATTTTAATTACAAAATACAAAATTAATTAAAATGAAGAACGACAAAAATTACTTAAAATGGCACCTTGTTATTATAAATACCAACAAGATTATGAATTATTTAAAAAAATGGCAAAAAAAATTGTTAAAAATGATAAAGATTTGCTAAATTTCAGCATAAATTAAAACCATAAAAAGGAAAAAAGCAAAAAATGCAAAAAAAAACCGACATAAAAAGAAAAGGGGGAAAAATAACAAAAAGTCTAAAAAAAAATGTCAAATAAGACAAAGTAAAGAGAAAAAATGCAAAATACGCCAAAAAAGTTAAGAAAATGTAAAACAAAGCAAGACAAGTTTTAAAAAAGCAAAAAATGTGGTAAAAATGGATAAAAAAGCAACAAAAAAGGTAAAAAAGCAACAATAAAAAGCCAAAATACAAGCAAATAAAGGTAAAAAAGGTCAAAAAAGCTCAAAAACTAGAAACAAAATACGCCAAAAAGGTTAAAAAAAATAAATAAAAAAGGCAAAATAGAGTAAAAATAAAGGCAAAAATGGCAAAAAAAGTGAAAAGGGAAAAAAATAAGCAAAAAGTATAAAAAAAGGCCAAATTAGGGAAAAAGAAAAAAAAACATACGACAAAGTTAAAAAAAAAGAAGATGAATAGAGGAAAAATAAAGGCAACAAAAAAGTTTTAAAAAAGTCCAAAAAATATAACAAATAAAGGTTAATAACCAAAATACGCCAAAAAAGAAAAAAAAAAGAAGCAAAACTGTATGAAAATAAAGGCAAAAAAGGGATAAAACAGCAACAAAAAGACAAAAAGTTCAAAATATTAATCAAAAAAAGTTTTAAAAATGGCAAATAGGTCAAAAAAAGGAAAAAAATGGCAAAAACAAAATTAAAAATCTGTAAAAAACGTCAAAATAGTAGAAAAAAAAACAAAATAATTTGAGAATAAAAGCCAAATAGCAAAAAAAAATCAAAAATAGGCAAAAAAAGGGGTAAAAAGGCAAAAAAAAAAGTGGAAAAAGCAACAAAAAAGTAAAAAAGAATTTCTTTAACCGGGCGAAAGGGCGTAAAAAGGCAATAAGCCAAAATAAAAAGAAGCAAAAAAAAGCAAAAATGGTAAAAAAAAAAGTTTTAAAAAAAGCAAAAAAAAGGTTTAAAAAAGCAACAAAAAAAAGGCAAAAAAGGTTAAAGAAAAGTTAAGAAAATTTTTAAAAAAAGGGCAAAAAAATTTAAAAAAAAAGGAAAAAAAGGTCAAAACAAAAACAAAACAATCGGTTGTGTCACCCCAAAACTTTCCCGACGAGTATCCACGAAGATTTTTTCAGATATTTCATTTTAAAGTTTCAAATTTTGACATTTTTTTATTTTTTGACAGGTGACGGTTGGAGAAATAATTTTAACTATTCTGAATAGAGTTTTTCAAGGGCTTTCAAATGACATATTGCAAGTCAAATTCCGTTACTAGTGACACTTCCGTTTGACAGATGTCGTACAAAAACTAATGGGTTCTTCCGACAGGTAACCCAAACACATATACCAAATTTCAGCTCAGTCGAATAAAAACAGACAGACAGACTTCCATCTGGAAATGGTCTTAATCATTTCAGGTGACCTCAAAATGGATATTTCCATCTTTATCTCAAAAATTTTTTTAGCTCGTTCACGATACTTTCCCTTCTCGGAGGTGGATCGGGAAAGTAAAACATACAGGGTGATTCTTTTAGAGGGGAGTGGCCCTCCCCCCTGAGGGAGTGCAAATATTTTTTATTATTTGTCTCCAAGTAATTAAATGAGAAAAAGGAGAGAAAGTAAAAATTATTTATCTCAAATCCATATCTACGGATTTTAAAGCGATTAATTATTTTCACGAAAATTAAATTTAGATACCTAATTTTATTTTTCCTGTAAAATATAGATACATATTTATCGGTATGAATTAATTACTTCGACCTGAAAACTTTGCCATTGATCTAAAAGTAGGTCACATATTAAAAATGGGCATAGATGTTTGAAACGGGTACAGAAAATAAACTTTTATTTATTCCGACATCAACGCGGACGAAGTCGCGAGCAAAAGCTAGTTTGAAATATTTACAATATCAATTGATGACTTTTACTGTTCGCGGTTATTTGTTTCTGCTTAGATGAGAACATTCCAGCCAATATATTTCTTAGATACGTCACATCCATCGTTTTGAATTATAAATAAAGTCATAATTGAAAATGAATAGTAAAAAATATTTGTGATATTAAAAATTGTAATTTTTTTTAATTTTATTATCTTCTAACTTAAACTCAAATTTTAATGGGAGTTTATTTATCTTTTTGGAGTAACTCATTAAAAACCATTTCATGTATTTATCAAGTATCTTTCTTTTCTAATGAAATTTCCGCTGGTTACGTCCATGCCTCGGGCTATGTTTGGTGCCTTTGATCAATTGCCAAAGGCCGCATACGAATCGCTCCCGTACTGAGAAAAATCGCAATTGGTTCGTGGCAGTTGAATGATTGGCCTCCTTTTTTGGAGGTAAAAGCGAAAGCCCCTATGTAACGAAATTAATTTGCCAGACCCAAACAACGTTTTTATTTGCCGTCCAACAAATCTGTTTCTTTCTACATTTGAAAGATACAAATTACTATAGTTAAAAGAAAATAATACAAAATAATTTTTGTTGCTATACAGTTCATTAAAAATGCAAATTTAACCTCTATAGAAATCGATTAGAGGAAGTGTTGTTACGTCAGAAAATTATAATACAAACAGCGTTAAATAGATTGGAGTTTTGACACAAATAACATGAATTTACTACAAGTGATAACATTTTGATGGATGGCTCTTTCATAATACACTTAAAATCTTTCTTTATTAATCAAGAACAAACTTGTTAACGATTGCTCATGTATTAAAAAGCAATTTGTATTATGAATGTAGTAATTGTTTTCATCATGTATTCACTAAATTGGAAGGCGTCCAGAATTAAATGGCTTGATTAACTCCTAACAATGGAAAGTAGATCCTTTCCGTTATCTCTTAATTTCCATTGATTTTCGGCTTTCTTAGTACACGTTAAACAGTTTTAACAGCTGTGATGGACAGGCCTTAATTTTCACGGCATTATTAATATCCTAGAAAAGGAAAATTGCGTAGGTGATAAGGAGATGTTTAATTAAAATATGGTAATAAGGAAAAGAAAAAAAGTGAAATCCAAAAATTAAAATGTAGTCAAATAAATGAAGTTAATTCCCAAAGTTTATCAATATCTTAAATGTGGTCCATAATAAAGCACAAAGTCAGGTACCATAAAAATTAATTGTAAAAAAGTACTAGCAGGCAACTAGTTTCGGTCACAGACCATCATCAAGCCTAAAGATACAAACGTTCGCAATTAGTTATTAAATATAAAAAATTTAAAAGAACCAAACTGACCAATATTAAGTACTAACAAGGGAAGAAAAATTAGTCACATAAGTGAAGGACCCATTAAGGGTAGAAGGTAAATTAGATAAAATTAAACATGATGGTACTTGAAAAGTAATGAAAAATAATATAAACAGCGCCTACATCAACATCCCGGAAAAGGAGAATTAAAATTAGCCACCCTACGTGGGGGCTCAACAGAAACTGTGAAATTAGTCCAAATTTTCAAAATAGAAAGTACGCAGCACGTGACAGAACACACTTTACCCGGCGTAAGGAAAAAATGACATGACAAGTGACAGATGACAGTAAAAAGAAAGTACCCTACATGTAGTCATGTGGAGGGTAATAACCAATAATCAAAAACTATTGAGGGAGGCGAGCTTGTGTGACATGGGATGGTTAGAGTGGAAGTTGATCAGGGAGTCAATTGTAGTTCGTTTCCTACAGATTTAAAAACCAGTCGGGAAGAGGAAGGGTTATGTTTGACGATTAAATTTCGACAAATTGGACTCAAACTTGATAGTGAATTTGATACGATAGTAGTGTGTGAGGTAAGAAGGAAAGAGCCTCATCTAGAGAGCCTCGAAAGAGCACCAACCAGTCATCTTCATAACGGACGTAAAACAGGATTTTTTGAACAAAGAACGGGTGATGAAGAAAGGTGTTCATGAAGATTTCTGCGAGAAGGGGTGAGAGGTTAGAGCCCATAGTAAGACCGGAAGAAATTACTGTCTAAAGTTAGAGTTAGATAAGATCTTTAGCAATTGTAGGGTTGATATTGCTATTGTGGAGGAGAATGTTGACTAACTGGATACTTGGAAACAAATTGGAGACATCAAAAGAGAAGAAAAGAATCGTGTGGAATAGGAATGTTCGATAATCGTCTAGAGAGTCCGATTTAAGAAACAGGCAGAGGAGAATTAAGGAACCTAACAACTGAACGAATGTGGATTTTAGGTAAACAGAGAATGCGAGAATTGGGGATCATAGGTCAAAAATTGAAAGATTTTAATTTAGATTTAAAGGAGTTGTAATTTGGTAATCATTAATGAGCTGGAAGAATCTAAAAATAACTTTTGTGAAAGAATAAAGACGACAAACCTGAGCTAAAACAACAACGAAGCTCAAGTAATTGGACATCTAAATACCATCTGTAACTAGAACAAGCCACATAACTGGAATTCAAACATTAAAAGAAGCAAAAAGGAATTTTTCCGGCTACAACTTAAGACTCTTCTATACAGTATATTGGAGAAGAAAATACCATTCGATATCTCGATGACAAAATTTTCCTAAAACACCAACCAACTGCACTTTTACCACCCTTTAAAGAGAGTTTCCAATGCTTCTACCCGTTTAACGCAGATCCAGTGCCAATAACCAGTAGCTCTAAAAAACCATAGCATTTACAGAAGAAAATGATATTCCAACCAGTAAAATTTTAGCGAAACTAATAATATAATAGACCACACCAGTATCAACCAAATGTATGGTCAAATAGACAACATTAATCTAAAATTATTAAACCAACATCAATAAGTACCACTTCAAACGTAACTAATCAAAAATGACAGCATTAAAATTTCGGACAGTACCAAAATTTACCACATGCAGAGTAGTACAATAAAGGTAATAAGAGAATAGAACCTTCACTTAATAAAGCAACGAACTGGAATATGACCAGGAACCACAAGAAGATTCTTCAGATTATCAATATAAAGAAATAAATTTTCTCAGAACGATTCATAAGTGCAGAAAAATTCTTACAATGACAATAATAATTATAATACTCTAAAACTCTAAATATATATTGGGGGAACAAAATCCTTAATCCTTATATCACCTTCAAGTATGATCTCTTCATTGTGACTAATTTTCCAAAACCATTTATAAGATCAAAATCCCCATTTTCCTAAAATTCAAGTTCTACCTTTTTAAATTCCATACAGCTTTTAATAGCAATATAACTTGACAACCTAAAACTCCTTAGAGCAAATTTCATTATTCCGGAATTGACACTTATTACAGAACATTCAATCCTACATAGGAATAAAACTAACAATATCATATTCTACAATATCTAACTGGAAATTAATACTCAAGGCTGTTACCTGTTAAAGAAAATTAAGAAACTATAATAATTTCTGACAAAAAGTCAAAGGAAACCCTATCAAAGATACTCGTATCAACTCATACACATTGGTCAGATTGCTCTGACAGAACCAGTAAAGAATACTCAGAAAAAAGCCAAAAATAAAGGAGTTATCAGGCCGAACCGATCCCCATCTGTAACTGTAAGGTGGGGAGGGTGGTTTGCTCTACAGTGGGGTGTTCCACAGCACTTAGACCTCATTGGACCCATTGTGTATCCTTCTTAGTAAGTGAGGACTTGTCAGCCAGCCTACAGTTTTTTTGTAGTTGACAACGACGACAATAGGTGATGTTAGCCAATACTCGCCGAACACAGTTTTCCTATTTGACGAGAGTATCGGGTAGTCATAAAGAATGTGCTCGATTGTTTCGTCTTCTTGTTCACACCCCTGCAGAGTGAGGTATCTGACAACCCCATGTTGTTGAGGTGTTTCCGTACTGGACAATTACCAGTTAGAATGCCGGTTAAAAGTCGCAGATTCAGCTTAGGCATGGACAAATATTTGTTGGCTGCTGTTTTGTCAGGGTAACTTACGAGGTCTGCAGCTTCTTGTTTCATCCCATTTTTTCTTGAATTTGACAAGGGAGTGATCCTTAATTAGGTTTGTCACGACCGATGTCGTTGGTCCAATGAAGAAGCCAGGTCCAAATAGTTTTTGGTTGGCTGTCTTCTTGGCCAATGAGTCAGCGAGACGGATACCTTTTGATGTGGCATGGCCTTTGATCCATTTTAGAGTGACCACATTGTTGATGGATGCTTCGAACAGTGCTTGGTATCATTCTAGTACTAACCCTGAGCAAATTCGTGGCCTGTCCAGGGTGAGTAGTATTTATCTGCTATCTGTACAGATGAGCATATTTCTACCGGTGATGTTATTTCTGCTGATTTATTTTGCTGCTATTAGGATACCAGTGAGCTCTATTTTTTCCATAGCTCATTTTATGTTTAGGTTTAAGGATCTGAAGTATATACCGCACCCTAAACCTTGTTTTGTTTTGGAGACATCCGTGTAGATATGAATCATACCTGCCACATCCGTCTCTTCTAAATATTTTGTGATAATTTTATAGGGCTTGTGGAAAGCATATCGCGGTGTCAAGTGCCTCCAGAAGCGACGTCTCACCTCTCCGGATCCTACATAAGGTTCTATTCCAACTGAGCGGAGTCTTATAGTCGCCAACGCGACCTCCCTGATATAAATATCAAGGGGGTTGGGACTAAGGATGACCTCCATCACTTTCGTTGGTGTTTTCATGGCTCCAGTTATGTTGAGACATGCTGTTCATTCAATTTGTTCTAATTTGCGGGTAGCTGTCTGTTGTTGGGTTTTTGGTCCCCAGACAACTGCACCATATGTTAGCATAGGTCTTATGATGGCCGTGTACTTCCATGAGACGACTCTGGTGGAAAAACCCCAGGTATGCCCCACAGTTTGACTCGGTTTTCTCTTATCTGATTTATGAAACTCTTGATACTGACTAAAAGCCAACGCATATCCTACACTGGTTGGTGCATAAAATTTGTGCACATAAGTTAGCTGTGTTAGTCAGACTTTGATGTAAGAGAACTTCTCTACAAGACGAAGAATCATAATGAAAATTGATATAAACAAGTATGTCATTTCCCAATTTTGGAACGTGATTGATCCTACCTGCGACTACTCCTCCTGTGGAATATTGGAGGAGATAGCAAAATTCAGGGAATTGCTTAAAAACGATGAGAAATGATCTTAAGTAAGTTTCAAGATATCAGATAACAAAACCTATGAGGGGTCTTTTCGTCTTTATTCAGGTGTTCTATAATCCTCTTGAATTGAGTTTAAGTGAAGATTTCATAAGGATGTTTCCAAAGCCTGCAGAATTCAATGCTATTCTGATTTTGGACTTCCTGATCACATCTTCGGATTCCATCAAGATGAAAAACACGTTGTTGACAGTATTATGAAAGTCTGTGGAGGAAAAAGAAACATCAAACTATTATATATTGATGGTTCTGGTTGAACTGGAAAAATTTTTGTCTACAACACTTTAAAAGGAATTCAATCGTAATTCCAATAACCTCAATAGAAATTAAAGGGACAATGTTGAAAGTTACTTAATCAAACATTCCTGACTTAAAACCAAAATCATTTTATTTAGGGAAGACCTGTTTTTCCAAGAGGAAGTCAGACAGCAATTGAATGGTTTCTGAAACTCAGAGAAGTCCGCTTGTCATATGTAGAGGTTTTTGGTGACGATTAGTTCCAGATTCCTGAGCTTTGCATCGCTAATAAAGATCTGGTAGAGATAGTTTTTGGAAATAATCTAGATACCTCATCATTTTTTTGTTGTTGTGACTCTGGCACTGAAATATAAAGATTCTTTTGAGGTAAATGATAAAATTGTCGGAGAAGCCAATATCGAGTATGATGATCCAAAGAAACAAAATAATTATCCATTAACTCCTGAAAGGAGTTAAAGGATCCCAATTATGGGTGAACATATTCTTGATGCCGAAATTATTACGAGTGATCACGCTAAGGTGAGCTTCCAGTCTGGATGAGAAGACGACAATTTTCGATAGCCTAATAAGTTTCAAGGTCAGATATTTGAAAAAATTGGACTTTATCATCCAGCTCTACCATTTGGACATAGTCAAATTTTTGTTGCATCTTATCAAATGAAGCGTAAGTAAAAGTTACCAGAATTGTTAAATTAAGAATGTTGTGATATACTTTTCTTCCATTACCAGTTCGAAAATTTTTCAACTTACAACAGATTAGAATAATTTGGAAATAGATGCAATATTTTTTCAAGGACCAGAAGGGAAAGACGATGTTCTGACCCTATCTATATGAACGAAAAATGAAGTTAGTCGAGATCAACATACCCAAAACTGCTGGAACATGATGAAATATTCGATGTCCTTGCATCAAGAATCTATAATGAAACTACCTTACATAATCTTTCAGGATTTACCAAGGACTCAGCAGACTTTGACCAACCAACAACACTAAAATAAACGCAGAGGAACTGTAACTAATTCAAGAGGAAAAACTGTGATTTTGACTTTATTCAATTTATATTTATTTAAATGACTGAAATTTGAACAATAACTTTACGCGAACTAAGCAAATGCAATAATTTATTCAGGAAGTTATCAAAAGGCTTAGAAATTATATTTTATTATCTGGCGAACTCGTTTTAAATTAAATGTACTTCCCTCCGGTGCAGATAAATCAGAATAACCCTTTTTTCTTTTCACATCGGATCATGAATATTGAATTTAAAAGTTTTTAAAGTGTGGAAACTTTCCCCGGCCAGAGAAGTTCGGGCTACGTATTCAGCCTCTTTTCTTTTTCGACAATTTAAAGGAAATCTAGAGAAAAGCGACACGGCACTAAATTGCTTTTATTAATGATGTTTACTTAGCGGGTAAAATTTTTCTTGCGAGACAGGAATCAAGAAAAAGGTTGCGTTACCACGAAAAAAAATTCTCGTGTTTTCTTAGATGTATAGATTCGGAAATTGTTGTTTGTAGAATTTATCTGAAGGAGAAATTATATTTGTTTTGTATTATTTTCTTTGATATAATAAATAAATAAAAATATTGTTTTTACTAAATTCTCCGCAGTTCATTATTCTTATTGATTTAGATGTATAACCAACATTATATTTTGTTTTAATGAACAGGAAGCTATAGACTCTCAAAGTCCAAAGTCGGCATCTTCGAGAAAAATACCTTAAAAATTATCTTAGATAATATCACTTTTAGGAAAAAATTTCAAGTACCTAATTCCAATATAGAGATAAATTATTTATAAAAATGGTACGTGAGTTTTTTATCGTAAAATTGTGCGTTTAGGAGTAAATATATTTATATTGTGAATGAAATATTGTGAATTTCTTTATTCCTTATCTTCTGCTACTTTTTAATTTTATTACTACTTTCTTATTATTCTAGACAACAAATATATAAATAAATATAGTCCACATAAAAGTACAGAAAACAATAAAAAAAATCTATTTAGAAAATAGAGTAGTAGTAAAAAATAGATAGACAGGGAATGATGCACCATTTTATATTGGTGACAAGTAGGCCAGTTCAACCGGCCAGAGGCGGCCGATTCAGAAAAATTTTTTACTGCAGATTATGTTGATTTCTACCCTGTATTTTCCTCTGTATAGAGTAGAGGTGTGGAATGACAGCATTTTAGATAAACTGTAGCTCAGCGGAAAAAGCACAGTGACAAATCACAGTTCCATTTCGGAGCAGTGACAGTTTTGGTCGCATTAGTTTATGTTCCAAACAAAATCAGCATTTTGGTTCCTATTCTTCTAGTATGGAATATGGGTGGGGTACATAGCTGACCTACCTGTGACTGCGGAGTCACTGCTCACGTTAGTGCTTTGCTCCGGTTAACTAAAAACCGGAGAATCACCGGTTAACACAACAACCGGATATCTCCGGTTTTTTACATTTAAACCGATTATTTTCAAGCAAAACTATTTTTACGTACAGTTTCAATAAAAAAACAGATACATAATAATTCTAGACTGTCTTTGTCGGGAATTGCGTTATAGATAGAGACAGAAAATTACTCAAGTCGTGTTACAGTTACAGATTTCTTTTTCTTTGAGTTGGGTGGCAGTGGCTCCTATCCTCTGGAAGTGAAAAATATGCACGACGCGCGTGCCATCTACCTGATAAGCGGGTAGCAGACTTCGGACATTTTGGTTTTGGTTGAAAGTAGCCAGTTTGATGTTGATTAAACCAAAGTTTGTTGATGTCTGTTTTCTTGTGAGTTGTAACACTTTCATTAAAAAATTATATTTTAATTGAATACAGAGAAAGATAACATCCCACAAGGCTCTCATGTTTGTAATATATGTAGTGATAATAATTGTAGATTTAAAATGGCGGAGTTTCGATAGATACTATAAATAGGCAATAGGTGAGAGCAGCACCAGCTCGTACCTCATGTTAGGGTACTTCTAAATATTAAATATCAGGTTTTTTTCCGGTTTTTTCTCAAACCGCGATCCTACATGCACCACGCGCCATGGGATCTACCCGACCACATTTTGACACGCCAACTTCGCACTCCACGCTCAACACAGGATTGCCACTCCATGTGCCGTTGGATCCCGGCTTAAAGGAGCTACTCCAATTTTAAATACCACAGCAACTACCAACCACCATCCAACTCGATAAGAACTTCGGCGTCTAAAGCCGGAATCCAACGGCTTGTGGAGTGGCAGTTTTCGCGCCAAACTTGCCAGTTCACGCGTCGTCAGATAGGGCAGGCTTGGCGATCTTCGGTAGGAGCGGGTAGACCCGTCATCTGTCGGTAAATCAACACGGTCCAAAGGAGCTCGGACGCTGTCGCTCAGGACGTGTATAACCGATCCAACGGCGCGACTAGGTGCGTGGTACTGTCAGTTTCCTGTCAGTGCCGTGGTAACAGCTAGACGCACCCGCTCACGGTTCATTTTTCGTTTAATTAAACAAAATTATTAACCGCCAACACTGCCGGCGCATGCCCACGTCGAAAACCGCGATCCTACACGCGCCACGCGCCATGGGAACGACCCGACCACATTTTGACATGCCAACTTGGCACTCCACGTGCCGTTGGATCTCGGCTTTAGAGATATGTCAACCTGAAGGGAGCGAAGCCAAGTTCCATTGTACCTGTACCGTACCGGAACAGTCAATACAACCACGCCAGCTTAGAAGACGTGCTAGTACTGTCCAACATCACCGATAAAGAGCGTTACACACCTTTTTATTCTTTGCCGGAATTTGAATTTAATAGAGGTTATTTTATCTATAATGATTTTTTATTTATTGTCATACCAGCAGCAAATACCCAGGTACACAACCCAGTAAGGCAAGTAAAGATAGCCTTTCTGGCCGTTAAGGGCCTTGTCTATAACTTACGACTCCTGGAGTATCTTTGCCTGCACTGAAGCTGCCAGTGCAAGTGGCCTTCACACTAAAAACGAAACGTGGCACCCGGGGCAATCAGAAACCTGGGCTAAGGCGCTAAAAGACCGCTTCATGACGCAAAGATTGTTACAGTAGATATGTACCTTGTACATCTAATTTATTGGTTGAATATGTATAGTTATTTTTACCTTTTTTGCATAGTCCGTATAAATAGATTACTGATAATGATTATTATTTGTCATACAAAACGTCGTAGAAAATGTAATGTATGATACATCACTGAATTTATCTTTAAATTCTCTATTAATATTTTTTAATCATGACGCAGGTCGATTATTATTAGTCTGCTTGTTTAATTTCTACTATTTTGATAATTTTTTTTTTACTGATAATCCAACTTTTTTTATCGAAATTGTTAGGTAATGCTATATTTATTTTGACGAAATTAAAACGAATTTACAAAAGAACTACGACAGGACCGTAATTAAAATTTATTGTCACTGATATTTAAAAGAAAATAACTTGATGGGGGCCGTTAAGACACGTATGAAAGATTTATTAGTACAGTTTTATAGCAAATTTGAGATACAATAAAACTTTCTTTTTATATTTTTTTAGATAAAAATTATAGGCGTAAAAACATGCAGATTTTTTTTAAGAAATATAATGCTCTCCAAAATAGTTAACTTTTTCCCATTTAACCGACTATTTTTTTTACGGTTTCTGATATAGCAATGTTATCCCTTTCAATTTTAGACATCATGTAGATTATTAAATATTTAAGTCCCAAGGGAATAAAAGTGGTATTTTAGTTCTTAAAATAAGGGAGTAAAATGCATGTTATACTTCCTGCGGTGTAAAAAAATAATTACAGCCCACAAAAAAGTACAAAAAGCAACAAAAAAATTTGCAATTATTTGATAAAAAATTCTGATGAGGCAAAAGCTTAATTAATTAGAGGAATTAAAATTATTACATATTTTCTGAGAAGCAATTAATTATTAAAAAAAAATTCTAGCTTTATTTATTTTTAAGTAAAAGTAATAATTTTCTGCGTGCATTAATTAAAATTCAGCAACGTAACGGTTAACCTAATTATAACGAAAAAATATATCTGATTGATAGAGCCCAGCTGAGTGGGCAAAAAAAGTTCATTTATAATCTAAAAACCCTTATAAATCGAAGCGGCGAGTGTTTTCATGTCACATGTCACATGTCATGTAGCTTTTCAAGTCGGAAAGCAGACAGCACAGTTAACGAGCAAATATTGACGTGTATGTGACATAAAAAAAATGATTGTTAGGATACAAAGTAAATTGGAAATTTCAAAACATATACGATGATCCATTTACTAACATTATTTGTCCTAGTAAGAAGAGTTGAACTCGTTACGTTACATTCTTGTTATCACAAAGTGCTGTCGTTATTGTGGTTTGAACAAAAAAAATCTCGCAAATGGAATTCTTTATTTGAGTAGAAACGCCGCTACATTGACAGTTTAATCAAAGGCAGTTACGTCCGTAGTGGCAATAACATATCGACCAATTTCCTCGACGATAAATCGTAAACAGTGAACGCGAAACGATCAGATGAAATGGGTATTTTTTTTTCTACAAAAGTGTTGCATTATTCTTTCGAATAACTAACGTACTCAAGACGATTGGTTTGAATTTTTTATTTTACATTCATTAAGTCACAATTAATGATTTTTACTGTTTTTTTTTATATTTTGGTATTTGTTCTAATAACTGAAAGACGAGTAAAAAGATCGAGTCTCGTATAGCCGAGTTTTAAATTACCCATATTCTTCACGAGACTTTATTAAAATCACCTAAATATCTGGTTACCAGCCAGGTGTGTTGCTAGGAAACTTTGGAACTCAGTTTCCACGGATTCTTATTCCATTCCCTTTATATTGAAAAGTAATAAACTAAAATGAAACAGGAAGGAAATCGTTTATAGAAGCCTTTTATTTTTTTCTGAAACGACATAGTCCGTTTAGCAATTATTTTATTTATCATAAAACTACCTAAAACAGTACGGAATTTAAATTTATTGGAATATTATTGGAATCTTAAGAAAATTTTAGGTTCAAATTTATTTCTTTTTCGCTTTTCTATACAAAGTCACTTAGTCGTATTAATTTTGATTAGATTGCATTTGAATGGATCTGCATCGGAGTCTGACGTTTAGGAAATAACCTCAGCATATTATTTCCATTATTAGACAAGTTTTATTCTTTAAATAATAATAATAATATCATCATTAATAAAATTAAAATTAATCAAACTATTAATAGAGCACATAAGAGTGTACTTCAAATCGTAATAATTTGTTAGTTTACGCACAATATTAGATAAATGTATTATTTTTTATGATAAAAAAATAATTTATAAAAATTGTAAATTGTATTGGAAATCAATTTAGTCAAAGTAAATTAATTTCTGTAATTTATCTATCATTTATATGTAATTAGTTCTATAAAATTAATTTAAATTTATAATGTATTTGTATTACTGCATTAAAGTTAATTCAATATAAATATATTATTTATGGTCATTATTTTGGTTGGGAGAATTTAAAATGAAAAATATTAAAAGTTTCATCAAGTATTATATGAACTAGAAGTAAAATTTAATGGTAAAATAATGCGGGAAAATAATCATGAAAAAATAAAAAAAAGAATCAATACAAAATCAACTGGGAAAAATATTAGGAAAAGAACGTATATTAAGAAAAACGTAAAAATTGGTAATATTATAAAAAAAAGATAAATACTGGGAGACATTAAAAAATGGATGACAATATTAGATAAATAAATTAATACAATTACAGAAATGGATGCAAAAGTTAAACAAAATATTAAAGGGTCAGAATAAAGAATAAAAAAAATAAAGAAAAAGAGTGCAAAGAATAGCTAAAAAAATAGAAAATAATAAAATGGATATAGTGTAAAGGTGGAATAAATATTTTGATGAAATTAACACAGAAGAAATTGGAATAACTAAAGGGAAAAATTCCTTGTGAAATCAATTAAAATAAGGACGATAAAAAACAAATTGGCAAGGACCAGAACACAGAATAAAAAAAAAGAAACAGAAAGCAAAGAATAGCCAAAGAAATAGAAAATAATAAAATGGATATAATTTGAAGGTAGAATAAATAATTTGATGAAATGAACTCAGAAGAAATTGGAATAATTAAAGGGAAAAAATTCCTGATGAAGGAATCAAAATAAGAACGATAAAGGACAAACTGATAAGCCAAGATCAAAAAAACAAAATCTATAAACCAAAGAACAAAAAATTTTAAAGAATAAATAAAATTTAAGAAGTAAACCAGAAATATAAATGGTATAATATAATAAATAAAATTTTAAAATAATTCGTTGTAAAAAAATTAGTAAGAAGTTAAAGAAAGTATAAAAAAAGATATATGGATCAAATATGAAGATATTATTGAAATTGATAAAAGAAAAAAATTGTGATATAGAAAATTGAACAAGATTAATAAAAATTTGGTATTTTTTTAATATAGACAAAAAAATACAAAATTTAAGGAAATTAAGACAAAACAAAAAATCAACCTAAAGATGAACAGTCCGGGTTGGATTGATTCTTGAAAATTTTAAATAAAAAAAGGAGAAGAATTTAGGGGAAAGTGTCATTTAAAAATTTAACACTTTTATTAAAGGACTTTTGTACAAAGAATTAACTCGAAGCTGAGACAAGGATAAAACAGGACGAAACAGGATAGCAATTGTAATAACTGGGTAGGAATATGAAACAATAAAGAAAATAAAATGTGAAACAGAAAAAAGGAAAGATAATAAGATAGAAAATAAAAATAAAAAAGAGAAAGGAAATACTAAAAAAATAAAATTATATAAATTTAAAAAAAACAACACAAATAAATAACTTGAAGCTGAGATAAGGATAATAAGACACATTTTTTCAGAAAGACAAAGACAATAAAGGAACTAAAAGGCGAAAGAAAAGGAAAAGAGAAAGGAAACATTAAAAAAATAAAATCTTATAAACTGAAAGAAACGCAAATTTAACTTGAAGCTTAGATAAGGATAAAACAGGAAGAAAAAGGATAGCAAGTATCTTAACTGTTTAGACACAATTTTTAGGAAGATTAGACAATAAAAGAAATAATGTGAAACAAAGAAAATAGGAAAAAGAAAAAGGAAACATTAAAAACATAAAATCACATAAATTGAAAGAAACACAAAGGAATAAGGATAAAACAGGACGAAACAGGATAGGAAATATAATAACTGGGTAAACACAGTTTTTCAGAAAGACAAGACAATAAAAGAACCAAAAGGTGAAAAAGAGAGACAAAAAGATACTAGAAAATCCATATCAGAAGATCTAGGAAAAGGAAAAAGAGAAAGGAAACATTAAAAAAATTAAATCATTTAAATTAAAACCAATAGCTTGAAGCTGAGATAAGGATAAAACAGAACAAAACAAGGATAACAAGTATAATAAGAAGGATGGCACAGTTTTTTAGGAAAAATAAGACAATACATGAACTAAAAGGAGAAATACAGAGAATATGAGATCCTAAGATAAAAAATTCACATCAGAAGATTAAAAAAAAGGAAAAAGAGAAAGGAAACATTAAAAAATAAAATTATGTACATTGAAAGAAACACCAAAAAATAAATTGAAGCTTAGATAATGATAAAACAGGAAGCTGAGATAAGGATAAAACAGGACGAAACAGGATAACAAGTATAATTAGGTAGGTACAGTTTTTTTGAGGAAAATAAGACAATAAATGAACTAAAAGGAAAAATATACAGGATTTAAGATCCTACGACAAAAAATTCACATCAGAAGATTAAAAAAAAAGGAAAAAGAGAAAGGAAACATTAAAAAATAAAATTATGTACATTGAAAGAAACACCAAAAAATAAATTGAAGCTTAGATAATGATAAAACAGGAAGCTGAGATAAGGATAAAACAGGACGAAACAGGATAACAAGTATAATTAGGTAGGTACAGTTTTTTTGAGGAAAATAAGACAATAAATGAACTAAAAGGAGAAATATACAGGATTTAAGATCCTACGACAAAAAATTCACATCAGAAGATTTAAAAAAAAGGAAAAGAGAAAGGAAACATTAATAAAATAATATAAATCAAAAGAAGCACAAAGAAATGGCTTGAAGTTGAGATAAGGATAAAATAGGACGAAACAGGATAACAAGTATAATTAGGTAGGCACAGTTTTTTTGAGGAAAATAAATGATCTAAAAGGAGAAATATACAGGATATGAGATCCTACGATAAAAAATTCACATCAGAAGATTAAAAAAAAGGAAAAAGAAAAAGGAAACCTTAAAAAAATAAAATTATGTAAATTGAATGAAACACAAAAAAATAACTTGAAGCTGAGAAAATGATAAAACAGGAAGCTGAGATAAGAATACAACAGGACGAAACAGGATAACAAGTATAATTAGGTAGGCACAGTTTTTTTTTGAGGAAAATAAGACAATAAATGAACTAAATGGAGAAATATACAAGATTTGAGAACCTACGATAAAAAATTCACATCAGAAGATTAAAAAAAAAGGAAAAAGAGAAAGAAAACATTAAAAAAAATCATATAAATCGAAAGAAACACAAAGAAATAACTTGAAGCTAAGATAAGGATAAAACAGGACGAAACAGGATAACAAGTATAAAAACTAGGTAGGCACAGTTTTTTGAGGAAAATATGACAATAAATATACTAAAAGAGATCCTAGGATAAAAAATCCATATCAGAAGACGAAAAAATGGAAAGAAACGTTAAAACAATAAAATCATACACCGACACAATATTTACTTTTAAATTTAAATTAAAAGAAACACAAAGATGAAGACGAGATAAGGACAAAAACGAAAGGACGAATAAGGATAATAATTGGGAAAAATAGGAAAGGAAACATTAAATTTAATTAATTGGTTTTTTTGTGAACCCACTGCAACTGAGATTTATTTTGTAGCACATTTATGTACAGGGTGATCTAATTAAACATAATTTATAATATCCAAAAAAAAATATGACTGGATTTTGTTTGTATTGCACGAATTTTTAATATTTGGATTAAAAAAAAATTAAGCTAGTATTTCTCTAGTTCAATATCAACTTGCACCAAGTCTAGAAAAGCTTATAATAAATAGTATAAGTGATTTCATTAAACTGATAAAAACAAAAAAAATTATAAAAAATAGGGAGCTAAAAAAATATCTGCAAGAATAAAATTAGAAATGGTGAAATGGTAATTATTAATTTGGACATGCACAGAAAAAATCAAAACAAATTTAAATTAATTTTACCTTTAAACAATACAAAATTCATTCATTTTTTATAATTGGCCAGATCTAGATCATAAGAAGACATATGCAAAAATTATCTTTTACTTGTCAATATTTTTTTTATCGTAGACACATTTCCCTTTCTACATTTTTAATAATTAAGAATATACATTTTTGGTAGAATAGTACAGGAATGAATTAAATCTTACCTGCTACTCATTCTATAACACTAACAAATTATATTGATTAATTAAATATTTCTTTAGTTAAGAAAATAAATTAGTCAAAAATTTTCTTATTTTCTTACATTAATAATAATAAATATAATTTTTATTTATTTTTTTTTTAAAGAAAACTCCACACCTTTTCTCACACAAATTACATAATTTCATACACCCAAAGCAGCCACAAATATAAAATATGAACGGATTAAAGCGCACACAGAAAAACGAGTAAAAATGACGACGTCGAAAGCTCGTTGAACGGAAAACGCGGAAAGCAGGTGTCCGAAAAGCATGAAGCTTGAAAGCCCACTAGCTTGGCAGAAACGGGCCGAAAACAGACATACACACACACACAGAGAAAACGGAAAAGCTCAAAGCTCGGTCCGCACGCCGGCCCGCCAATTGGCATGCGCGGTATTCACACAAATCTAATCTATAACATCACATCATGTTCTGTGCACAATTCAATATACGGACGGACGGACAGGTGCTACGATGGATTGGGTGATGAGTTTTGGAGAGATTTTGGGCATGGGGAGGTGGACGTAACGCAGTTAATTCGATTTAGAGCAACAAGCGGATCAAAACGGCTCTCAAACGACGAACATTTTTTCAATACTCGCAACATGGAACAGAAGTTAAAAGGAAAATATCTATTAGTAAGCTTTAGAAACAGACGAGCTTTTTAACCTTTACCTTTTCTATTTTTAGTCCTTCACTTAATAATTTTACCTTTTTCAGTTCACTTTTGATCAATCTTCTAGAAAATTCTCACCATGACAGTATTTTGCAGTGACAGATTAAGATATTGACATTTACACTGGCATAATGAGTTTAAGTGTACAGGTATAGAAAAATCAAAGTGTTAGAGAGATAAAAATACTGCGACAAAGATGTATTAGAGAAAGAAATGAACGGGTACCGAGCGCATATCTCGGAATACAGACATATGCGATAGGTCATTTTACTCGAGAAAAATTTTAAGAAAAATCGCTCGAGCCGTCTCTGAGATCTCATAGGCAAACAAGCAACCAAACAAAAAATCGAAAAAAACTGTATAGCAAGAGTGAGTGAGCTGAAAGGCATTCTGTTAGCGATCATGTAATTTCCGGTCAACCGGGTGTCGGCCATATTGGATTTTTATTTAAAAAAATTAAAAAATAGGTCTATTGTGTTTGACCAAAATTTGGTATAAATCTATTAACCCATTTAAAAGTTATAGTGGTGACCCATTTACACCCAGTATACCTATTTTCTCATATTTTTTTCTATTTCATTATTTCGTTCCTGTTTTTTTTGTTTGTTTTTTTCCTATATTTTATTATTTTTTCCCGTTATTTTCCAATTTTTTCCCATATTCCCTCATTTTTTTTAATATTTTTTTGTTTATTACCATTTTTTTTGGTGTTTTTTTTCTTTTTTTTTATTATCTTCTATTTTTTCTATTTTTTCTATTTTTTTCCTGTTTTTTTCCATTTTTTTTTTGTTTTTGGTGTTTTTTTCCTATTTTTTTTATTTTTTTCAATTTCTTTCATTTTTTTTCTAATTTTTCTATATTTTTTGTTTTTTTCTATTGTTCCTGTTTCTGAATGTTCCTGTTTTTTTTTTGAAAAGCGTTCTGTTAGCGGTCATATAATTTCCGGTCAAACCGGGTGTCGGCCATATTGCATTTTAATTTAAAAAAATCCAAAAATGGCTCTATTATAATCGACCAAAATTTGGTATAAATCTATTAACGATTTTAAAAGTTATAGGGTGGCCCATGAGCCAGTTACACCCAGTATACCTATTTTCTCATATTTTTTCTTTATTTCTTTCCTGTTTTTTTGTTTTTTTTTTTCTATATATTACTATTTTTTCACATTATTTTCCTATTTCTTCCTATATTCCCTCGTTTTTTTCATATTTTATAATATTTTTTGTTTATTTTAGTTCTTCTCTATTATTTTCGAATTTTTCTTTTTTTTCTATTTTTTGGCTTTTTTCCTATTTTTTTTAAATTTTTTTCTATTTTTTTTTATTTTTGGTGTTTTTTTTTCGATTTTTTCTATTTTTTTCAATATCTTTCTATATTTTCTGTATTTTTTCATTTTTTATATTTTTGCTTATTTTTTCCTATTTTTCACTATTATTTCCTATTTTTTCTACTTTTGACTGTTTTTACTCATTTTTCTCGATTTGGTCTATTTTTTTCTATTTTTTCCTATTATTTCCTATTTTTTCCTTATTTCTTAATTTTTTTCAATTCCTACTGCTTCTCATTTTTACCATTTTCTTACTTTTTTTGTTGTTCCTATTTTATTATATTTTTTTGTTTTTCCATCATTTTTTATAGATTTTTCCTATTTTTAACCCATCTAAAAATGATCCAGAAAAGTTTTCATTTCAAAAATTAAATGTCAATAAAGAAAAGTAAAAAGAATGAGTGTTATATTTAATTTAATTTATTTGTAACATATATCATATTAATTTTGGCTTTTTGCACTTCTCCTGTATATAAACTTTAACTAAGCAAAATCTCACACTCCTCCGTTTGCGCATCACGCTTAAAAAATTCCGTTATCCCTTTGATAAATTATTTCTTTACTAGAATTACGTTTAGTCAGCGACTTGTCTTTCCTTGT
Organism: Neocrepidodera transversa; assembly: GCA_963243735.1. NCBI lineage: Eukaryota > Metazoa > Arthropoda > Insecta > Coleoptera > Chrysomelidae > Neocrepidodera > Neocrepidodera transversa. Next base: position 3,090,935 of record OY725352.1, on the reverse strand, counting down.
TTTTTCGAATAACATTAAAATAAAAGTAAAGTAATTAGCCAATTAAATAGTCAGCATTTAAATTCTGCGTTTCAATTGGATGCTGGTTTTAATGAAGGTTATGAGTACAATCGTTCAGAGTGGCAGATAATATCTTCTAAAACTATTATATATAAAAATTTGAGATTGTTTTCAATAAATGCTTAAGACAATCAAACCTAAACTTAAGCTCATATTTAAAGATGGAATAGTATTTTAAATAGCAATGAAGAATGACCTTGAGTTAAGAAAAATTATCTAGTCCAAATTAATCTTGTCTAAGAAAAATTGCAAGACGAAAATCGCTAGGTAAGGATACTTATTGGAATAATGCTTCCATTGTATTTTGAAAAAATAAGATAAGAAGTAATTTCAAAGCTATTATCAACAAATATGTTTATTAGTTAGGTATGCCCACCTCTATACATATAAGTTGTTTTATAAATGAAAAAATATACGGAGTGTTCTATTTAACAATTTATTGCAGATTTCCATTTTAGGACACGAAATATAATTTTAATTATATTTATGACTAATAAAAAAAAATGGTACGATCATTAAGTACCCTTGAGATTAGATGTATTTATATTAGATAAAAAAATAATAAATAATAAAAATTATTCAATAAATAATTTTTTTTGATTAATAAGTTTCTTAAAAATAATATCTATAAATAAAAAAATACATCAATAAATAACAAATTGGTTATTCCAAATAAAATTTTAAATAATAATAATAATAACATATTTATACGAGGTGGTTTATACCTAGTGTGATTTCTTGTCAACTCACCAAACAAATGAGGATCATGCAAGTAAAAAAGCTGTGACAATTCCGCCTTATCCCCCATAAGAAAACGGTAATATCCGTTTAGCAAAAATTCACTTATAAAAGGTCACTCTTGACGTCATCAGTAAGATTTGTTTTTTTTTCTTGGGCTAAATTTGGCAACTCCTGATCCGCTTTGATCAGGTACAAAAGCGAATCAGGATTTAATCAAAACGGATCAAAAGTGAATCAGAACTTGAATAAAATTGATGACTTACCAAATCTTACTGATGACGTCACGAGATTTTTTTATGGGATTTAAAATGGGGGATGGGGAAGAACTGTCATAATTTCTTTACTCATGAGGGGTTAGACTATCGAAATTATATTGTTACTCAAAAATTTTGGACCTATCCGAATTAGGATTGGTTTGCTGATATTGATCATCAAATTTGTTTACTGTTTTTTATCCTCCTTGCAGATTTTGCTGAGCCTGAACTTTTTGACATTTTTCTAATATTTGTTGACATTTTTCTTCGTTTGATGCTCTTTAATTTTTTTTCTAAAATTCAAACATATTTTTATTTTAAACCTTTTAGATGTATTTTTGTACTGATTAATTTTTTTGTCTTTTTTCTGACTTGTTTTTTTTTATTTACATTTTTGGAACCTCGTGACAGATTTTTTATATTTTCTAACATTTTTCTACAACTTGTTGACATTTATTTCAAAATTTTTGCCATTTGTTTGTTATTATACATTTTTATTTTTCGGAAAAACCTGTACAGAAATTTTTATTTAACAATATTTTCCAATTTATCAAACCGTATTTTAAACGGTTCAGTTTACAAATTCGCAATTTATTTATCAATATACAAAGGAGATTAAAATAAACTGGGAACAAAAAGAAAATAAATCGTTTATTTACGAGAAAAGTACTAAACGGTATCGGCATTTATATGAAACGTTTTTTTTCATTTTACTCCGGGCTACAGGGACAGGTGATAAGTCTGTCAGTGTTGAACATTCGTATAGTAACAGCGGAAATTGGAAAAATCAACTCAACTTTTCCCTCTTATATTTATCGGGGTAAAAAAGGGACGCGAAAAAGTACTTTTTTTGCAAATTTGTCGATTCTAACAAATAAATTATGCGTTCAAATATATCATTTTTTTTTTTTTATTTAAATAGGAAATAGTTACTTTTTATACGTATATCGAAACCATAATGAAAAATATTTTCATCCTGGAAAAAATTTCCTTTTACTCGGCACAATTTTCTCGTTAAAGCCCTTTTAAAAGAAAACATCTTGACCGATGTGCGAAAGCAAGGAAGTGGCGACTTCGAAATTTAAACTGACACAATAGGAAATCAGTGAAGGCATTTCCAAGAATAAACACGATTACTGCTTTTTCTGCGAACCACGGACATTCTATTGAAAAAGTGTTTTATGAGGGTTCATTCCTATTTTCCATCAATGACCGCTCCGCCCTTGGGGTTCATAGACCCGGAAAAAAAAACAAACAAAACAAAATTTTTGTGACGATTTTAATTAAATTATTAAATAAAAATTCATAAGTGAGTCTAAATTAGACTCTGGGTATAGTAGCGGTAAAAAATATTGGACCAGGGAGAAGTGACGCTAAGGGCAAGGCATTTAATCTGATTAATTAATTTATTAAGAGATAATATTTTCTACAAGTGTATCAAAAAAATGCATTCTTGTGGCATTAAAAAAAAATTGGGTAAAAAACAAGATTTACTTGTTACTCCCGTTAATTATCTATCCAAATTTGAGTCTAAAGCGCTCATTGCTTCAATACAAAACAAAATTCAGTTGCAACCCACAGTAGAAGAGAAATGGGAATGCTTCCTGCAAATTTTATTTTCACTCTGCAAATATTTTTTACAAGAAGCATTCCCATACCCTATATGACATCCAATGAACCCATATATCCGGCCAGATGGCCAGACAAGTAAAATATTCATCCAGATGACCAGACAAGTAAAATTTGTGGTATATATGAAACTAAAATCACCCTATATATCCGGCTAGATGGCATTGAATTTTAAATTTAGCAAGAAGCATACCATGGGAATATGAAAGTAAAATCGTATGCCAGCTGGCCGGATATACAGGATGATTTTAGTTTCATATATAGCATACATTTTACTTGTCTCAGATTGTCTGGCTATCTGGCTGGATATATGGATTCATTCTTGGTCATATAGGGTATTGAAATGCTTCCTGCAAAAAACATTTGCAGTGTGAAAATAAAACTTACAGGAAGCATCCCCATTGTTTTTCTACTATCCACGTTAATTATCTATCCAAACTTAAACCTGGTGGCTCAGAAAAATGGAACGTTCTAAAACTGACTTTGAAGAATTTCTGCGTTTGGTTGCTCCTCTAGCATCAAAAAATGATTACCGCTATCAGTACGTTTTTTGGTAATTCTCCGATATTTAGCTTCAGGTGATTCGTATACGAGTTTATGTACGTGTTCATGCAACATGTTGGCAACACCGTCAACACTGAGCGATGTTTCTCATTGGAAAAGGGAAACAAAGGCACAAGCAACCGGCAACAAAATTCTTTGAAGTATGCCGTCCAATGTTGACAAGTAACCATCACCGTCAACATGTTGCCAACAATTTTGTTGCCTGGTCTGAACTAAAATTTATACACTTCTTGTTCTTTTTTGCCATATGCATCCAAAAAAATTTGTTAGTTACTTTTTTCCAAGTTACCTCGCGTTACCTCCATTTTTCCGGTTCAGTAGAAACTACTCTTTTTTCAGTTCCCTTCATTGGTTTATTTCTTTGTTTTCTTAACAAAGATTGCCTCTTGTTTTATTTTGTTATTATGTAACTGACTGACTAAGCGTTTATTATGTTGCCACGCCCTTTAAAAAATTATTGGACTTATCTATCCAATACCATTTCCATTAAAGACAAAAAAAAAGTACTTGTATAGTTATAATTACTACTGCTACATCTAGGTAAATAATTGGTAGCAGTAAATGTAGAAGACAAACGAAATCCAATAGTTAAAGTTGGTGAAGCGGGAAACTTCAATGCGTCTTCCAAACTAAAATACGTTCATCCCAATGCCTTTTCTAAATGTTTGGTTATACAGAATTTATCAAAATGAGTAGGAGCATTGTTAAGCCCATTTATTGATAACGAATTTAACACATATTTTTACTGAACACATGCATACCGGCACATTTTATAGATAAAATCCGGCACATAGTTTTGGTATTTTTTACATACCAAAAGCAATTTACTTTCACTTTAAATCTTCTATTACAAATTTTTTGTTGGATAAAATCTCAAAAAATTATTTAGTCTGATTTTTAACTTAATGTTTAAGTCAAATTAATAAACTGGAAAAAAAAACCATTTTTCTAAGCGAAGAAATGTTATGGGAATTAATATATTCCGGTGCGTTAAGACATGTAAGTACAGTCATGGCCAAAATGAGTTTTTGAATAAAATTGCGTAAAATTTACCCACTAAAATTAGTGAGGAGAAAATTGAAAAAACTTAATTCCAATATTTTTTTGCTGCAGAAATATTAAAGAAAAAATAATCGAACCAAAGATATTTCTATGCGAATATCATTGACTTGACCATATTGTCAGCAATTGTAGTTTCCTTGTTGCATGTTTACGTTAATAATTGGATTAAATTTATAATTATTTTGTTTTTCTATCAAATATTAAGCTAAATTTATTTGTTATCTGAGTGAATATTTAATTTCGAATAAAAAATATTTTTGTTTATTCTTTTAGATTTATATTGTATACATATTTATAAATAGATTTAAGTATAAGTGCAAATATCTGATATCAACAATTATTATATATTAAATATTTTTTAAAACAAATTCGACAACACACAAAGGTGACAAACCAACTTTGCCTTGAACTACATGATTTTTGATTAAACCTAGTTCAACATTGATGTTTCGGTCACAAAATTTTTATATTATTTCTTGGAGACTCTTCCAAATTAATCTTCTGGTTATGACTTTTCCTAATATGTTTAATTAAAGTTGAACTTGATCCATTATGCCCCTTACCATTTTTAGTTACTGAGATTGGGTAGATCTCACTTTTATTTTTGATGTGCTCCAAAAAATGGAAATCACAAAATCTATATAAAGTCTTCACCACAAGTCTAAGGTTCTTAAAATTTCGGTTGGTATGTTTTCACTCACATTTTATATATCTCTGCTGGTTGTATTTACCCTTTACTTAAATCATCCCTTATAGAGAACTCCAATGATTGAATATTGTTTTTGGTTCTTGAATTGTTACTGATCCTGTAAAATGCTTTTGTTCCCATAATTGAAGATTCATCCCCTTTTTTGGCAAGTTCTACGTGTACTTTAACCCCAGTATCTCCTGGAACCCACATGAGGGTAACCGCATTATTACTACTTAGCTTATTTAGTTGCTCTTACCATTCTGTGACCATTCTAGATCTGATTTGAATTGGACATACTTGGGGCTTTGCTCAAGTATCTGGTTCTTATCCATTTACTTCTATTTCAGTTCGCTCGGCTATTCTGAAGCCATCAGTATATCATTTATTGGCATTTATATTTAGTGTCTTTATTACAGCTTTTTATCGAATTTTTTGCATCTCGCCTTAAAGCATATCACAGATGTGTCTGTCTCCAATAGGAAAACTAAGTTTACTCGGGGTAACTACCCTTAAGATCATCATGAATGTTGTCATTTTTGCAAAACTCTCAAATCTTTACATGAATAAAAAAGATCTCTAGAACTTTGTTACTCTTATCCATGCCTCCATTTTTTTTTCCTGAATCAGGTGTGGGAGGTCCCACCTGCACTCTAGGCCTATTATGCCCCGCCAGTTGTCACATCAGTCCAGTACTCTTGACAAAGTCAAGAATAGTTTTCGCTATCTCTTCGGGTTCAGGATACTGTACCCCAAAGTGTCATTCCCTTTCCCTGTTCAGGTCACAGCAATAGCATACTACATGAAGAGGAGTTTCGTCCTCTTCCTCACATTTCCTACATAGGGAATCTTCTGATACACCTATGAGGTTCAGGTGTCTCCTAAGCCCGCAGTGTCCTGTCAGGACACCTACTGCGGTTTTGAGTTCCCGTCTTTTTAGGCATAGTAGCAGATTGTCTCTGCTCTTGGATGGACCTTCGATAAGTGCTTTGGGCTGTTTTAGTCCTGGGAGTTCTAACCAGTATTCACTGTGTTTGTCACTTAATTGTTTTTCCAGCATACCCTTTATATGTTGGTAGGAAATACCACATGTGGGTTGCGGTCCAATTAAAGGTTTTTCGGCTCCTTTACCAGCCAGGCGGTATCCATGTCTCCATAATGTATATACTACTATCCAGATAATACGTAACATCCAGTGGATACCTATTTATTTTTCAAAACGTGCACAAATGTCTACGAACATCGAATGGACATGATTCTATGGACTTTTATTGGAAATGCAGTAGTGGATAAATTAAAAGTCCAATAGACATCCATTTGGATAACAAATGGATATGTTTTTTTTTTGGTTAACCATTGAATATACATTTAGTATATAATTAAGTAGGTATAAAAATGAAACACAGTTGATATATGAATTTTATCATATATGACTAATTAGAATCCATAAAAAATCGGTTGTGTCGCTCCAAAACTTTCCCGACGAGTATCCACGAATACTTTTTCAGACATTTAATGTTAAAGTTTCAACTTTTGACATTTTTCAATTTTTGACAGGTGACAGTTGGAGAAAAAATTTTGACTGTTCTAAATAGAATTTTTCAAGGGCTTTCAAACGACATATTGCATGTCCAATTCCGTGACATATTGCATCTGTCATTTTTTGATAGTGATACTTCTGTTTGACAGATCTCGTACAAAAACTAACTGATTCTTCCGACAGATAGCCCAAACCCATATACTAAATTTCAGCTCAATCGGATTAATGCTTCTTCAGATATTTAATACTGAAATTTCAAATTTTAACATTTTTTTATTTTTGACAGGTGACAGTTGGAGAAATAATTTTAACTGTTCTGAATAGAGTTTTTTAAGGGCTTTCAAATGACATATTGCAAGTCCAATTCCGAGACATATTGCATCTGTCATTTTTTGATAGTGGTACTTCCGTTTGATAGATGTCGTAAAAAAACTAATGGGTTCTTCCGACGGATAACCCAAACCCCTATACCAAATTTCAGCTTAATCGGATTAAACGTGTGGCCTCTATCGTGGAAGAATACACACATACACAGACCGACAGACAGATTTTTATCTCGAATTTTTTTTTAGCTCGTTCACAATACTTTCCCTTTTAGGACGTGGGTCGGGAAAGTAAAATCATTCCAGGACAATTATTTCCAGAAAATTCTCCCCGTGACAATTCTTCCCAGCGACAAGAATAATTGTGGATAATTCGTTTTAGGAAGGATTGTCTAGAATCCATAAAAATCCTTCCCCACACAATCCTTTCAGGACAATTATTCCCAAAAAATTCTTTTCTATGACAATTCTTCTCAGCGATAATAATAATTGTGGCTAAATTGTCCTGGTAAGGATTGTTTAGAATCCATAAAAATCCTTCCCTAGATAATCCTTCCAGGACAATTATTCTTACAAAATTCTCCCTAATGACCATTCTTTTCAGCGACAAGAACAATTGTGGATAAATTGTCTTAGGAAGGATTGTTTATAATCCATAAAAATCCATCCCCAGATAATCCTTTCAGGACAATTATTCTCAAAAAATTTTCCTGAGAAGGATTGTTTAGAATCCATAAAAATCCATCCCCAGATAATCCTTTCAGGACAATTATTCTCAAAAAATTTTCCGCCATGACAATTCTTCCCAGCGACAAGAATAATTGTGAATAAATTGTCTTAGGGAAGGATTGTTTGGGGAAGGATTATCCGGAAGGATATCTGAGGAGGATTATCGCAGAGAAGGATTGTCGCAGGCAAGGATTGTCTAATGAAGAATTTTCCGGAAGAAATTTTTATATCACGGACTAATTAATTGTAATAATCTCTTTTGTTTTATGTAAAAAGTTTTCAACTGTATTAGGATCAATCAGTGAGATGACATTTCCACCTGCTGCTGCGCTTCAGTCTATTGTTATTTGGTTTTGGTTCGCAGACTCTAATTAATTTTATGGTGTTTCAATTTGATGTTAAAAAGTTTCCAATATTGAATGGAGTGATGTGCACCAATTTTTTTGCCGGATTTAAATACGCAATTTAGTCCCTTCTATATAAAATAACAAAACTTCCAATCGCCAAACAAATAAAAATAAATAAAATACCCCTCGTACGATTTCATTCTGTTGAAACATGTCTGCAATATGTGTAATATTCCTTTTAGGAGAAATTTAAACAGACCTTATAACGTCCCAGCCTTTTCTACAAAATAGCAATAATTGGAATTCTTCGTTGAAAGCTTTCACTCAGATTGCTATGGAAACATAGTGAAAATAAGGAAATCTTGAATGCGGCAGAGCAATTCAATTTTTTTTTTTACTTACCATCAGGATTAGGCTTAGGAGCTATTTCATAATGCAATTGTAGTGTGGCCTAATTTAAATAACAGAAAGGAGGGAAAATTTTACATGGGCGTATCATAATATATTAAATAATTTAAAAAAATTATATACAGGGTTCTTAAATACAAATATAGTTTCTGTTATGGTTGAAGCAAGAATTTTTTTATCCATCCGACTATTATTTTTTTTAATTATTTATTTAGCAAATGTTAATGTTGGTTTACAAAATTCCAATGGCGTTTAATTAAATTGTCGCCACTCTGTATATAAAATTTTAAGAAAATTATATCTCATCTAATAAAAAATTGGTTCTTAATGATAATCAGGAAAACTTAAGAACCTAATATTTGTGCGAGTATTTTTCCCCCAGGTGTGTCACACCTGCATGTACACCTGATTTATATTTTTCATCGAGATTATCTTTAGCTGATAAAAAATTACCACATTAAAATTATAAAACAATAATGAATCTAAAAAAATTTAAATCTACTTCAATATATGGGCCACTTATTCTGATACTATTTATTTACTTTATTGAAAGTTTTTGTTATTGAATTTTTCAATTTTTTATTGATACGTTTCACCAAAATTCTTGAAAACCAATCAGAAAAAAATTGAAATTAGAAAAACCAATTCTGAATAATTAAAAAAAATAATACGTTTTTTAAGAACGAGGTATTTCTTCTTCTTTTCGTGTTAATGTTTCCTTTTTTCAGGACTTAATAGTTGAATTAAGTCTGCTTTGACCAACGGTCAAATTAAGATTGTTAGAACTATGTGAGTTCTCGACCGCAAGTGAGCTGTCAAACTTTCTAAAATGGCGGGAAATTGAAATAGGGCTGTGAGACTGTGCGCTCCGCGTTGGAGGGGCTCATAAGTGACGTCATCCACCACCTACAAGTGATACACGTGTTGTAGGGCTGCGTGACAGGGTGCTCCAGGTTGGAGTGTTTATATAAAGTGCTCCCACGATTAAGTCCTCTCCCCTATCTGTCAATCTTTGATCTGTCAACATAACCTAACAAATTCTTTTCATCACATGCATCTCGTGAGCACCTTCAGAGTTTGTTGACAGCCAAAAAATTACGTAATTCCCCACCTGCCCATGCCGTAATATCAACATAACCTAAAAATTCTTCTCTCCACGTGTAAGAAGAGTCGTAACTAACTTCAGAGTTCATTGACAGCTAACAAATGACCTAATTCTCCACCTGATAATCTTTCATGTGTTGTGAGTTCATTGCTAGCCCTAGAACACGTGTAGGTGAGGAATTACGTCACTCATGATGTGGCCTTATGAATGGGCCAATTTAAATGAACCCAGCGATTCCCTTCAATGCGGACTACCCTGCCGAGCAGCCTTATTTCAATTTCCCGCAATTTTGAAAAGTTTTACAGCTCACTTCCGGTCGAGAACTCACATAGCTCTAACTAATGTTTGAAGCCAAAAAAATTGGTATCAAATCAAGCAAGCTCATTAACACTTCTTAAAAGAAAAAAAAACGAAAAATAAACGCTTTCTTTTTAAATGAGAAATAAGTGTGGAAAATATAGTTAAAGAAGCATATAAAAATTAGATCTACGGATTTCATGAGCTTGATTGATTTCATTGCTCCGAACCTCGCTGCGCTCGGCTCGGAGTGGATGTTGGGAGAAACTTTTGCCATTGTTGACTGTACCAAAAAATCATTTTTTTCATACTTTTTTGTGTTAAAGTGCTAATTTGTAATTTAGTTCAGTGGGATAAGAGGTCATGTACTGGTATACCATATTATTTCATATTCATCCCTCCCTCTTTTTTCTCTACATTTTTTTATAATTTCGTTGGTTCAAACTTTTTTTTCTCCTCTCCTCCTACTTTTTTACTAATTTCCTTATTTCTTTTTTTTAATTTCTCAGCTCTTTTTCCCCTACTTTTTACTGTTCCTCATCGCTCTCAAATCCTGTAATCCAGTTCCTGTAAAAATAAAGAGTGGGGAAGAAAGTGGAGAAAAAAAGTGGAGAAAAAAATTGATAAAAAGTTTGAAACATAAAGAAAACAGTAAAAAAAGTAGGGGAAGAACGAGTGGGGGAAATGATTTAATTTCCAAAGAAAACAATAAAAAACCACTAAATAAATCTAATAAAATAAATTCTCCAACTTTCCTCCTCGTTTTTTTCTCTACTTTTTTATGGTTGTCTTTGTATCAATTTTTTTTCCACGAGAGTGGAAAGAGTGGGGGAGAAAAACAAAAGAACGAGTGGAGGAGAAAGATAATTAAAGAGAAATCGTATAAAAATTAGATGTACAAATTGCTCTAGATTAAATGATTTAATTGCTAAAGAAAACAATAAAAAAGGGGAAAATAAAGAATGTGGAAATGTTTCCCTATCATCCACTCCGAGCTGAGCGCAGCGAGGTTCGGAGCAATATAATCAAATAAATTCTCCAACTTTTCTCCTCTTTTTTTTTCTCTACTTTTTTTACGATTTTCTTTGTGGGGAGTGGGGAAAAAAGTGGATAAAAAAGGTGCAGGAAAAAATGGAAAAGAAGTTTGAAACAGTAAAAAGAGTAGGGGAAGAACGAGTGGGGGAGAAAGACAATTAAAGGAAAGTCGTATAAAAATTGGATGTACAGTTTTCTCGAGCTTAAATGATTTAATTGCTAAAGAAAATAATAAAAAATAGGGGAAATAATGAGCGTGGAAAAGTTTCCCCACCATCCACTCAGAGTTAAGCGCAGCGAGATTCGGAGCAATCTAATAAAATAAATTCTCCAACCTTCCTCCTTGTTTTTTTCTCTACTTTTTACGGCATTCTTTGTTTCATTTTTTTTCACGGAATAAGTGGAGAAAAAAGTGGAGAAAAAAGTGGAGAAGAAAATGGAAAAAAGTAAAAAAATTAGGGGAAAAACGAAGAACTTTCCTCCTCTTTTTTCTCTACCTTTTTACGGTTTTCTTTGTTTCAAATTTTTTTCCACTTCCCCTCGTTTTTCTTTGACTTGTTAACTATTTTTTTTTTTGGAGAGCTTGATTAATTTAATTGCTTAAATGCCCAAATGACTAGAAATATTGAGTTATGGATAACTCATGGTGGTAAACATTTTAAACAGTTTCTGTGGTTTAACAAATTTATTATGAAATAAAATAATTTGTTTCCTTTACATTCATTTGTATTATTATTTGCAGATAATATGCAGGACCGTATTTAAAATAGTTAGTAATTTATTCAAATAATTAAAAATAAATAAGGTGTAATCCAGGGATGAATTCAAAAATGTTCTAAAAAATTCATATAAAACGATCAGGTCCGTATTTGAGGAAAAAAAAGTTGAGGTTTCATACAGTTTTTTTCTATTGTTCAAACAAAAAGCACTGGAACAAAAAACAGAAAATGTGCAATTTTGGTTTTTATCAATTATTATGAAAACCGCCCCTGATATCTTGAGATACTTTTGTTCTATTTAATCGACTGCGTATCGATAGGTTTCCGAGTTTTCAATATATTGCAATGAAATTTTCACCACCATGTATACTTGTTTATTATGAAAACCAAATATTATTTATTACAACTAAATATTTTATTGTCCATTATATTATTTATTAAAAAAGTTAAGAAATTTTCTCTGTATTTTGGTATTGTTTATTAAAACCATTTATTATAATTTTCAATTTTTTTATATATCCTGAAAAGTATAATCCTTGTGTAATTAAAAATATATTTCTTAATTTATAAATAAATTTAATTAAATAGAATCATCTTACTGTACAAATTTAATACATAAAAACGAAGTATGTACCATTAAGAAAACAAATAATATCAGCCGGAATGACCCTATAACCATTACAAGATCCCAGTCAAGCTTATCACTACATCTTAAAAATATAACAAATAAAATCCTGCATATTTTTGCAAATGTTTTCGCTATTTCAAACTAGGTCAAATACTATTATGAAAATTGCCAAAGAAAAAAAATTATAGCATTGTAATATTAATATTTGCATTTTATTAAAAATGCAGTCCACAATTTTTTTTTTTACTAAATGGTATATTAATAGGAAATAAATAAATAACTCGCTTCCGAAATAATATTTTATATTAAAAAAATTATATATATTATATTAGATTAACCAAAATCTATGAAACTTTCTCTGTTTTTAGTTGGGTTCCTTCAATAAAAAATAATAAACATTACATAAAAAAATATAATTAATTCGGCTTAAATTTTTTCGTTCGGTTCTTCCTTGTCACTCATATGTCTTTTTTTAATCTGTTTCTTATTTTTTCTCTACCACCAACTAGTTTTTTTTCTTCTATATTTTCCAATCTCCCTCTATTTCTGTCTTTCCGTCTAATTTACCTCGTTTTCCTACAAAGCCATTTGTTCTTTGTCTTTTTTAATATAATTTTAAGCTTATTTTCCTTTTTGATACATTTTTATAAATCAAACTACAAATATTTTAAATTTGTATATAATTCCATAAATCCATTTCATACAATTTTTATTACAAGTTATGTCGTGACAAATTTCTTATAATTCTCTTTGTTTTTTATTTTATTTTATTTTTCAACTAGATGTCAAATTTAGTAATTATTGATACTATTTTTTTTATATGTGTTGTAATTATTAACAAATTAACTCATAAAAAAATCAAAAAAACAAATCCTAAACACATTCAAACACATCCATACGCACTTTAAACTTCTCATCATAACCTTATTTTCTCTGTCAAACTTAAATTTTACAAGAATCTTCTACCTTCCATCTTCCTACCTTCTACCTAACTACAATATATACAAAAACTGAACTAAATCTACACATATGAAAAAAAAAAAACATTTTAATATATAGTTAAATTATCTCACACCATTTTGATCCCCAAACCTTATAAAGATCCTACATCCTCCAACTCCTACAGACCTGTATCCCTGACCAATGTTCTTGATAAGCTCTTTGAAACTTTATTCAAAGATCGCATCTGGAACTTTTGGGATGAAAGGGGAACGATCCCCTAGTTCCAACACGGATTGAGGTCTGAACACTATACCCATGATGCACTAGGGAGACTCCTCAAAATCATCTCCTTCCTCAATAATTGCTTTATTTTAGTCAAAGTTGGAAACTCCTTGACATACCCAGTTACTCCTCAAGCAGCATTCCCCCAAGGCTCGGTGTTAGCCCCCGTGTCGTACGTCATATACACGATATCCCTCATCTGGTCAAGATATTTAGCTCTACTCTGACGACTCCGCAATCTCTGCGACTCCACAATCCAACAACTTCTAAACCCCAATAGGGTAGAAACTAGAGGGTTACTCTTAAGCCTCAAAAAACCCAAATTATCGTTTTCAAACATCCCAATCACACCCTAAAAGCTAACCAATCCCTCAATTAGATCAACCTTAGGCTCTGGGGAGAGAGACTCGTTCCTTGGAAAAGATTACCTAATTGGGAGTGTGCTTCATTCGCACTCTCAATTAGGCGTCCAAAATACTCTAAACCGAGTTAGGAAACGAGGCGCTCTCATCGCAGCTCTGGCTGGTCGACTTGGTAGATGTAAAACCTACATTCATCCATTAATGAACTACAGATCCCTTAATTCCTCATCCCTTCCTCCTCGTCTCTTGCACGCCGTAACAGCAGCCGAGAGGAGGATCCTCAGGAAATGTGCATACCTCTTCCGGCACTCCCATTCGAACGATATCTATAATATTATTAATATACCTCCAATAGTTTCCAGGTTTAAAAATCTATATAGAAGATTTGTCAGGAGAAGATTGAACAGCTCCAACTCCCACTCACGAAATACTCTTCGGACGAAGTGGATAAATGTAGAATATAGAAGAGCAATACGAACACGACCCAAGAAGAAATTCCCATTACCGAATCTTAGGGTTCGTAAAGAAACGAAGGATCTTCCGGATGATCTAGGACAACTCGATCAAAAAAATTTGTGCATTTTAATATTTGGTAAATACAGAAATTTGGAGGTTATGAAAGATTGCAGGGAATTTTACACTGACGAAACGTTTAAACTCTTAACACCATTATTTTCTCAAGTTTACGTTATAATGTGTAAAAAATATGGAGGAGTACATCCTTTATTTTACTGTCTCCTTCCAAATTAGCAGCCATATACCTGCCTAATGTCCAGAGTGATCAAAGATCTTATCAATATTGAACCTGAAGTAATTTCCTGAGATTTTGAAACTGCAGCATTTCAAAGTTCAGATACGAGGTTGATTTTCCATTTAGCACAAAATATTAAGAAACATCTTTAGCGTGCAGGATTTAAATAGCAATACGAGAATGACGCGGAGTTTTCGTTGTACATTAACTGTCAGATGTACTCCCTGAAGAGCTTATTCTAATATTAGATTGGTTCGAAGATTGGACCTACGTGAAAACGGTAGAATACCACCACTCTTTCCTCATATAGTATGTGGAATTTATACAATCGCGTTTTAAATGAAGAAGATAAAACCAACAACCACGCAGAAGCAGCCCATCGAAGTTTACAATAAAAATTATCAACTCATCATCCCACTATTTGGAAATTCGTAGGTCTGAAGAAAGTTCAGTTTAGTAGGGACGCGTATTATGAGCAACTTGTAGCTGGACATAATCCTCCAATGAAATTAAAAACATTTAGGTTAGCGAATTCGAAAAGATTAAATTTAGTCAGAGATTATGCTAACACAGACTTGGTGGAATATCTAAGAGGAATTTTGAAATGAATTAATTCATTCATTCAGTTAGAGCATTATTTAAAAAATATTTATTATTTTTGTTACCAATTTTTAACTAATCTTATTTTCATTAAAAGTATATTTAAAGAAGTTTTCATTTTAAAAATATAATTTAGAATCTTAAAATGTATTGTATGTATATCTAGTCTGGTGATTAATATTTTATAAATAAAATTGAAAAATTTATCATGATTCAAAATGTTGGAGTTGTAGAAAAAATAGTGTACATAACTCGTTGGAAAGTGTATTTCTTATATGCGTTGATTTTTATCAAGACTAGCTACAAATAGAGATGTAGAGATTTTTTTTATGAAATGTAAGTTAAACTTTTTCATGAACTTGACTCGCGCTGAACCTCTCCTCGAGATTCCACCCAAAATTTTTATCAGTCAAATAACTTAGATTCTTTAATATTTTTCCTTATCATAATAACACCATCCCTGAAAAGGAGTAAATTACTCCAACAGCAGGGTACAAGGAATAGATCAATACCAGGACAAATTACCCCGGAGGATTTACCCCTGACCAGGGCAGAGTCCGGCACTACCTCACGCATAGAACTTAGCGTGAGTTTTATGTAAAAGATTCCCGATTCCACAACTGAGGACAATAGTTATAATACATGTCCAAACTCAAATCTACAGAGTGTTATTTATTTTATTTTTTATGTAACACCCTATAACTTAATAATTAGATAAGGGGGTTATTAATAAATTCTATAAAAAAATTTATTGTTGATAATTTTCAAATACATTGTATTGATTTATTATTATTATGTAACGAAAATAATAATTTATATTAATTATGGGAATAAACTTTATTCAGTTATACTGGGATTTCCAATTCATCAATATTATTGATAAATGTTATCACGTTACATATTCTGTTTAAAATAGCTGGGGATTTCCTGTAATGTATGAGTTTGACCGGTATCTAGAGTAAAGGTTAAAGTGCGGGAATTTTCAAAAAAATAAACAAAACTTTAGAAGGTAATGGAAAAATTGATATCACTCAATTACACCCTGTATATACAATTGATATGAGCATAACATAATGTTTGGTATAAGGGAAATTGACCCTTATTAAAAATTTTCATTATTCTATTTCTGTTTTTTGGTACCTTGGTACTAGTCTTCTATAAGTTTCTCTGGTTAGATTCTCATTTCTTTTTGGTTTATTAAAGATTTTTACAATTTAACCCTCAAGTAACGATTTTATAATTCGATTGTAAAAAATATTATCCTTCTCTTAAATTTGGTCAACGACTGAGGTACTAAAATATTCAGTTCAGTACCAAAAATTATATATTTAATTATAAATATTTTAAAGTTTGGCACATGTGGCAACTATTTTCGGCTTCTACAACCATCAGGAATAATTATTCCTGGCTAAACAAGTAGTATTGTAGGCCTGATGATGGCGAAAGCGAAACTAAGACTGACTTTTTTATAATATAATTTTTTTGGTCATACCTCATTTAACTAACTGCTCATTGGGTATTTTGGACATTCTGTGTCATGAGTATTTTGCTGAAGTAGCGGATTATTGGGCTTCATGTGAAATTGCAATATCGATAATGTAAGAAGTCACTTTCATTATTGAGTTATCAGATTAGGCTGTCAACTATAATTTTTTTTTAATCAATCGTGTAATACGGTTTCGTTTTTAACGATTTTTTAGAATTTTCAAGGATTTTAACACGTTGACTGCCAACTACCAGATAACTAATAGTCATACTACAAGATATCTCGTAGTAGGGTAGTCAACGTCTTAAGGAATTTTAAACAATTTTAACAATATTTTGATAATAAATATTTTTTAGAATTCGTTATGTTAATTTTAAGGATTATTAAACACTTTAAATGAGTACTTTAAGGATTTTAAGGATTAGTGCAGAATTGAAAGGATTCAAGTAATAAAGGGAGAATTTTAAATATATTGAGATTTCAAAAGGACTCTGAAGGATTTTTATTAAGAATTCGTCACGATTTTAAACAGTATTTAAAAATTTTTAAGGATTTTGGAGTATATGTAGAGATTTAAAAAATCCTGCTTATTTTAGAGAGTTTAAGGATTCATGACGCTTATAAAGGATTCATGTGAAAGGATTTTAAAAATTTTATAAAATTTTAAAGGATTTTAACCATATTTTGATGATAAACATTTTTTAGCATTCATTATGTTAATTTTAAGGATTATTCAATATTTTTAATGATTTTTAAGGCTTTAATGATTCACGAGTATTTTAAGGATTTTAAGGACTAGTGAGAATTTTAAAAATCTTGAAATTATTGGCAGTTAATTCCTTTTGGAGATTATCGAGAATGATTTTATTGATTTTTAAATAGTTTTAAGGATTTGAAATTATTTATAAGGTTTAGTACATATTTGAAAGGATTCAACTAATGAGGTGAGAATTTTAAAAATCTAATGAGATTTCAAGAGGATTCTGAAGGGTTTTATTAAGAATTCGTCACGATTATAAACAGGATTTAAGAATTCTTAAGGATTTTTGAGTATATGTAGAAATTTAAAAAATCCTGCTCATTTTAAAAGGATTGTAAGGATTCATGACGGTTTTAAAGGATTCATGTGAAGGAATTTTGAAATTTTAAAGGATTTTAACCATATTTTGATGATAAATATTTTAATATTTTTTAGGTTTAAATGGCGTTCAATGATTCATAAGGATTTTAAGGATTCATAAGGATTTTAATAATTGTTTTTTAATTATTGACAAATTATTTCTTTTGGGGATTACCAAGAAAGATTTCGAGGATTATTAAATAGTTTTTAGGATCTGAAGGAATTTTTATAAGTATTACGAATTTATAAGGATTATTTCGAAATATTTCTAAGGATTAGTGCCGATTTGTAAGGATTCAAATATCCAACGAAGTTAAAGTGAAGATTTTAAAAATTTTTTTAAGAGAATTTAGAAGAATTTTTAATAAGAATTCGTAATTCGATTGAAGGATTTTTAAGGATTTTTAAAAATCCATGGAAATAAATATGATTTTTAAGAATATCTGCATATTTTAAAGAGTTTGTAAGAATTTATGAGGCTTTTAAAGAATTAATGTTAAAGGATTTTAAATTTTTTAAGAAAGACTTTTAATATCCTTTTAGTTTTTCGGATTTTTATACCTTTTTCAGGATTCTTGTTTTAAAGGACTTTAACCATATTTTGATGATAAATATTTTTTAGCATTCGTTAAATTAATTTATTAAATACTTTAAATATTTTTTAAGGCTTCAAATAGGATTCAATGAATTATGAGGATTTTAAGGATTCATGAGGATTTTAATAATTTTTTTTAAATTATTGACAGTTGATTTCTTTTGTGATTATAGAGAAATATTTTAATGATTTTTAATTAATTTCAAGGATTTGGGGTAGTTTTCAAGAAAATTGCAAATTTGTAAGGATTAATGAGAAATTTTTGTAAGGATTAGTGCAGATTTGTAAGGATTCAAATATCGAACGAAGTTAAAGTGATAATTTAAAAAAAAAATATTAAGAATTTAAGAGAATTTGAAAAAGTTATTAATAGGAATTCGTAAAGATTATAAAGAGGACTTAAGGATTTTTAAGGATTTTTGAAAATCCATGGAGATAAATATGATTTTTAACAATTTTAAAGGGTTTGTAAGGATTTATGACGCTTTTGAAAAAATCATGTGAAAGGATTTTAAATTTTTTAAGAAGGCCTTTAAAAACATCTTTTTATTTTTACGGATTTTTATACCTTTTTAAGGATTCTTACGAATGTTAAAGGACTTTAACCATATTTTGATGATAAAGATTTTTTAGCGTTAATTTTAAGGATTATTAAACACTTTAAATGTTTTTTAAGGCTTTAAATAGGATTCAATGAATTATGAGGATTTTAAGGATTCATGAGAATTTTAATATTTTTTTTAAATTATTGTGATTATCAAGAAGTATTTTAATGATTTTTAAATAATTTTAAGGATTTAAAGTAGTTTTCAAGAAAATTGCAAATTTGTGAGGGATATTGAAATATTGTTGTAAGGATTAATAATAATAATAATAATAATAATAATAATAATAATAATAATAATAACCATTTCTCCTTATTTTTCCTCATATTTTTTACTAATTTCCCGTATGTTTCCTATTTTTTTTTTGATTTTTTCTCATTCTGCTCTATTTTTTCCTGTTTCAAAATTTTTCGTAATTTACTTGTTTTTCATTATTTTTTCCTGTTTTTCCCTATTTATCCCTATTTTTTTCTATTTTTTTCTGTTTTTCCTTTTTCCATTATTTTCCGCTATTTTCTTATGTTCCACTATTTTTCCATACATTTCCCTATTTTACTCTAATTTTCCTAGTGTTTCCTCTTTTTTCTATTTTTCCTATTTTTTCCTATTTTTTCCTATTTTTTCCTATATTTTTCCTATTTTATACTGTTTGTCCCTATTTGAACTTATTTTTCTCTATTTTTTCCATATTTTTCCCTATTTCCATTACTTTTTTCCTATTTTTAACTATTTCCCCATTTTTCTCTGTTTTCGATTTTTGCCCAATTTTGCCTGTTTTCCCGATTTGTTCCTATTTTTCCTGTTTGTCATTATTTGCTTCTGATTTTCCATATTTATCTTTATTATTATCTATTTTTTCCCATTTTTCTCTATTTACTTATTTTACCCTATTTTCTTCCTTATTTTACCATATTTTCTTCCTACCTTTTTCCTATTTTTCCTAATTTTTTCATATTTTTACCAAATTTTCCAATTTAATCTTTTCACAATTTTGCCCATTTTTTCCCTACTTTTCCCAATTTTTCACTACTTACCTTAGTTATTCCATATTTACCTTATTTTTTAATGTTTTTACTATTTTTCCTAAATTAATATTTTTCACAGTTTTGTCCTATTTTCCCAATTTTCTCTATTGACTGTTATTTTTATTATTCTTTCTCTATCAGTATTACCCTTGTTTTCATTATTTTTTCCAAAGTTTCCTATTTGTTACTATTTTTCGGTATTTCTCTGGTTATTCATTATTTTCCAATATTTTTCTCAATTTTTCCCAATTTTTCTTTATTTTCATATTCGTAAGGATTTATGGATACTTAACGATTTTTTAAGGATCCATGAAGAATTTATAAGATTTTAAAAAAAATTATTTATTTTATTTCAACGAACATAAGTGAGAAAGAATGAAAGAGAAAAACATTTAAAAATCATTTAGCAAAAATAAAAACTGCATATTTTTATCAGTTTTATCAAATTAAAACAAAAAATATTGTATATTTTATATTACGTGACAAATTGCGAGCTAAAGAATCTCCAATTCTGGTACCAAAAAAAAAAAACCAATTTTATACGAAAGCAGTTTTATACAAATATCCGGAGTGGCAAAGTTTCAAGAAAAGAAATTTCTGGTTAATCATAGTATCTACCATCTCCGTTTGCATCCCTACCTGTTGTATGCTAATTTAAACTCATCTTTTGTTTTCGCAAAACCGCCAACTTAAGTTAGCGAGAAACTTTTAAGTTGCCATTTATTTGTCTTCGCGTTTTAAGAAAAGGGCGATAGATATTAAAATTTAATTTTCCCTTCCGAACTTTACACTCCAACAGTTATGCCCATGGAGAAGTTTCTCCAACAATGGAGATGGAAAATTGTGAATTGTTCGCCAGATATTTTACATTAGAGTTAAGAAAAGCTACAAGTTTTAATTGAAGCAAACAATATTGTTTGTATCAGTAAAGTCTGAGAGTGTTTTAACTTTATTAGTGTTGCTAACGAGTTACACCTTAATCTTAACGAAACGGGATGCTTAGAAATACGTTTTCCCTTTTTCCCTACAATTCATACTACTTTAGGCTTCCCGTTTAATTATGAAAATTTAATGAATCTTTTAATGTTTTCCTATAACAACATATGCGAGATTAATTAATTCAGACATAAAACACAGCCGGCAAATAAACACTGGAAAATCCAAAATGATGACGATAAAGCTGATATATAAAGACATCTATGAAGTACGAGTTTTTCAAATCAACTATGATCAAATTTTTTTGTGTCTGTTGCCGGTTTTCTTTATCTCCTGTTTTCTCCCTATCTTTGTTCAATTTTCTCCGATTTTTTCGGTTTTTCTAGATTTTATTTGGTTTTTTTCCCGATTTTATCAACTGTTTTACAATTGTTTTTTTCCAGAGTTTAAGATTTTTCTGATTGCTTTTTACATTTTTTCCGTTTTTGCGTTATTTTGCTATTTGAGATTTCTTGCAATTTTTTGTGTTTTTTTTTTTGAATTTATTCAAATTCTTTCCAATTTTTTATTCTTTTTCGTTTTTTTTTTCTTATTTCTCTGATTAATTTCAACATTTTTCTATTTTTCTCGATTTTTTCCACTTTCTTCAATTTTTGTAAAAAAATGTTTGAGTTTTTGTTTTTCCGATTTTTCTTCTTTTTTTTATTGATTTTTCAATTCTTTGGTATGATTGTTTTTTTTTCAAGTGTTTTCGGTTTTTTTTTTGGTTTTTTGTTTGGTTTTTGAAATTTTTTGCGATTTTTTTACGATTAAGTTTCGATTTTCTTCCGATTTTTTTGCAATATTTTTTGCAATTTTTTTGCGCCTTATTGGTAGGCAAAAAAAATTAAAACATGTAAAATTATACATTGAAAATTTTTAATATTTTTATTTTCTGCGATTTTTCTTGATTTTTACAAATTTTTTTACGATTTTCTCAATTATTTTTTTTTCATTTTTTTTAATATTTTGCGAATTTTTGTTTTTACGATTTTTTTTTATTGTTTTTTCAATTTTTTTGTATGATTGTTTTTAATTGTTTCCGGTTTTTTTTTGTTGGTTTTTGTTTTTTTTTTTTTGAAATTTTTTGCGACTTTTTTACTGATTAGTTTCGATTTTCGTACGATTTTTTTGCAATAATTGTTGCAATTTTTTGCCGCTTATTGGTACAATAAAAAAATTAAAACATGTAAAATTATGCAAAATATTTAGTATTTTTATTTTATGCGATTTTTCTCGATTTTTTACAATTTATTTTTACGATTTTCTTGATAATTTTTTGTAATTTTTTTAATATTTTATGACTTTTGTTTTTCGATTTTCATTTAATTGATTATTCAATTTTTCTGTACGATTGTTTTTTTAAGAATTTTTTGCAAATATTTTTTGCATTTTTTTTGCAATTTATTGGTAAAAATATGGATTGAAAATTTTTAATATTTTTATTATCTGCGATTTTTCTCGATTTTTTACAATTTTTTTTACGATTTTCTCGATTATTTTTTGTGATTTTTTTAATATTTTACGATTTTTTTGTTTTTTCAATTTATTTTTATTGATTTTTGAATTTTTTTGTATGATTGTTTTTTTTAAGTGTTTCCGTTTTTTTTCGTTATTTTTGGTTTAATTTTTGAAATCTTTTGCGATTTTTTACGATTACGTTTCGATTTTTTTGTGATTTTTTTGCAATATTTTTTGCGCCTTATTAGTACGGTAAAAAAAATTAAAACATGTAAACTTATGTAAAATTTTTAGTACATTTATTTTCTGCGATTTTTTTCATTTTTTATTTTTTACGATTTTCTGGATTATTTTTTTGTCATTTTTTTAATATTTTACGACTTTTTATTTTTTAGATGTTTTTTTTTATTGATGTTTCAATTTTTTTGTGTGATTGTTTTTTTTTAAGTGTTTCCGTTTTTTTTTGTTTGGTTTTTTAATATTTTTATTTTCTGATATTTTTTTCGATTTTTTACAATTTTTTTACGATTTTCTCGTTTATTTTTTGTTATTTTTTAAAATTTTAGGACTTTTTATTTTTTCAATTTTTTTTTATTGCTTTTTCAAGTTTTTTGTATGATTGTTTTTTTTTAATATTTCCGGTTTTTTTTGTTGTTTTTTGTTTTATTTTTGAAATTTTTTGCGATTTTTTTACGATTAAGTTTCGATTTTCTTGCGATTTTTTTGCAATATTTTTTGCGATTTATTGGTATTGGTATTTATTTTTAATATTTTTATTTTCTGCGATTTTTCTCGATTTTTTACAATTTTTTTTTTACGATTTTCACGATTATTTTTTTTTGTCATTTTTTTAATATTTTACGACTTTTTGTTTTTTAGATTTTTCGTTTTTTCGGTTTTTTTTTTAATTTTCCTAAATTTTCTGATTTTTCTCTTAATAATTTTTAACTTTGTCTCCAATTTTTTAGAATTTTAGCAATTTTTTGTAATTTTTCGCAATTTTTTTGGTTTTATTTTCCGATTTTTTATTTTTCTTTTTTTTCCAATTTTTTCCGATTTTACATTAAATTTTTTTCAATGAGGTCTTATATTCATAATTTAAAAGAAATAAAACTTATAAAAATATTATTTAAAATAATCTTGTCATTAATGAAAAAAATTTATTTAAGTAGGACGATTTCGATGTTATCATTTTAGACAATTAATCTTTTTTTTTGTACTTCAACACAGTATTACTGTCTGAAAAATTGTTGATTTATTTAAATTTAGATACTAAGTTTAAGTGTTAGACAGAAAAGTAACATCATGATAACGATTAAATTTGGTGAATTCACGTAAAAGTACTTTTTTATTCATTAATAAAAAAAATATACTGTCTTTTAACTTTTAAATTAAATGGTGAAGTCAAAATTGTAAATACTGAGCAAGTTAACATTGCTAAGACGAACTTGTAATTTACAAATTTTAAACATTACTTTTTTTGTCTTAAAAACAAATTTTTTTGTTTATTTTTTTATGCTGAATCAAAATCTTAAATTTTACACAAATAAGTAAAAAAATCATAAATTTTAAAACTTCAAACATAATTTTTTAAACTAAATCTAAATATAACAGAAATCAGTAACAATTTTTTTTAAAATATATTAAAATCCGAGCTTAAATTCTGCTTGAGATTGTACTTTTTTTTTACTTAGACTTGTCTAATATTTTAGTAACAATCTCCCCCATCCTCCATTCATCATCCTGTTCAATTTGATCTCCTCGCTAGGACCAAAATATCAAATTCGTTAAAAACAAATATTTATATTTTTTCAACAAAGAATCAAGTTTTTGTAAAACGAGAAGATTTGCTTCCAATAAAAAAATTTCTAATTATTTTTTCTTTGATTCCTTACAGCGATCCAAGAACTCTTAAAGATACAAGAAAGTGCCTACTTAAAAATCTAAAGCTTATTGGATGATCAAGTCCAAATAAAATTCAAATTTTTCTAGTGGAGAAAAGACTTTACCCATTAGAGCATGATTGTCAGCGCTATAGTAGACAATATTTTATATAATTGGAGAAAAGCAGCCTGAGCTGAGGAATCTCACACTCTTGTCATCTGTCGACGATATAATAGAAAATATTTCATATAATTGGCGAAAAGCAGCCTGAGCTGATGCATTTCATAGTCTTGTCATCTGTCGACGATATAATATAAAATATTTTATATAATTGGCGAAAAGCAGCCTGAGCTGAGGCTTTTCAGAGTCTTGTCATCTGTCGACGATATAATAGAAAATATTTCATATAATTGGCGAAAAGCAGCCTGAGCTGAAGCGTTTCATCTGTCAACGAAATAATAGAAAATATTTTATATAATTGGCGAAAAGCAGCCTGAGCTGATGCATTTCACAGTCTTGTCATCTGTCGACGATATAATAGAAAATATTTTATATAATTGGCGAAAAGCAGCCTGAGCTGAGGCTTTTCACAGTCTTGTCATCTGTCGACGATATAATAGAAAATATTTCATATAATTGGCGAAAAGCAGCCTGAGCTGAGGCGTTTCATCTGTCAACGAAATAATAGAAAATATTTTATATAATTGGCGAAAAGCAGCCTGAGCTGATGCATTTCACAGTCTTGTCATCATCTGTCGACGATATAATAGAAAATATTTTATATAATTGGCGAAAAGCAGCCTGAGCTGAGGCTTTTCACAGTCTTGTCATCTGTCGACGATATAATAGAAAATATTTCATATAATTGGCGAAAAGCAGCCTGAGCTGAGGCGTTTCATCTGTCAACGAAATAATAGAAAATATTTTATATAATTGGCGAAAAGCAGCCTGAGCTGATGCATTTCACAGTCTTGTCATCTGTCGACGATATAATAGAAAATATTTTATATAATTGGCGAAAAGCAGCCTGAGCTGAGGCTTTTCAGAGTCTTGTCATCTGTCGAAGATATAATAGAAAATATTTCATATAATTGGCGAAAAGCAGCCTGAGCTGAGGCGTTTCATCTGTCAACGAAATAATAGAAAATATTTTATATAATTGGCGAAAAGCAGCCTGAGCTGATGCATTTCACAGTCTTGTCATCTGTCGACGATATAATAGAAAATATTTTATATAATTGGCGAAAAGCAGCCTGAGCTGAGGCTTTTCACAGTCTTGTCATCTGTCGACGATATAATAGAAAATATTTCATATAATTGGCGAAAAGCAGCCTGAGCTGAGGCGTTTCATCTGTCAACGAAATAATAGAAAATATTTTATATAATTGGCGAAAAGCAGCCTGAGCTGATGCATTTCACAGTCTTGTCATCTGTCGACGATATAATAGAAAATATTTTATATAATTGGCGAAAAGCAGCCTGAGCTGAGGCTTTTCAGAGTCTTGTCATCTGTCGAAGATATAATAGAAAATATTTCATATAATTGGCGAAAAGCAGCCTGAGCTGAGGCGTTTCATCTGTCAACGAAATAATAGAAAATATTTTATATAATTGGCGAAAAGCAGCCTGAGCTGATGCATTTCACAGTCTTGTCATCTGTCGACGATATAATAGAAAATATTTTATATAATTGGCGAAAAGCAGCCTGAGCTGAGGCTTTTCACAGTCTTGTCATCTGTCGACGATATAATAGAAAATATTTCATATAATTGGCGAAAAGCAGCCTGAGCTGAGGCGTTTCATCTGTCAACGAAATAATAGAAAATATTTTATATAATTGGCGAAAAGCAGCCTGAGCTGATGCATTTCACAGTCTTGTCATCTGTCGACGATATAATAGAAAATATTTTATATAATTGGCGAAAAGCAGCCTGAGCTGAGGCTTTTCACAGTCTTGTCATCTGTCGACGATATAATAGAAAATATTTCATATAATTGGCGAAAAGCAGCCTGAGCTGAAGCGTTTCATCTGTCAACGAAATAATAGAAAATATTTTATATAATTGGCGAAAAGCAGCCTGAGCTGATGCATTTCACAGTCTTGTCATCTGTCGACGATATAATAGAAAATATTTTATATAATTGGCGAAAAGCAGCCTGAGCTGATGTAAAATATGTTATTGTATAATAAAATGGTTTGTCGTTATGCACATTTTTGGTCCTGTTTATGTATTATATGATTGAATGAAAATGAAAAAGTAATAAGTGACTGTCATATGACAGGAATGAAAATAAGGTTATAAAAAGAAAATTTAAAGTATGTATACATGATGATTTGAGTATAGTTTTTTTTCTTATTTTGAAAAAAAAAGTGGGTGCTTTTGTTGTTTATTGATTTTATAAAATATTGATGGAAGGATTTTTGAACGAAATGTTAAAAATAGTATTAAAAAAAAGGTTGGAAACTAATAATAAAAAAAATTTAAAAGAATTTTGGTAGAGGAAAAAGTTTGGAAAAAGATGGAAGGAAGGAAGGAGAAGGTTGATGATAATGATCTTGTGTAGGAAGAGAAATTTAGATAATTTTTTATAAGGGACAGACAGGACAGAAGGCATACTAGGAATCTAAAGTAACAAAAGAAGAAATAGTAGTAAAATAAAAAGATAATGTTAAAATTATTTAAGATGTAGAAAAAGAAAAAAAAATATTAATGAAGAAGACCATAAAAATAGAAATAAAGGTAGAAAAAAGTTGATATATAAAAAACGACAATGCTAGATAATAAATATATGAAATGAATTAAATAAGACAAAAGAATTTAGATACAAGAATTTAAAAATATGAAAAAATCAAAAAAAAAATATTATTTAAAAAATTTAATAAAACAATGAAGTAAAGAATTTCCGAAATATAACAGGAAAAAATGTGAATGAACAGATAAAAATATCAAATGTAGGTTGATAAATTTTATCACAGAAATATGTTAATAATTCTTTGATTAAATTTTTAATATCATTCTTACCAATAAGAAAATATTTAATATTAACCTAAATATCTAATAAAGAAGATTATTATCATTAATCAAGGTAATACGATAAATATTAAATTTCATATTAATATAGAATTTTTAATCAGTGATTTAAAAGATTTTACCAATATAACATGGAATTATCAACGGCCATCTATTTAATTACTTTTATAGTAACATCTCTTTATATTTATTCCAAATATAAATTTTCCTACTGGAAAAAACGAAACGTTTTTTATGTGGATCCAGTTTTTCTTTTCGGATCAGCGAAGGATACTTTTCTGGGTAGTACCGCTTTTAGTACTACAGTTGGAGGAATTTACGATGAAGCTAAAAGAAAACATTTAAAATATTTTGGTGTGTATAAATTCTGGAATCCTTCGTTTATACCTATGGATTTAGATTTAATTAAACGAATAGTACAAACAGATTTTTCACATTTTCCCAATCACGGAAATATGTTTATGAATGAAAAAAATGATCCGCTTAGTGGTCATTTATTTAATTTGGAAGACGATAAATGGAGGAATATTCGAGCTAAATTGACTCCGACATTTACCACAGGTAAGTTTTATCTACTATTTTTTTACTACTTATCAAAATTCTCTAAGTCCAACTTTAGAACGTCACAAAACATAATTCTTCGTATTTGGCCGAGATCTCGCCTAATATAGCATAAAAAATATGCGGTTTTTTTTAATGATTTGTAAAATATTTATTAGAAGAGCGCGTCTATGCTACTTTTTTCAAATTTATCAATCTATCTTGATAGTCGTTATTACAAAAAATAATTTAAAAAAAATGCGACAGACGCGCTCTTAAGAATTGAATCCAGAATCGGTTGGCGAAAATCGCAGCTTCCTATCTGTAATATTAACGGAGCGCTCGTACAAAAACCATTTTAGACAAGATAACATATGATATTGGCGCCCCTTAATATAACGAGCAAAAATAATATTCTTTAAAAATATAATAATAATAAACATTTATTCTAATAGTAATTGATATATTTATTATCCACAGATTTCCTGTAGTTTACGTTAAATAATTTATTAATTAACACAAATTTTTTTTGTATTTTTTATTATTTTTTTGTGTCTTTAGTTTCATTTTTTTTTTTTTAATTTGATACATTTTAATTTGACATTTATTTTACAATTTTCGTATTTTTTCCAATTTTCAATTAAATTTTGTTGTATTTTTTTATAATTCGCATTGCATTTTTTTTATTTTTTTACAATTTACATTCCATTTTTTTGTAATTTTATGCATTTCATAATTTTTTTATTATTTGTTGTTTTGTAATTTATTGAAATTTTCTGTATTTTTATTTTTTTACAGTTTTTTGTGCGTGTTTCAGATATTACGATTTTTACAATTTACCCATTTTTTTTTTCAATATGTATTGCATTTTTTTTGTAGTTTTTAATTTTTTGCCATTCCATGATTTTTTGTTTGATATTTTTTACATTTTTTTTATAATTTTAACAATTTTCACGATTTTTTACAATATTTAGAATTTACCTATTTTTTTCCAATTTGCATTGCAATTTTTTGTATTTTCTACAATTTGCGTTGTATTTTATCTTTATATTTTTGCAATTCTTATCTTTTAATTTTTTTCTCATTTCATGATTTTTTGTTTGACATTTTTTTACAATTTTTGTACTTTTTACGATTTTTACAATTTACCTATTTTTTCCCAATTTGTATTGCAATTTTTTCGTTTTTTTTTATAATTGGTATTGTATTTTATCTTTATATTTTTGCATTTCTTACCTTTTTATTTTTTGTCATTCCATGATTTTTTATTTGACATTTTTTTATAATTTTTACAATTTTCACGATTTTTTACAATATTTGCAATTTTGCCATTTTTTTCCAATTTGTATTGCAATTTTATTCTATTTTTTACAATTTGCGTAGTATTTTATCATTATATTTTTGCATTTCTTATCTTTTAATTTTTTTTTCTCATTTCATGATTTTTTATTTGACATTTTTTTACAATTCTTTGTACTTTTTACAATTTTTACGATTTTTACAATATTTACAATTTACTCATTTTTTTCCAATTTGCATAACATTTTTTTTTGTATTTTTTACAATTTGCTATACATTTTTATTTTTAATTTTTTGCAATTTAGATTCCATTTTTTTGCATTAATTTGTATTTTTTGCATTTCTCTTTTTTTGTAATTTTTTGTATTTCATAATTTTTTACTATTTATTTTTTTGCAATTTGTTAAAATTTTTAAAAAAAAATATACAATTTTTACAATTTTTTACAGTATTTACAATTTACCCATTTTTCCAATTTTTATATCAATTTTTTAGTATTTTTTACACTTTGCATTGCATTTTTTCGTTTTGTTATTAATTTTTTGTATTTTTGCAATTTACATTGCAATTTTTTTTCTTTTTTTAAATTTCGTTTTGGGTCTTTTTGTATTTTTTTCTTTTTATATGTTTATGTTTGTTTTTTATTTTTTTTGTAATTTTTTTTCATTTCATATTTTTTTTTGGCATTTTAATTTTGTTACAATTTCCTGGATTTTAATCTGATATGTTTTACAATTTTTTGTACTTTTTTCAATTTTTGCAATTTTTGTCATTTTTTCCAATTTGCATTACAAATTTTTGTATTTTTTATAAATTTCTTTGTATTTGATTTTTGTATTTTTTACGATTTGCATGGCATTTTTTTTGTTTTTTTTAATTTTTTGAGTTTTTATAATTTGCATTACATTTTTTTCTTTTTTTTATATTTTGTTTTGTTTTTTTTTGTATCTTTTTTCTTTTTTATGTAAGAAAATACTGAATTTCTTATATTTTTTGTAATTTTTTTGCATTTTATATTTTTTTCAATTTTATTTTTGTTAAAACTTTCTGGATTTTAATTTGATATTGTTTTTTACAATTTTTTGTCCTTTTTTTAATTTTTACAATATTTGCAATTTTTGGCTTTTTTCTAATTTGCATTACAAATTTTTGTATTTTTTACGATTTGCATAGCATTTTTTTGTTGTTTTTTTTTATTTTTTTGTATTTTTATAATTTGTATTACATTTTTTTTAATATTTTGTTTTGGTTTTTTTTGTATTATTTTTTCTTTTTATATGTAAAAAAAATTCTGAATTTCTTATGTTTTTTGTAATTTTTTTGAATTTCATATAATTTTGCAATTTTAATTTTTTAAGTTTGTTAAAATTTCCTACATTTTAATTTGATATTTTTTTACAATTTTTTTTACATTGTATTTTTGAAATTTTTTTCGAAAGTCAGTTAATAATTAGAATTTTTTCTATTTCTCACCAGACAGATTTATTTTGAAACAAAATATGAAATTTCTTTACAGGGTGATTTTTTTATCGGTCTTTTATTATTGAATGCTTCTTTTTATA
Source organism: Neocrepidodera transversa (assembly GCA_963243735.1). NCBI lineage: Eukaryota > Metazoa > Arthropoda > Insecta > Coleoptera > Chrysomelidae > Neocrepidodera > Neocrepidodera transversa. The sequence goes on along the minus strand of OY725352.1, from coordinate 3,060,285 downwards.
GTTACGATTTTTTTTTTCAGCTGCATTAAAAATATTTTATTTTTTTTTCAGGAAAATTAAAAATGATGTTTCAAACGATAGTAGAAAATTCTAAAGGTCTTCAGGAATTGATAAAAGAATTGTCTGCTCTGAATGAACCAGTAGAAATCAAAGATGTACTTTGTCGTTTTACTACTGACGTGATTGGATCTGTTGGATTTGGATTGGACATTAACTGCATGAAAACCCCAAATTCAGAATTTAGATCACAAGGAATTCAAATTTTCAAATTTACAGTTTTAAAAAGAATTAAATACTTCATGATGGGGATATTTCCTAAATGGTTCGTAGATGGTATTGGAATGAGTTTTAATACCCCAGACACAACGGCGTTCTTTATGGATATAGTAAAATCAACTGTAAATTATAGAGAGAAAAATAATATTTTTAGAAAAGATTTTATGCATTTACTTATACAATTAAAAAATTTCGGTCGAGTCACTGATGCTAATGAAAGCAGCCTTATTAATAAAGATAAAATCGATGTACAAGGTATAACGATAAACGAAATTGCAGCTCAGGCTTTCGTTTTTTTCGCAGCCGGATTCGAAACTTCATCTACAACAATGACTTTCGCCCTTCTAGAATTATCACAAAATATCGAAATTCAGGAAAAACTTAGAGAGGAAATAAAGAAGGTTATGCAAAAATACGATAATCAAATTACTTATGAAGGTATAACGGAAATGGATTATCTTGACAAAGTTATTTCAGGTAAAAAAATTGTAATTATCATAATAATTTTATTGTCAATTCATCTAGTGAAATAAATGTTAAAATCAAGTAATTTTTAATATTTTTTTTTGTAGAAACCCTTAGAAAACATGCCCCCATTGCTCTATTACCACGTATTTGCACTAAGGATTACAAAATACCCGATAGTGATCTAGTGATTCAAGCTGGAACCATTGTGGAAATTCCTGTGATGTCGATCCATATGGATCCAGATTATTATCCGGATCCAGCCAAATTTGATCCGGAGAGATTTAGTCCAGAAAATAAAGCGAAAAGACATCCTTTTTCTTATATGCCTTTTGGAGAAGGTCCTCGAATTTGTATAGGTGAGTTATTGATGAAAATATATGTAAAACTAGCTTTGTTATGGAGTATCTTTAAGGGTAGTAAAAGTACGACCGAGCTTTCCTTGTTTTTTCCTAGTTTCCCTATTTTTCCAGATTTTCTTTGTATTCTTCTGTTTTTTTCCTATTTTTTACCATTTATACTTATTTTTACTCATTTTTTTATAGTTTTCCGTATTTTTCTCTATTTTCCTCTAATTTCCGTATTTTTTCTATTTCTTCCTATTTTTCCAGTTTTTCAGTATTTTTTCTGTTTTTCTCTATGTTTTTGATATCTAGTTTTCTTATTTTTTATTTTCCTCTACTTTTCACTAATTTAACACATGTTTTTATATTTTCCAGATTTTTCTCTACTTGTCTATAATATCCCTTTTTGTTCTGATTTTTTCCTATTTTGTTTCTATTTTACCCTATTTTTTTCTATGTTTCTCAATTTTTCGTAATTTGCCTGTTTTTTCTACTATTTTTAACTACTTTTCCCATTTTTCTCTGTTTTCGTATTTTGCCCAATTTTGTCTATTTTTCCAGATTTTTTTCTATTTTTCATATTTTTCCTGCTTTTCATTATTTTCTTCTGATTTTCCTCATTTATCCCTTTTATTTTCTATTTATTCCTATTTTTCTCTATTTCCTTATTTTACCCTATTTTCTTCCCATTTTTCCTAATTTTTTCCTGTCTAATATTTTTACCAAAATTTCCCTGATTTGCAATTTTTTTCCCTTTTTTTTATTTTTCCCAAATTTTCACAATTTTGCCCATTTTTTCCCTACTTTTACTGTTTTCTATAGTTTTCCATATGTTCCCTTATTTTTCAATAATTTTCACTATTTTGCCTAAATTTTAATATATTTCACATTTTTGCCCTATTTTTCCAATTTTTTCTATTGTCCGCTATTTTTTTTATTTTCTCGCTTACCCTTTACCCTTTTTTCACTATTTTCCCAAAGTTTCCTATTTGTCACTATTTTCCGGTTTTTTTCTGTTTTTTTCCTATGTTCCAATATTGTTCAATATTTTTGTTTATTCTTCCCAATATTTCCCTATTTTTTACTATTCTCAAGTTTTCCTATTTTTCATTATTTTGACCTGTCCCAATTTTTTTCAATTTTCCGCAGTTTTCTCCATTTCCCATATTTTAATCTATTTTCTCCATTTTCCGCAATTTTTCTATTTTTCCTTTTTTTCCTATTTCTTTCCTGTTTTCCATTATTTTTCCTGTTTTATTTATTTTTGCTTATATTTCCCTATTTGTAATCGTTTTTCCCTATTTCCTCATTTTTCCTACTTTTCCTGTTTTTAACTATTTTCTCTATTTTTCTCTATTTTCGCTATTTTTTCATATTTCTTTATATTTTTCCTGTTTTCCGCTATTTGTCCGTATGTGTATGTATAATTCTCTATTTTTTCTATTTTCCTTGTTTTCCCATTTTCCTTTTCCCTATTTTTCCTTATTTATCCCTAATTCCACTATTTTCCCTTATGTTTCCCCATTTTCTATTTTTCTCTAATTTCCGTATTTTCACTTGTATCCCTATTTTTTCCTATTTTATCCTACTTCTCCGTATTTTTTTTCTATTTTTTACTATTCTCCTTATTTTTTCTAAATTCTGTTTTTCACTATTTTCTATTTTGCCTAAAAAATCAAATGAGAGAATTTCGTTGATTCTATATCAGTCAGTCAGTCAATTAGTCAGGACTTTGTCGCTTATATTATAGTTAGTGATAATTGTAACGCTCTTTTCGTCGTCAAGCGGTCTTTTGGAGCCTTAGTACAGGTTTCGGATTGCCTCGGGCGCCACCCTTCCTTTATAGTGTGAAGTCAACTTGTACTGGGCAGCGTCAGTAAGGAAAAATAACTCCAGGGGTTGTTACCGTATCGACCAATAACTTGGCGGCCAGAATTGCAGGATTTACTAGTTCTACTAGTTTAAGTACCTGGATATTCAGTGCTGTGATAAAGTAAAAACAAAAAAAATAAGATTCAGTTAATAATAACTTTTATTTATACCAAATCCAGAGAGGAAGAACGGGTGTGTAACGGTCAGACAGTACAGGCACGTCTTTTAGATTGGCGTGGTTCCGGTTCCGATACGGTATAGGTACAATAGAATTTGGGTTCCTTTACCTTGACCTATCTCTAAAGGTCGAGGGACTGCCACTGCTACTCTAATTGGGACTGCCACAGCAACTACCGAATTATTCTACTCTATAAGAACTTTGAACGCAGATGTCTCCAGTTTCCATCTGTCGGCTAGATGTTCAACTAGTATGACTGGACTTATATCAGAAGCGTCTCGCTTTTCCCATCCAGTGCCGTGCTCGATTTAATTTTAAATATTTTAATTAATACGGATGTTAAAGTTACATAATCAAAAATATTTCAATTGGGTTAGGATTCATCTATATGAAATTCAAAAATAAATTTAATAAAATGTTCTTTTTATTTACAATTCTGTTTCTTATTTTTTACTCTTTGACATATGCTTATTTTTATCCATCAGTTTAGCTAACATCTCTATCATTATCTATAATGAGTTTATTCTCTCCAATTCATTATTTTCTTCTCCAATATTTTCTTCAACGTTTTCTTTTATCTTTTTCTTAACAGCTACATCCTGTTCTTATGTTATATAAATAATTCGTTGTAGATATCAAATACTAAATTTCTTGGCATTTTCAGATAATAATGAACCCTTAATTCGGCGCATATTTTCCATATGGACAATTAGGATTAAATCTTCTACACGTGCGATTAAAAAAAAAATCACGCACAAATCTTCCTTACGTACAATTAGGAGCAAATTTTTTACAGCAAATCTACCAATTTGGTACAGATTTTCTACAACGCCAATTCGGCCCAAAATTCCATATCGACAATTCAGCACAAAAACAAATTTTCACACGTACAAGTCAGCCCAAAAAACAAAAAGGTTCAAATCTTCCACATTAATAAATTTTAACAATTAGGCGCAAATCATTTGCATGGACTGATTAATAATAGCTAATTATGCCCACGGGCTAATAGGCAGAAATTTTTCCCACAAATTTTCATTGGGAAAAATTGATGCATATTTTCCGCATAAATTATATTGTGTAAATTTTCGAATATTTATTTGGATTAGGTGAAAATTTTCCACAATTAGGCGCAAATATTTTTTATGAGAAATTTGAAAAAAAATCTAAAGAGAAGAAATTACAATATTTCACCTTTTTTTAAATAAACAAAACAGTGACATATTTTTAAAATTTTTCATATATAGAAATAATTTTTTTTCAACATACTATTTTTTTTAGGATTGAGACTTGGTAAAATTGAGACTAAAGTTGGATTGTGTTCAGTTTTGAGTAACTTTCGGGTAACTCTTAATGAAAAAACCAGGATGCCCATCGAATACGAACCTGGACTTGTTATTTCCACCAAAGGCGGAGTTTACCTTAATTTAGAACCTGTTGGTAATAATGAATAATTTTATTTGACTCAATTAGAGTTTACAGTCTATAATGATAAAGTAGTTTGTACTCATACGATAGATGGCGTGACTATCTATTATTTTTAGTTTGTACTCCTTTTTTTGGAATAGCCTGGGTTAAGAGCTCGCCATTTACTGATGAAAAAAAAAATAAGACTTACAAATGTTATTTTTTTCCAATAAAATACGGGTGGTAGTCGGCTTTTCTCTGAGACAATTCTTATTATAAAATCTGACTAATGAAGGTACTTAATTTATTTTTATGTTTTTAACTTGTCGCTAGGTGGCATAATATATCATTTATAAAATATAATTTTGTTTTTTTATTATCTTTAATTCCGTATCAGGTTTAATAAGCATAATTTTTTTTATAAGCATTAATTTAATAAAAAAAGCATTAAAATATTATTTTAATTACAAATAATAGTAACGTATTAAATATTAAATATGTTATTACAATTTCTAGGAATTAATAGATATAAAATAAGGCACTGAAATAGTATTATTATTATTTTTATTAATAACAAATAAGGGGAAAAACTAAGTAGATTATTAAATTTTTAAAAACAAATCAAAATATTTGGAAAATCCAGCTATAAAAACAAATGTATATCTCGCAGTAAAATTTTACAAATTTTATAAAAATAAAGAGGTTATAGTAACAGAAAAGAGTTATCATACTAATTGTTGATAATAATTAACACGTTAATATCACGAGTAAATATACGGGAAGACCCAATATTATTTTATGAAAATTAAATTTACACCATTACCATATTTCGTACTGAGAAAAAAAATGTTCAGTCAAATAAAATAAAGAAGAGACAAACAAATTCGCCTTTTTTTTGTTGTTGTTTTATTTTTTATATTTTCTTTTTCCGTAAATTTTTCATGTTTTCTATTAATTAAATTATTTTTATATTACTATTTTTAACTTTTTCTTTACGTAAATTTTCTATTTCTATTATTCTATAGTAATTAATTATACTCTTATGTTTGTATTTGTTTTTGTTCTAATTTTTGATTTATATAAATTTTCAATTATTGTATTTTCTAATTCTCTTTAATTAATTTATTTCTTAAATTTCTTTTTTTATTTTTATGGTTTTCATTTTTAAATCTCTGGTTTTTTCAAGATTCTTATCATTTTTATTATTTTTTTTTTCTATTTCAAACATCTTAATTTATTATATTTTATTGTTATCTTCATTAGTTTCTTCAACAATAACATCATTTAGTTTTTGTTATCCTACTTCTTTTCTCTATTTGATCTACTTCTTCATTTATTGGTTTCTCCATTGTATTTTTTTTCTCACACGTAAATCAATCTACCTTATCCACTATTAAATGATTAAACTGAAAAAAAAATGTGTAACTAAGAAAAAAATTGTCAAAGAAAGGAAGTTCTTGGTTATTTCTGTAAAAAGAAGCAAGGGAAAGTACAATGCTGGACTAGCTGAACGTTGATTAGAATATGGATCAAAGCGATTCTGATCGGATGGTTGAGTTCAATTAAGTGGAAAATGGTATTGGGTCAAGCACATCCACTTTAAAGTGCTAAAAGTCTGAAATATTTCAGTAGTGCTCTACCCAATTCTGATTTAATATTTTATTAATTTTTCCAACAAAAAAAAAAATTATTTTGAAATATTATTTTAAGTCAACTAATTTCAATATTATAAATAGAAACGAAAACTTAGGCCTTCTTTAAATTGACTTACTAAACTTTATATTCTAAAATATAAAAAGATGAGATGTTGATAATACTTCTTTCATGTCGTAGAAAGAATCCCGCACAAACCTTATGGGAATTGGCTCCCGGTCAAATTGGCTGAAATTTGGATATGTTGTCCGTTTCGGCATCCTGAACAAAAGTCTCAATGGGCACAAAGCTCAATTTTGCTTATTTTGGCTCCTACGGCCAAAGCTCCACGGATTCACCATTATTTACTACTTAAAGGTCGCTGCATTTAAATCCAATGTCAATATAATAATATTGACAGTTGACAGCTGTCAAATAACAAGCAATAATCAAGATTGATAAAATCTACATGTAAATATATGTTTTTGAGTTTAAAACTGATGTCAAAAACCGATATTGACAGTTGACAGCTGTCAATTGACTGTCAAACAACAAGCAATAATCTATCTTGACACATTATGATGCACAGTCAAATATTTAATTAACGATAGTACTCAACTGTCAATGTCGTCTTTTTGGCTCTCACTAGAATTAGGCAACCTTAAAGACATACATGTCAATTTTATCAATTTGGAGGGTTACATGCTGTTTGACATTTATTTGACAGCTGTCAACGGTCAATATAGATTTTTTAACATCAGTTTTGAACTCGTAAACCTCAAAAACATATATTTATATGTGGATTTTATCAATTTTGATTATTGCTTGTTGTTTGACAAGTATCTGACAGCTGTAAACTGCCAACGTCAATTTTTTAACATCAATTTTGAACTCAAGAACCTCAAAAACATACATTTACATGTGGATTTTATCAATTTTGATGATCACATGTTGTTTGACAGTTAGTTGACAGCTGTCATCTGTCAATATCATCTTTTAACATCAGTTTTGAACTCAGAAACCTCAAAAACAAATACTAAACTGTCGAAGAGATTACCCTTTTAAGTGGTAAATAATGGTAAATCCGTGGAGCTTTCGAGCTCCGTAGGAGACAAAATAAGCAAAATTGAGCTTTGTGCCCAGTGAGACTTTTGTTCAGGATGCCGAAACGAATAACATATCCAAATTTCAGCCAATTTGACCGGGAGTCAATTCCCATAAAGTTTGTGCGGGGTTCTTTGGAAATTGTTGACAGATTTTACCAAGAATTTGACTAAAAGCTAAATAGAGGTACAAATCTTATATTTCAGAACATTTAACTAACTTTAGTCATTATCGTAAAATACTGATTTTCTGAGATTTTTAAGTTGTACGTGGCGCCCTTTAATTAAAATTAATTGTCATCTGCTGAGTAGTGGCATCTGAAAACAATCTTCCAGTTGGAGGTAAGTCAAAAGAAATATGGGTGCATGGATGTCATGATTGACTTTTTTTTCTACTTTTTTTTATAGTTTTACCCCACTATTTTTTCGTCTACTTTTTTACTCATTTCTTTATGTTTCATACTTTTTTCCCACTTTTTTTTTGCCTCCTCTTTTACTGTTTTCTTTATGTTCCAAACTTTTTTTTATACCAATATTTTTTTCCACTTTTTCCCTCACTATTTTCCCCTACTTTTTTACTAATTTATTTATGTTTCATACTATTTTCCCTACGTTTCTCTTCCTCTGTTTTCCTACTGTTTTCTTTATTTTTCAACTATTTTTGTTTATTCAACTTTTTTCCATCTTCCACCTAATGTCTTACTATTTTTTTTTATGTTTCTAGCTTCTCTCACTTCTTCCCCCTTTTTTCATCTACTTTTTTACGTTTTTTTTTTTGAAAAATACAGATGGGGTTATTCCACTAGTGTATTTAAAATATTATATTACATTCCTTCTTATGGCATTACTCAACGAACCTTACAGACAATTAGACATAAAAATACATTCGTTAATACTGTAACGTACCTCATGTGTTCTAATTGTGCTTTCTTTCTATATAAATACCAATATTATTACGATAAAATATCTCTGGTCGGACGAGCAAACCTAGACGCGCGTGAATTACAATAAATTGATAATTATGGACATAATTAATTGATCCGAGTCTTTATTATTAACAGTGATTGAAGTTCTATGCCATCTTCAGGGGTCTATAAAGTTTTACGTACCTTTCACCCATTTCCAATAATTAATAATTAGTAAAATTGATTAGTTATTATTATTATGGTTGTAAATAAAACTCGTTACTTTTTATAACTAATTTATTGGCGAGGGTTAAATATTTATAAAGGTAAAAACATGAATACAATTAAAACAAATAATTATTATCAAATTGACCACGAAATTATAAAAACGATTAATTAATTCTTAGAAACCCGCGCCTGACAGACAGAAACTCAAAGATGCCTAAAAGCAGGTCTTTACCCAATGAAACACAAAAAATTAAATGACTAATCTGGGATACATAACCGTAACCAAATTGGCTATTTATTGAATTTATTGACTAGGCAAACTAAGTCATATGATTTCCGGTGAGGCATCAATAATTATGACAGTAAACTTGCTTAAAAACTCCCAAGCCCCACTTGGAACCATCTTGTATCGCCAATGAAACTAAAAATATCTAACATATTTTTCTAACTAAACAAATTCTTGTTCTTTGTTTTGATGAATCAATTTTATTTACTACCCATAAAAATAATCACATGTACATAATATATTTTACTGGATGTTTTTCCACTCTGTTACAATACAAGAAAAATGAATAATCATGTTAAGTGATTCAGAATGTGTCGCTTAAAAATCGCTTGATTAAAGTTAACTAAAAAAAATTTCTGACACTCCAGAAGAAGAAATCTCAGGTATTTAACCAATAGAGAGTCTGGACTTAAATCACAGTAGCAAAAAAGCTTTTAAATTCATCAAAAAAATTATCCAACAGCTTCATAAGATTAGGTTAAAATAATAGCTAAAAAATTGTACACCAACTCCTCCTAAAACGGAAAATAATAAGCTCCTGAACAAATTCATCCAAAATCTAGGATTACCTTTGCTCCTTCAGCTGTATAAACACTGTTGGGCCACAAAACAGTACAAAAACCATGGTTGAAAAAGAAGGTCGTTATCATTTCCAAAGTAGGAAAACACTGAAAGTTCTATGAATTGTGTAAAATATGACCAGCTTGATTTGGAGCGATGTATAGAAGACCAACTTATTTGCCAACAAGTAGGAAAATCCTATACTGAGCAGGTATTGAGTCCCGTGCAATATATAGAGGATGGATTTTATAAAAAAAGAAAAAAATGGTAGTTGTAATATTTTTGTACTTTATATTAAACATGACAAACAACACACAGCCTGTTGTCTGTCCCTTCCGGATTATTTATATTTATTTTGCTGGATCCAGAATGTTCGAGCGATATCTCGTTTCATCTCCATGCATCTAGAGCTATGAGTCATCAAGATTCTGTATACAGGACGGGCCTCGTTTCTTGTTATCATATATTAAAACACAACAACACAACATACAAAATCAACCTCCTGTGGTCTGTCCTTTTGAATTATTTATATTTATTTTGCCTGATCTGGAATGTTCGAGCGATATCTCGATTCATCTCAATGCTTCTCTAGCTATGAGTCATGAAGATTATATATACAGGGCGAGCATTATGTTTTGTTATGATATACAAAGACACAACATCACAATATACAAAATCAACTGTCTGTTGTCTGTCCTTTTGGATTATTTATATTTATTTTGCTTGATCCAGAACGTTCGAGCGATATCCCGTTTCATTTCCATGGTTCTTGAGCTATGAGTCATCAATATTTTGTATACAGGGCAAACTTCGTTTCTCGTTATGATATATTAAAACACAACAACAAAATATATTAAATCAACTACCTGTTGTCTGTCCCTTCTGGATTACATAGCCCCACAAAAAAAAGTTCATATACAAGAGAGTGACATATGTATTCCCATGTATTTTTCGACGCTGAATCCGATCCCGAGCTCAGAATTGGGCCTACACGTCTAGAATTGGCCCCGGGTCCGAAAATGGCCTGAAATGTGGTTCCCGTAATAAGACGCATCTGAATTTTGGAGCTAAAGCCGGATTTGTGCTCGAAAAGTTTATGGCCAACTGAAATTTCGGGTTTGGATCCGGGAAAATGACCCTTAGGGGCCAGAAAATCGTGTTTTGTACGTCTCAATAACGAAATATGTAAAAAAATAAGAAAACTTGCAAAAAATACATGCGATAAGAAAATTAACAGTAACAAAACTTGCATTTAAAAAAGGGTACATTGTAACAAAAAAGGGATCAACAAGGTGCAACCAAGAACAATCAAGAACAAGAAAAAATATGTTCATGCAATAAATCGAATACGAAAACGAAACAAAAGAATATCGTGCAATAAAATAGAAGAAAATCATATACAAACAAAAATACTACTGACTACTTCCGAACCCTCATGTTCTCTTAACTTCTCATTAACTAATTCTTCTAGCGACTTACTCTTTTTGGGTGACACGACATCTTCCGAGAGAATTTTGATTCACCTGCATATATCTGCATGTGTATATCTGCACAGTCTCAGGTCCAGAATTGAAAAACACACGAAAATACCACTGTTGCGACTGGTATGTCCGAAATATGATTTTCCGGTCCCAATGGGCCATTTTCCCAGATCAAAACTGGGAATTTCAGCTGTCCAATAACTTTTTGAGTATACTCTAAGGACCAGGATTGAAAAATACATGAAAATCCCACTTTTGCGACTGGTACGTCCGACATATGATTTTTCGGCCTCGATGGGCCATTTTTCCCGGACCCAAACTGGAATTTCAGCTGACCAAACACTTTTACACCCAGCCTCAGCTTCAGAATTGGAAAGTCCATGAAAATACCACAGTCGCGACAGGGACGTCCAAAACAGTACAAATCCGGCTTTAGCTCCAAAATTCAGCGTCGACTTCGCCTTATCCCGGGAATCGCATTTCAGGCCATTTTCGGCCCCTGGGGCCAATTCCAGACGTGTAGGCCCAATTCTGAGTTCGGAATCGGATTCAGCGTCGAAAAATACATGGGAATACATATGTCACTCTCTTGTGTATGAACTTTTTTATTTAAATTTATTTTGCTGGATCCAGAATGTTCGAGCGATATCTCGCTTCATCTCTATGCTTCTCGAGCTATGAGTCATCAAGATTCTGTATACAGGGCGGCCCTCGTTTCTCGTTACATATAATAATAATAATAATATTACTATAATATATTATATTACGAGTAAAGCCTAGAAGCCAAGGCTGGTGCTGGGAAGTGGTGCGGTTTACTGATGATTGATGTAGGTAAATCCAAAAAACTTCACCAATATCACGATAATAAAGGGTGAATATTTTTTGATGATTCATACACTATCTATATTCAACATTATCTTGAATTTTGAGTAATATATAACAATGAAAAATAATAAAATGTTTTTGAATGGACCACTCTATATAACGAAAATCTTTAATTGATAACTAACAACGATCGAGGTGTCTGCTTTAAATAGAGTAAGATAGTAAATTTGAAATTAGTGATAACCAGTATTTTGAAAGTTTTACTTAGTGTAACATGGCATTATTAACGATTTTTTATTTAATTACTATTATAGTAACAACTCTTTATATTTATTCCAAATACAAATTTTCTTATTGGAAAAAACGAAATGTGTTTTATGTGGATCCAGCTTTTCTATTCGGATCGGCGAAAGATACTTTTCTCGGTAGTACCGCTTTTAGTACTACCGTTTCAGGTATTTACAATGAAGCGAAAAGAAAAAAAATTAAATATTTCGGTTTATATAAATTCTGGAACCCTTCGTTTGTGCCCATGGATTTGGATTTAGTTAAACGAATCGTACAAACAGATTTTTCTTATTTTCCCAATCACGGAAGTATGTTTTTAAATGAAAAAAATGATCCGCTTAGTGGACATTTATTTAATTTGGAAGATGAAAAATGGAGGAATTTTCGTACCAAGTTAACTCCAACGTTTAGCTCAGGTAATTATTTATTTTTTATAAATACAATAGAATATTCTTTGGATGCAATAATAAAATAATATTATTGTATTTGTTTTTAAAAAATTTAAATAAAATTAAAGATAATAAATAATAATACAAATAAGATAAATATTAAAATTCCCGAAAAAAAATAAACAATTTTTGAAGATCTTATTTTAGCATTTCTATATATAAATATTGTTATTGTAAAAATAATACTTTCTTGATATACATACAGGGCGTTTTAGTGTTAATTGAGAGATAATCATTGACACAACATTTGATTAAAACAATTTTATAAAATTATAAATATTTTTTATCGATATTATTTAAAAATTTTCGCTCATTTCGAAACTTATTATTAATTGATTTTTTTTATTAAATCACTTTTCAAAAATTAACAAGAAATATCAAAAAATACATGTACGTAAAAAATTAAAATTAAAAGAGTGTCGAACAAAATATGCAGAATTAAATGGTCTGGTAAAACTTTTTTCCGGTTGGAAATAATATTTTAGGTTAAATATTTAGTTTAAAAAAAAATCTGTTATATAACGTATTTTTTATTATAAATAATTTTTTACTATTTTAAATATTAAATTTTTTGTATAATAATTATTTTCGCTCATTTTGAAATTTATTATTAATGTTATTAACAGAAGTTTTTGATTAAATTACTTGTGATACAAATGAACAAAAATTATTTTTTAAAAAATAAAGATCAAAAAAACTGTACGAATATCTTTAAAAAATATTCAAAAATACCTTATATACGTAAAAATTAAAAATACGATTAAAATTAAAATTAAATTGGTCTGTACGCCTCTGCTAAAACTTTTTTCTGGTTGGGAATAATATTTTAGGTCAATTTGTTATATTTTTACAAAAAAAAATTCCTCTATATATATATAACGTATTTTTTATTATAAATAATTTTTTACTATTTAAAATATTAAATTTTTAGTACAACGATTATTTATTATAACTTTGAAAAATAATTTTCGCTCATTTTTAAATTTATTATTAATGTTAATAATAGAAGTTTTTTATTAAATCATTAGTGATACTTCTTAAAAATAAAAAAAATTATTTTTCTAAACAAATAGGCTCATGAATATCCAAAAATACATTATGTACGTAAAAAATAAAATATGGAGAGTTAAAAAGTCTGTACGCCTCTGGTAAAATTTTTTTCCGAAAATTAATAATATTTTAAAGCCATATTTATAGAAATTCTTAAATATTAAATCTATAATTAATTATCGGCCATCAGATTTATAAATATTTAAATTTTTAATGGTTTTTAAATTTTTAGTAGATATATAATAAAAATTCAAGTTAAATACTAAAACATCAGATTTAATATCAGAAATATTTAGTTTAATAAGCAAATAACTAACAACTTTTATTATATCGTGTATTTGTTATTATTTTTCAAGATAAAAAGCATCTGTGTATAAGATAATTATTTATTAAAATATATTTTTTTACCAAATAACTACCAAAACAACAGTTTTTAAGTGGTTTAATAAAATAAATATATATAAACAAGTGTGTAAAGCGATAATTTTGTAATTATGAAACGAGCCGTGAGGCGAGTAATGAAAATCAAGTAAGTGGAAATGGAAAAGTAAAATTGGGAGCCACTACTTTTGCCCTATGCCCCAAAGTTTTGTATTTTTCACCACAATCCAAATTTGTGGCAGATAAGGGGTGCTTTTTCATGCAGGAAAAGAGAGCGGTGGGGAGATAATGAAAATCAAGCAAGTTAAAATGAGATAGAAAAATAGGGAGCCAATAATTTTGCCCTTTGTCCCAAAGTTTCGTCTTTTTTGCCACAATCATGTAGTATTCGATCGATCCAAATTTGTGGCAAATAAGTTGCGCTCTTTGATGCAGTATTTTTTTTAATATTAGTACCATGCTTTACTTGGTGTTTTTATTTTTTTCCATTTTTTCCAGTTTTTCCCAATTTTTCCCATTTTCTTTTTATTTTTTATTATATTTTTTTACAAATTTCTCCTTATTCTTCCCTATTTTTTCCAATTTGTCCCCATTTTACCCTATTTTTATATTTACACTGTTTTACTCTGTTTCCCTATTTTTCAATATTTTGACAGATTTGTTTCCTTTTTTTCCTATTTTTCCCTATCCGTATTTTACATATTTTTCCTATTACTTATTTTGCGCTATTTTTTCCTGTTTTTCCTAATTTTTCCCTATTGGTCTCTATTTTGCCATTTCCCCTATTTTTGTCCATTTTGCCTTATTTGTTCATATTTTAACCTGATTTTCCAAATTTTCGCAATTTTTCCCAATTTCCCCCCATGTTTATCTATTTTTTCCCATTTTTTCCGATTTTTTCCTTTTTTTATATTTCTCCCATTTCTTCCAATTTTTTTTTGTTTTTCGATTTCTCCTCTGTTTCCTATTTTTCTTATTTTTTCCTGTTTTTTTCCTATTTTATCCTTATTTACTCTATTTTTACCCATTTTTCCCCGTTTGGCCCTATTTTTGCCTAATTTTCCCCTAATTAACTTACTTTTCACTATTTTTCCCTATTTTTGTCCTACTTTTTTTTATGTTCCTCATTTTGCTTCATTTTTATCTTTTTTCCATTTTGACCTATTTTATCATATTCTTCCCTATTTTGCCCTATTTGTTCCTACATTTGAATATTTTCGCTATTTTGCCATTTTCTTCATATCTTTCGCACTTTTTTTTCTATGTTTTTGCCATTTTTTCTCTATTTTGCCTTATTTATGCCTGATTTTCCGTATTTTGTCGTAATTTACCTACTTTTCTTTAATTTCCCATATGTTATCCTACTTTTTCTATTTTTGCCTGTTCTTTTTCATTTTGCCCTATTTTTTCCCTATTTTATCCAAATTTTCCAACATCTTTCTGTTTCCTCGCATCTTTATTTTTGCCTGTTCTCTTTCATTTTTCCCTATTTTTTTCCCTATTTTATCCAAATTTTCCAACTTTTTCCTATTTCCCCTTATCGTTATATACTTTTCCCTGATTTTCTCTTTTTTTTCCTGTTATCCATATTTTCTCCTATATTTTTCTGTTTTTGCCACTTTTTGTTCTTTTTCTGTATTTTGCCTTATTTTCTTTTCCTATTTTAGCTTATTTTGCATTATTTTTCTGTATTATTCATTTCTTATTCCTATTTTTTACTAACTTACTCTATTTTTCGTAGTTTTCCCTCTTTTGCTTTATTTTTCCAAATTTTTCCCTATTTTTCTCCATTTTTTGATATTTTCAACTCTTTTTCCTTATTTTTCTCAATTTTTTCCTATTCCTATTTTCTATTTTTCCATTTTTGTTCCTAAAAAATCAAATGAGAGAATATCAGATAATGTCAAATAATATGAGTCTGTATACCGTCAATTATATGGAAGTTATTTAGCTCTTATTTTGAAACCAAATAACTCACGTTTTTAAAATTAAAGTAAAATTAGAATTTTAATTAATAAATTTAAAATAGAATGTATATATAATTATGATAGAAGTATATCTAAATTTTTTTTGTCGTTGACGTCTTTCTTCTTTTATTTCTTTATTATAACCTTCCTAGATTTTTCATCCATATAAGAATCAGGACGAACCAAAAAGAATCCTTCCCAAGTATCTGGGTTAAGTAGATTTTGCTCTACGTTGATTCTATGTCAGTCAGTCAGTCAGTCAGTGAGTCAGTCAGTCAGTCAGTCAGTCAGTCAGTCAGTCAGTCAGGACTTTGCCGCTTATATTATAGATTAACGAGATGTAGGTCCAAAAATGGCCAAATTTTAAATCCTGCATTTTATAGTAACGGGTAGTTTTGAAATTTTTCGCCGCCTCTGTTTTGCCTCAACCCTTAGCCCATGCACGATTACGCTGCAGAAAATCACATTTATGGCCACCAGGAGCTAACCTCGATCCACCGCAACAAATTTGAAGTGTGATGCAAATTTTCGGTTTTTTTTTTGCTTTCAAGCAAGTGACATTATTATTGTACCCAAAATACCATTTATAGTATTTATAGTACGTGCTGCATCTTCTTCCCACTTCCGAAGTAGCAACTGCGCATATAGGATTTTTAATAGGGCTTCCCATGAGGCGAGAACTTCAAAACTCTCGTCTCGGTAATGTTAGTTGAGAAAATATAAGTCTCGTTCCAGTCTCGGTCTCGTCTCGTAACCGTTTATCTCGTCTCGACAAATCTAGTTATTGCTAGAACTTATTTCTACAAATTAATTATTAATTCTTCTTCGTGGGCCTTCGGATGAGCAGTTAATAAATGTCTTTTCATTCCTGTCGTATTATTGTTTTTTCTGCTAATTATTTTTATTATTATAAATTTTTCACACACTAACTATATTGCTTTTTTTCTCATCTTTAATTCTTCCAAAAAATTTTTTTTTTAATTTTGATGCCCCTGAAGTATTTTTTATTAAACACAGTTTATTAACTGGTTCAATTTCACTTAATTTATCACCACTTTCATCTAATCTCGGACTTTTATTAACATTACTAGCACCTGAACTAAAAAATTATAAAATAAAATATTTCACAGATGGTTACCAGATGTAAGATTTCATTAATGTATCGTAACCTAGGCAGACTTTTTTTTATTATAAAAAAATAAAATGTTTATACTGCTGGTTAGTTTATTTTTCTCAGAAATTCAGAAAAAAATTCTAAAGAAATATGAACGAGACTTTATGTAGTCTCAAAAAGGTCTCGTCTCGCTCGCGTCTCGGTTTTACGAGACGAGACGAGAGAAGTATCGTTCTCGTGTGAAGCCCTGGTCTGTAAGACATCCTCAACCTCCTCCGTGGTTTGTTGCATTAATTATTTTCATGGAAGGGTCGAAAAAAATTTAACTGACATTTTCCCTCACTTCCATGCCACTTAGGTATAGGAATCTTGATGCCAAATTCTATTATATGCTCCCCTCTACCATTATATATGGGTTGCTGTATGTTCTTTTGCTTACAGTTTTTTTTATAGTTTACTTGTAGTCTATAATTGGAACTTTACTATTTCTTCTTTTATTATTGTTGAAGAATATCGTCACCACTAACCAAAACTACACTTATTAAAACACTCTACGTACGTTTCGCTAACTACGTTAGCATCATCAGGAGTAGATGATAAACTAAATATTAAACCTACGATATAGCTATTTATACCTACTACCTTCGGCGCTAAGTGCTGGAGGATTTCTCCAATTATTTTAAAAAAGCCCGCCAACCTTATCTAATTAAACTGTATAGTGGACTAAATGGAATAGGTCATTTGTCTTTATTTAAACTATTTTAAATGCATCGAACCAACCTTTTGTTGGGTACATTTTTAAGTAATATTACATTATGTATACTAATTTTATGATTATGACAAACAGATGATTTCTCTGTTCAAATGTACCATGTGCTCTTTAAATCTAGATTGTACAGATCTTCTAGTTCGTCTTTTATTATTATTATTATAAATATATTAAGATGATTTTTTTTAGGCAAGTTAAAAATGATGTTCCAAACTGTGGTGGAAAACTCGACAGGTTTACAAAAATTATTAACAGACTTGTCTGCACTTAATGAACCGGTGGAAATCAAAGATGTTTTGTGTCGTTTTACCACTGATGTTATTGGATCCGTTGCGTTTGGTTTGGACATTAACTGCATGAAAAATCCGGACTCGGAATTTAGAACACAAGGAATCAAAACTTTTAAATTTACGAATTTAAAGAGAATTAAATATATGATGATGGGAATATTTCCGAAATGGTTTATAGATAAAATTGGCATGAGTTTTAGTACTCCAGATACAACGATTTTCTTTACAGATCTAGTAAAATCAACTGTAAATTATAGAGAAAAACATAATATTTTTAGAAAAGATTTTATGCATTTGCTTATCCAATTAAAAAATTTCGGCCGAGTTACAGATGCAAATGAAAGTACGCTCATTAATAAAGATAAAACCAAAGTACAACAAGGTATTACGATAAATGAAATGGCAGCTCAAGCTTTCGTTTTCTTCGCAGCTGGATTCGAAACTTCATCTACAACAATGACTTTCGCACTTCTAGAATTGGCACAGAATATAAAAATTCAGGAAAAAGTTAGACAGGAAATAAAGAAGATTATGAAAAAATATGATAATCAAATTACTTATGAAGGTATAATAGAAATGGAGTATCTTGACAATGTTGTATCAGGTAAGAATAATTAGTGTAAATATATAAATTTTTAATTGATGTAAAATGAGTTTTTTTGTTGAATATAAGATTGAAACAATCACCAAAATTTCACTTTTTATAAGATCGATTCACAATCGAGGTGGGAGCAAGAAAGCTCTAATCAAAATGAAAATTTTTTTGGACATTTTTTGGCAAAAAAAATGATTTCGTTAAAAGTTTACCTTATCCATTAATTCAAGATTTTTTGCGTTTTTTTCGGTTTTTATACAATTTTTTTTTGATTTTCTCTTTTTTTTTCGTATTTCACAATTTTGTTCTTCATATTTTTTAATTTTTTTAACTTCTTTATTTTTCAATTTATTTTTCTTATTATTCAAATTTATTTTTCTGTTCTGTTCTATTTTTTCTAATTTTTCTTCATATTTTTGCGATTTTTAGCGTTGTATTTTGCTGTTTTTGCGTTTTTTTTGGGTTTTTACATTGGTTTTTTTCTTATTATTCAAAATTTTTTTTTCTGTTCTGTACTGATTTTTTCTAATTTTGCGTCATATTTTTGTGTTTTTTAGCGTTTTTTTTGCTGTTTTTGCGTTTTTTTCGGATTTTTACATTTTCTTTAACTTTCTCGTTTTGTTTCGTATTTTACAATTTTGTTCTTCATTTTTTTCCAATATTTTTTTTTAACTTCCTTTTTTTCGATTTATTTCTCGTTTTTTTCTTATTCAATTTTTTTTCTGGTCTGTTCTGATTTTTTCTTCATGTTTTTGTGATTTTTAGCGTTTTTTCGGATTTTTACATTGGTTTTTTTTCTTATTCAAAATTTTTTTTCTGTTCTGTACTGATTTTTTCTAATTTTTCTTCATATTTTTGCGATTTTTAGCGTTTTCTTTGCTGTTGTTGCGTTTTTTTTAGGTTTTTACATTTTCTTTGACTTCTTCGTTTTGTTTCGTATTTTACAATTTTGTTTTTCATTTTTTTTTATATTTTTTTGATTTTTTTAGTTTTTTCCAATGTTTTTAATATGGTTACAATTGTAATCCTTATTTTTTCTGTTTTTTCTTATTTTTACCTACTTTTCTCTATTTTTTCCAATTTTTTACTATTTGTTCGTGTTTTTTTCTATTTTGAGCATGTTTCCCTATTTTTTCCGGATTTTTTCTATTTTTCCTATTTTCCTACTTCTTTCCATTTTTCGTATTTTTCGATTACACATATTAATTTTAGCTTTTTGCACTCCACCTGTATATAAATTTTAACTGTACAAAATCTCACACTCCTCCGTTCGCGCATTATGCTTAAAGAAGGATCCGAAGTTTTCTCTTTGTATATTAATATATAAATAAAATATTAAAAGTAATAAAAAGAATATCGGTAATTTAGTAACTTCGTTACACTTTTCATGAAATAATTTCTTTAAAATATTCTGCTTTTACAATTAAAATTTTCGATATTCTCTTTTGATATTCTGGCTTATCCTACATGAATTATTTATTTAAAAAAAATCAAAATAAGATTTTTTGTACGGTTAGTAAATAAAAATGGTAAGTTGGGCATAAACTAAATTTTATAGTTATAGTTTTAAACGTTTCTATAGACCTGATGATGGTCTCTGACCGAAACTAGTTGCCTTGTCTTGTAATTCAAATGAAACTATTTTGGTGCTTTATTTCTTGTATTTTTTATTTATTTTCTTTAATAAAATATTTTTTTTCCTTAGAAACCCTTAGAAGACATGCTCCATTGGCTCTGTTGCCACGTATTTGTACTAAGGACTATAAAATTCCCGATAGCGATCTAGTGATTCAA
Source organism: Neocrepidodera transversa (assembly GCA_963243735.1). NCBI lineage: Eukaryota > Metazoa > Arthropoda > Insecta > Coleoptera > Chrysomelidae > Neocrepidodera > Neocrepidodera transversa. Next base: position 3,040,028 of record OY725352.1, on the reverse strand, counting down.
GCTGGTACCTATGTGGAAATTCCTGTGATGTCGATCCAAATGGATCCAGATTATTATCCAGATCCAATGAAGTTCGATCCGGATAGGTTTAATCCAGAAAATAAAGCCAAAAGACATCCCTTTGCATATATGCCTTTCGGGGAAGGACCTCGAATATGTATAGGTAAGGATAAAGTTAAAAAATAGAGACAAATAGAACAAACAAGAAAAATAGGAAAAAATGGGGAAAAAATAGGAAAAATAGAACAAAAGATAGGAACAAATGGGGAAAAGTAGGGAAAAATCTGAAAATATTAAGAAAAATAGGGGGAAACAGGAAAACATAGAAAAAGATACAGAAAAATACATAAAAAATAAAAAAACAAGAAAAAATAGAAAAAAAATAGAAAAAAAATAGAAAGAAATAAGACATAAGACAAAGTATAAAAAAATAGAAAACTTAAAGTGTTCATTTATGAGTATTTATAATTTTAAAAAATACGACGCCGTGTATAGATCCGTCTCATAAAGATATAAAATAGCAGCAAAAAAGGTATTAGAAAAGGAAAAATTTATTTAAAAAAATATCAGATTTGAAATTATTGAATAAACTGCTAAAAATTATTATTTAGTCTAATCAGTCACTTTTCAGTATATGTTTATGTCAAAAATTGTATTTTTTTAACAGAAATGATTTTTTTACATAAAAACTATTTGAAAAATTAATGAAAATCTCTTAAAGAAAAATCGAAAAAACTTGCTTTAATGGTCGTGGAAAATCCTTAAAAATTGAAAATTTCTTAAAAAATTCAAAAATATCCTTAAATAATCCTTGAAAATAATAAAAAATGGATTTTGAACAATTCTTGAAAATTTCGTGAAAAATCCTTGAAAATTCATTGTAGAATTCTTATTAAAAAAAAATTGAAAAAATAGTAAAAATACGTAGAATAATATTAAATACGGTCCTTGAAAGTGGTTAAAAAATCCTGGAAGAAATACGTAAAAAATTATTAAAATAAATTGTTGAACAATCCTTGTAAACACTTTGAAAAATCCACAAACCTTTCTTGAAAATTAATGAAAAAAGTCCCAGTACATTAATGGGAAAATTCTTTTAAAGTCCTTGAAAATGGTTAAAAAATCCTTGAAAAAATACTAAAAAAGCCATTAAAATAAATTGTTAAAAAATCCTTGTAAACACTTTGAAAAATCCACAAACCTTTTTTAAAAAATCCAAAAAAATCCTTAAATAATCCTTACAAAATTTTTGACATTTTTTTTTAATAAAATATAAAAAAAATGATTATTGAATAATTTTTGAAAATTTTGTGAAAAATCATTGAAAATTCATTGAAGAATTCTTATTAACAAAAATTAAACAGTAGTAAATATATTTGGAACAATATTTAACCCCTCTAACGTCCTTCAAAATTATTAAAAAATCCCTGAACAAATACTTAAAAAAACTTTTAAAAAATTGTTGAAAAATCCTTGTAAACCCTTTGAAAAATCTACAAACCTTCCTTGAAAATTAATGAAAAAAGTCCCAGGAAATTAATGGGAAAATTCGTAAAAGTCCTTGAAAATGGTTAAAATATCCTTAAAGAAAATACTTAAAAAATTTAAATAAATTATTAAAAAATCACTGTAAACACTTTGAAAAAACCACAAAACTTTTTTAAAAAATTCAAAAAAATCCTTAAATAATCCTTGCAAAATCTTTGACAATTTTTTTTATTATAATATAAAATAAATATATAATATAAAAAATTATTATTTAATAATTCTTGAAAATTTCGTGAAAAATCATTGAAAATTCATTGAAGAATTCTTATTAAAAAAATTTACATAATACTAAAAGTACTAAAAAAATTCTTGAAAATGATTAAAAAATCCTTGAAGAAATTCTTAAAAAATCTTTAAAAAAATTGTTGAAAAATCCTTATAAACCATTTGAAAAATCTACAAACCATCCCTGAAAATTAATGAAAAAAGTCCTAGAATATTAATGGGAAAATTCTTTTAAAGTCCTTGAAAATGTTTAAAAAATCCTTGAAGAAATTAAAAAAAATAAAATTTAATTGTTAAAAAATCCTTGTAAACACTTTTAAAAATCTACAAACCTTAAAAAAATCCAAAAATGTCCTTAAAAAATCATTGCACAATCTTTGAAATGTTTTTTTTAATAAAGTATTAAAAAATGATTGTGAAAAATCCTTGAAAATTCATTAAAGAATTATTATTAAAAAAAATGAAAAAATAGTAAAATTCTTGAAATAATACTAAACCCTTATAAAGTCCTTGAAAATGATTAAAATATCCTTGAAGAAATACTTAAAAAATTAAAATAAATTGTTAAAAAATCCTTGTAAACACTTTGAAAAACCCACAAAACTTTTTTAAAAATCCAAAAAAATCCTTAAATAATCCTTGCAAAATCTTTGACAATTTTTTTAATATGATATTAAAAAATGATTATTGGATAATTCTTGAAAATTTTTTCAAAAATCCTTGAAAATTCATTGAAGAATTCTAATTAAAAAAAAACAGAAAACTAGTAAAAATTTTTGGAATGATATTAAACGCTTATAAAGTCCTTAAAAATGATTAAAAAATCCTTGAACAAATACTTAAATAAAACTTTTAAAAAAATTTTGAAAAATCCTTGTAAACCCTTTGAAAAATCTACAAACCTTTCTTGAAAATTAATGACAGGACATTAATTGGAAAATTCCTTTAAATTCCTTCAAAATGGTTAAAAAGTCCTTGAAGAAATACTTAAAAATATTAAAATAAATTGTTAAAAAATCCTTTGAAAAATTACGAACCATCCTTGAAAATTAATGAAAAATGTTCTGGAACATTAATGGGAAAATTCAAGAAATTCTTAAAAAATCATTGTAATAAATTGTTAAAAAATCCTTGTCAATATTTTGAAGAATCCACAAACCAAAAAGTCCTGGAACAATTATAGGAAATTTTTTTATTAAAATCCAATATTTTACTAGCTTAAAATTTTTTGTCCTGTATGAGATTTAATAATTTAATAACTGAATTTTTTTATTTATTAATATGATTTTGTTAGAGACTTTTCCAGTTTCAGAATGACATATTTTTTTTATTTTTTAGGCTTAAGACTTGGAAAAATTGAAACTAAAGTAGGATTATGTTCAGTTTTGAGCAACTTTCGGGTAACACTGAATGAAAAAACTAGGATACCTATAGAATACGAACCTGGATTTGTTACTTCAACCAAAGGCGGAGTTTACCTTAATTTAGAACCTGTTAATAATAATAAATAATATTTAATTTTTGTTGTTTAACTCAATTATAATAATTACCTAAAATTATCACCCTAAACAAAATTGCACGAAATGCAGATTGTATACGAAAACAGAACAATAAGGAAATAAGAAAGTAAAAACATGATAAAAATTGAAGCATAAAAAACACTCACACTGTAAAGTGACCTTTAAGAGAAAGGAAAAACAGATACCCTAAACACTTACCCGTTGGACATGTGACTAAAACACACTGTCAAATTTTTATGAGAGTAAGAAAAAAAACCAAAATCACATCTTACTTTTCACTGCATCCTTAATGTCACATTTTTAGATAAGTCATCATTCGCCATTTTGTTGGATATATCATAGAGTTTTATTCAAACAAACTTTTTTCTTATGGAAGTTTACGTTGGCAGTGTTTTATTTCGTGTTTTTTTTAATTTTTGTGTAGTTATACGGGACAATTTAGTGGTTAAGATAAATATTGTTATACCAACGTGTTACTGTTATTTCAAGGTGAGAAAAATAAAAATGTTACTACTTAACCTCAATATTTCATCTGAGTTCAACATTTTTCATTGGGTTTTTACTCCAACCGGGCAATCCGTTTAATAGGATAAAATCCTGTAAACGCGACTAACCTAGTACAACTTGGTTGCCAGCAGGTGGAGGTAGCCATCCTCCATGATAATGCCTTAGGGGCGAAGCGGACACCTAGCAATAAAATCGAAAATAAATAGAGTAAGTTTATTCGCTTCCCCCCTAAGGCATTCTGATGGTGGATGGGTGCCTCCACCTGCTGGCAACCAAGTTGTAGTTCGTTATTCACGTTTACAGGATTTTATCGTATTAAACGGACTGCCCGGTTGATATACATCAACCATACGATAGATGTCGTGACCATCTATCATTTTGGGAGTATATGGTGTATTATTGTATATCTGCACGAATTTAAACTTGATGTCCTTCTCCTACTGCAACCACCCAGGCCAAATTCTCTCTAGGCCCTTAATGGAATACTTCTCCAACAGAGCTATTATTCTTGGAGACTTGAACGCCACACATACACAGTTTGGCTATCATGAATTCAACAGGAATGGTATTCTCCTCACGAATCTGCTTATAGACCTATCCATCGCTAGAGCATTAAATCCCCCCGGACATCCTGTCCAACATTCAGCGGAAACTCCAAATCTACCGCCAATTTATGAATAACAGGGAATCCGTCCTTAAAACCGAATGGAATCGGTTGAACGTTTTGGTAAGGGTTCAGATTAACACTTATCGTCAAGATAAGTGGGTTGAGGTCACTTCAGATCTTGATCATAGGGACGGGTCCAGGTTCTGGCACAAATTGTCGGTACTCACTGGTCAAAAGACCAAAACCACTTCCCATCTACTGGTAGATGGACAAGTCGTCCACACTCCTGAGCAGAAGGCCACTGCATTCAAAGGCCACCTACAAGAAACAATGACAAACCCAGTCAATCTCAACTTCAACCAAAATTTCCAGGAAGACACAGACCTCTTACTGCATGACATCCTCACCACTCCCAACCCCCCAGCTCCCCCTATCCCTGAGCTACTGCTCAACGCATTTACCCCAGAAGACGTCGCCGCAGCATGTCAGGAGAGAAATTCAGCCCCAGGCCCTAACCAAATCAAACGTCAGGCCCTGAAAAACCTACCTGCCACCATCCTTTCCATCCCCACCCTTCTTTTCAATATCTGCCTTAAGCACTCATTTTTCCATCAAACTGGAAAAGAGCCTACACCATCCTTATCCCCAAGCCCCACAAAACTCACAACTCCACTAACTTCTACAGGCCTATATCCCTGACGAATGTTCTGGGTGAGGTCTTTGAGAATCTTTTCAAGGACCGTATCTGGGATTTTCTGGATAAAAGTGGAACGATCCCCCACTTCCAACACGGATTTAGGTCTGAACACTCCACCCAAGTGAAGGGGCTAATCTCTTAATGACGTTGACCTGAGGCTTTGGGGAGAGAGACTCGTGCTCAAAGACGGGATTGACTACTTGGGAGTGTGCTTCACGCGTACTCTTAACTGGTCAACCAAAGAACTCTGAACAGAGTTAGAGAGCGACCCTCTCTCAACGGAGCCTTGGGGGGATAATTTGGGAGATGAAACCCTGAAACCCTTCTTCACACCTACAAAATATACATCAGACCCATCCTAGATTACAGAGCTCTGAACCTATCCGCTCTTTCTCTTCACCTACTGCACACCATCTCGGCAACTGAGAGGAGAATCCTCAGCAAATGCGAATACCTCCCCTGGCGGTTTTCTTCCAATGAACTACATGAACAAACTACTATAACTCCAATAATTTACAGATTCAAAGTCCTCCAAGGAAGGTACGACAGGAGAACCCTGGCCAGTTCCAACATCCACGCCCAAGAAATACTACAGACGAGATGGACAGATGGAAGAAACGGAAGATCTCTACCCAAGCAGCCCAAAAGGAAACTACCTCAGCCGAACATAAAAGTTCTCAAAGAAGCCAAAGATCTTCCGGACGAGCTAATAGATCTATTAGAGGAGGCTCCTCTAAGCATCAGATAAGTTGGTCACCCCACTGACGTCCTAGGAGTCTCTGCCCGCCGGAGCTTCTCCGAGGGGAAGCTCGTAAGTATCAAATCACAAGAATAAAACTTAATCAAATATTAATCATTACTTTTCAGATCAAACCAACACCTACTATATCCCTGAAAAGGAGAAACTTCTCCTACAGCAGGGTACAAGGAAACAACCAAACCATGATAAATAGCCGAGGACGGTCCCTGACTCTGCTTGGCAGAATGATCTGGGAAGAGTCCTGCACTAATTCACGCATTAAACCTAGCGTGAAGTGTCTTTAAAAGAATCCCGCTTCCACAACTCAGGACAATAGTTATAATGCTTTATTTTTCATCTGGTGTGGTTTATTATTAGATGTATCAGCGACAGCGGGGGATAAACGAGGAAATGGAAAAAAGGACATAATAGGTCGAAAGTCACCTGCAAGAATCAACAAAAAAAGTACTAAGGAGAGAATTAAAATCTACCACACCAACCCTCAGTAATAGATAATCATCCCTAGAATCAATTATCCACAAAAAAATTGACATAGAAAGTTCATAAAAATAGAAAGAACGTAAACTTTACAATTTGAAGAATAAATAATCTGATGTGGCCAGCACATGACCTCTCGCCATTTTTGAATCAAAAATTTACAGGTTGACACAAAAAAGTATGAAAAAAATTATTTTTTTGTAAATCTGGCAACAATGGCAAAAGTTTCGATAATTTTAATGAGATGAAAATAAACTATAGGGTATACAAAATATATGTGTAAAACTTTATTGCTGTTTTGTATAATAATGGCGTCATCACCCATAGCAACTGCCACTTCCGGTTGTGCGATTGGCACCAAAATCTAATCAGATCTAATCTAGGGTATCAGAATCCTGTATGCAAAATTTCAAATATTTTTATTCAGTAGTTTTTGAGTTATCGTTACTACAACATCCATCCAAACACACACACACACACACTAACACACACACACACACTAACACACACACACACTAACACACACACACACAGACATCATCGCGAAAATATTAAAATCGTATTCTAGGGACCCTAAATCGTGTTTATCCATTGAAAACTCACTACCCAATTTTTAGCATGATTCCTATACCTCTCTTATCTGAAGGGCGAGAGGTAAAAAGATTCATACTACAACTTGAAATTTCATTGATTATCTTTATAAATAAAACAAAATATAGATCACTAACGCTATCTATATAATAATTATGGAACCGCGGTATCATTCACTTCGAGAGAAAAATGATTTCACTTATGAAGTAAGAACCCAGTACAACTGGCGCCGCAAGATGGCCAATTTCTTATCTGTTTTTAAGTGTTTTTAGTATCTCGGAATTGTTTTTTTTTCTTAGTTTTGTCCTTTTTTGTAATTATTCACTTATGCAAATTTGTTTTATAGCTCTCTCTTTTATGATGGTTTTATCAAAGGACTTTTTTTGCAAATAAACTATAGATACTATCATTCACATTAAACACGTTTATGATCAATTACATATATTTTAGTTGACATTTATATACGATTTGGCATAAGTAGAATTTATCAAAGCATCAAAATTTCCATATTCCCATTCCAAACACGGAACTGAAAAAAAAAATCCATTATGATAATGCCCAATCTAGTCGATAAATTCCTGGCTATCACGGGTTATGTGAACTGGTGCCCTGCATCACCTAAATTAATAGATTGTGATAGAAACTGCGGTTAATTAAATTTCTAGTAAGCACGCAATAATCCTGTCTTATACCTGATGCCCCTTCTATATATTTAGGGTTATTGGAGCTGTTTATTACATTGGCTTATAAAATTTTATACCTTATAGTGGTATATACTATAAACAATGTAAACAGAAAAAAACACGTTTACACAAAAAAAGAGATCCTTAGATATAATTATTGGTTCTTAAGACAAGTAGGTGAAGATTCAATTTTTGTTTCATTTCCCTCCCCCCTTTATTTTTCCTCTACTTTTTTACTAATTTCTTTATGTTTTAAACTTTTATTCCAATTTTCTCCTTCGAACTTTCTTTTACCCCTTTTCCACTTTTTTTTGTTTCAAACATTTTTTTAAACTTTGTTTTTTAATTTTTTTTTCCCATTTTCCCTACTTTTTTTATCATTTCCGAAACCATCCACTCCGAGCCGAGCGTAGCGAGGTTCGGAGCAATCAAGTCAAACTTTTTTTGTTTGAATTCTCTCCACTTTTTGTTGTTAATTTTTTTACTAATGTCTTTGGTCTAAACTATTTTTTCCAACTTACTTCCCCCCCTTTATTTCTTTCTACGTTTTTACTAATTTCTTGATTTTAAACTGTTTTTTCAGACTCTTTCTTCTCATTTTTCCTCCACTCTCTTTTCCCTTGCTTTATTATTATTATTTCCCCCACCATCCACTCCGAGCCGAGCGAAGTGTTTTATAATTTTTTCTTATTTCTTCATATTCCTCTGATTTTTTGTGATTGTTTTGCGATATTTTTCGATTTTTTGCGATATTTTTCGATTTATTGTGTTTTTTTGCGAATTCTTTTTAATTTTTTTGTGGATTTTTAGCATTTTTTAGCGGTATTTTCGGTTTTTTACATTTTTTTTGATTTCTCGGTTTTTCCCTATTTTACAATTTTATTTTATCCAATATTTTCTGATTTTTTTTAAAATTTTTTCGACAGTGTTTTTTTCTTGTTTGTTTTTCCCGGTTTTTCAGATTTTTTTGTTTATTTTTTCGATTCTTCCCATTTTTTTTTCATTTTTCTAATTTTTTTGTCGTGTTTTCTGTTTTTTTTTTTAATTTTTTTTCCATATTTTTTCTCATTGTTTTGTTTTTTTCTAATTCTTTCCTTTGTTCTTCTAATTTTTCCACATTTTTCTGATTGTATTGTTTTTTTTTCTATATTTTTGTTCAATACTTTCTGATTTTTCATTCAATTTTTTGCAATTTTTTTGTTTTTTTTCTTGTTTTTTTTTCCGATTTTTCGATTGTTCTAATTTTCTCTTGCATTTTTTTTTTCATTTTTCTGTTTTTTTCGCGTTTTTTGTTTATGATTTTTTTCAATTTTTTCTTTCCTCATTTTTCCTCATTGTTCTGTTGTTTTTATAATTTTTTCTTTTTGCTTTTTCTTGTTTTTCAGATTTTTTCTGATTATTTCGATTGTTCAAATTTTTCCTCGTTTTTTTTTTCATTTTTCTGATTATCTTTTTTTTCCGCGTTTTTTGTTTCTGATTTTTTAAATTTTTTATTTCCTCATTTTTCCTCATTGTTCTGTTGTTTTTATAATTCTTTCTTTTGTTTTTCTAATTTTTCCTCATTGTTTTTTTTTCTATTTCTTTTGTTTTCTATTTTTTTCTTATTCCTCTGATTTTTGTAATTGTACGATTTTTTTTGGGATTGTGTTGCGGTTTTATTTATAATTTATTTCGATTTTTTGCGATATTTTTCGATTTCTTGTGTTTTTTTGCGAATTCTTTTTCGGTTTTTTTTTTTAGATTTTTAGCGTTTGTTAGAGTTCTTTTCGGCTTTTTTACAATTTTTTCGATGTATTTGTTTTTCCGTATTTCTGATTTTTCTTTCGATTTTTTGTTTTTTCCGTTTTTTTCTGATCTTTCTCGATTCTTCTAATTTTTTCACATTTTTTTTTTTTACTTTTCTGGTTATCTGTTTTTTTCAGCGTTTGAATTTTTGCTTTCCTCAATTGTATCTCATTGTCCTGTTGTTTTTCTAATGCTTTCTTTTGCTTTTCTAATTTTTCCTCATTTTTCTCATTGTTTTTTTTCTATTTCTTTCGTTTTCTATTTTTTTCTGATTTTGTCTTATTCCTCTGATTTTTCATGATTGTTTACGATTTTTTTGCGGTTTTTTTTTATAATTTTTTTGCTATATTTTCGATTTCTTGTTTTTTTTTTTCGATTTCTTTTTCGTGGGTTTTGCAAATTTTTGCGATTTTTTTGTTTCCTGCACAATTTCATTTCCAATATTTTCTGATTATTTTTTAAATTTTTCCAAAGTTTTTTGTTTATTTTCGATTTTTTAATTTTTTCTCGGTTTTTTTCTCGTTTTTCTGATTTTCTGTTTTTTTTTTCTGATTTCTTTAAATTTCTCTAATCTTTCCTCATTTTTCTGTATTTTGTTTCTAATTCTTTCTTTTGTTTTCTAATTTTTTTTTATTCCTCTGATTTTTTCAATTTTTCAGTTTTTCTGTTTTTTTTTTCTTTTAATTTTTCTGAATTTTTTGTTTTTTACAACATTCTTTAGCCTATATTATTTTGTTGTTCTTATTTTAAAATTACAGGGTGATTTTACCTATTTTTCATTAAAAATTTAATATCTAATGAATTTACAATAAAATTAGGATTTATAAGTAACACAAATCTCTAAAAATATATAACGTTGATACGCATTCTTGTTTTTCATGCATTTTTCTAATTCTAAAGATAAATATATAAAATATTTAAACGTTTAAACATTCTGCTTTTCTTATTCATCTTCAATTCTGTCATATTCGATGAATAACATATTTCAACAAAACACGAAAAGAAAAATGTATTCGAGTCATGATTTTCATGTCTTAAACTGTTTCACACGTAGACAAGAGACATGAAAATACATGCAAATAGTGATATTACCTGAAGGCAACTATATATATTATTTTAAAATATAAGTCACTATAAAGAAAATATTTGCACTCTGAAAAATATATTTGATAAAATAAGAAAGAAAATGCAGTTTGTATAGACCATTAAATCTTCCTGGGTTCTAATTGAAAAGTTCCCCTCTTTCATACGTGATAAAAAGAATTGATAGGGTAGATTAAAAGGGGGATTTTCATCTTATAATTAAGTAGACGCTTGTACAATAGAAAACATTTTTATCTTGTATCATTTGTTTCTTGCAATTGTTATTATAGAGCTCTATTCGTTTATTTAATTTAATTTTTTTGATTATAAAATTACTTAATTTGGATTAAACTAGTGTTAATTAAATGTAGGAAGACGTTATTCACTAGTAGAATTTTTGTTTTCTTGCAACACATATTTTTTGATTTCAACATTTTTTATGTAAGTATAATATCTATATAATATTTTAGGCAGTAATTTTTTATTATCCTTGATAAAATTTAATTAAAATGACAATATAATTAGTTTTTATTAACAAAATGTGGATAATCTATATTTAAATAACGAGCCAAATACTGTTTGGATAATAAAAAAACACCTTAATTACGGTTATCAAATGAACATTATTTAATCAACTTCCGTTTTCGTTGTTGATTTACAAAAATTTTAATTAAATTGTAATGATATAGGATGGAACAAATGAACCCTAACAATATATATTAAAATTTAAAATTCACTATTGTTGTGCTAATACTAAATTTAACGTAATTATAAATTCTTTTATTAGTGGCTCTAAATAAATTAAAACAAGTTAATTTTTTTGCATTATCTAACCTGAATTTGTTAAAAACAAAAAAATATAAATTATAGTGTATGGACTGTTTTAATTTTTTTATTTACAAACAATTTTTAAAAAAATTAAATAATCTATATATTAATACGCGAGAAAAGATCGGACCCCTTTTTAAGAGTAATACGCGAACGAAGGTGTGTAAGATTTTGCACAGTTGAAATTTATATAAATAAATTAAATTAAGTATAATATACCATTTATTGTTTATCTTAAAAATTCGACTTTTTATAATAATAGATAAAATTCGAATCCTAACCATATCAATTTTTTTTGGACACAAGTTTGTACTTTTCTTTATTGTTTATTTTTGTGGTGAAAACTTCTTTAGGCACGATTTTTTAATAGGTAAAAATAGGAAAAATAATAATATATAGGGAAAAATAGGCAATATGAAGAAATATAGAAAAAACCGTAAAAAATTGTAAAAAACAAGAAAATTGGAAAAAATATGAAAAAACCTGAAAAACAGAAAAAAATATAGCAAAACCAGAAAACTAAGAAAGGGAAATAACAGGAAAAAATTGGAAACAATAGAAAATGGGAAAAAACAAAGAAAAATAGAAAAAATAGGCAAAAACCGGCAAAATAGGAAAATAAGGAAATATAGGGAAAAATAAAAAACTGGAAAAAATAGAAAAAAAAACAAAAAAATGGTAAAAATCAGGAAAAAAATAGGAAAAAATAGGAGAAAATAGGCAAAATAGAAAACATTAGAAAAAAATTGGGAAAAATAGGAAAATATAGGCAAAAATCAGAAAAATCAATAATATGAAAAAAGCATAAACAAATAGTAAAAATGAGGAAAAAATAGGGATGAATGGGAAAAAATACAAAAACAGAAAAGTTGGATAAAAACGTAAACAAAAGCGCTAAAAAAAGTCGCTAAAAAGCACAATCGAATAAAAATGCAAAAAAAAATCATAGAAAATCGTAAAAAACAAATTCACAAAAAAATAGTAGCAAAAAATCTGAAAAAATTCCAAAAAAAAGTCGCAAAAAAAATCTCAAAAAGAATTTCATAGATAATAGTAAAGAGCGCAAGAAATTCAGAAAAACAAATTCCCAAAAAAAAGTCGCAAAAAAATCTCAAAAAGAATTTTTATAGAAAATCGTAAAAAGTGCAAGAAAATCGGAAAAATCAAATTTCCAAAAAAAATGTCGCAAAAAACATCAAAAAGAAAAACGCAAGAAAAATTGGGAAAAAAAATAAATGCAAATAATCGGAAAAAATCGCAAAAAACAACCAAAAAACGGGAAAACATTATAACAATCTAAAAAATTAAAAAAATTTGAAAGAATTGATATAAATCGAAAAAAATCAGATAAATAGAAAAAATGAGAAAAAGTCAGAAAACAAAAGAATTAGAAAAAACAAACAAAACAATGGGGAAAAATGAGGAAAAATTAGAAAAAAATCAGAAAAAAAACAAAAATTCAGAACAAAACAGAATAAAAAATTGAAAAACGAAAAAAGGGGAAAAAAACCAGAAAAAATCGGAAAAATCGAAAAAAAATCATTGCTAAAAAGTTGAAAAAACCACCAAAATAAAGGAGATTAAACAAAAACAAAATTTTACGAAAAAAACAAGAAAATCAAAAATTCTAAAAAAAAAACACATATAAAAAGTAAAAAAACGCAGGGAAAATGTCAAAATCTTAAAAAATTAAAAACAATTTCAAAGAAAATCGTAAAAAGTCCAAGAAAATCGCAAAAAAAATCACAAAAAAAAATATCAAAAAAACGCAAGAAATCACAAAAAAATGGGAAAAATACAAAAAAAAGTAATACAACTATAACAATCTAAAAAAAAATTCGAAAGAATTGAAATAAATAGAAAAAATCAGATCAAAGAGAAAAAGATAGAAAAACAAAAGAATTACAAACAGATCAATGAGAAAAATTTTAAAAAAATCAGAAAAGAACAAAAAATCCAAACAAAACGGAAAAAAAATTGAAATATAAACGAGAATAAAATCGGAAAAATCGAAAAAAATTCCCAAGAAATAATAGAGAAAAATGAAAAACAAATTTTTAAAGTAAAAAAAAACGAGAAAATCAAAAATATTGTAAAAAAACCACAAATAAACGCAAAAGAGCAACAACAAAATCGTAAAAAACGAAAAAACCAAAAAAACCTCCAGGAATCTTAAAAAATCCCAAAATAATCGTAACAAATTAGAAAAAACCGGGTAGAAAAAAAAAGAAAAAATTAAAAGAATTACAAACCAATCTCAAAAACAAAAACGGTAAAAAACCGAAACAAAATCGCAAAAAAAAACAGAAAATTGCAAAAACTCCCAAAAAAAAATCGGAAAAAAAATCACAAAAAAAATGCGAAAAAAATAAACACGAAAATGATAAAAAATCGCAAAAAATAACCAAAAAAAACCGAAAACAATTGTAACCATCTAAAAATGGTAAAAAAACCAGAAAAAAACCCAAAAAAAAGGGAAATATACATGAAAAAAATAGTAAAAAAAATAAATAAAAAAGAATAAAAGTAGAGCAAAATAGGAAAATACAGAAATATGGGCAAAAATAGGAAAATGGGTAAAATACAAAAAAAAAACAATAAAAAATAAGGAAATAACAGGAAAAATATGATAAAATGGATGTACCTAAAGTACCTAGACTGGGCGACAACTAGTTTTATTTAATTACTTCCGTTCTAATTTTTCTATCGAGTACCCAAAATAATTTTTTACATTTTTTTGTTTCGTGTAAATAAATTTTTTCTTTGTGAAAAATCAAAGTGCAAATAAAAGAATAACTTAATTTATTAAGGTTATAGTGTACGGACGACCTTAAATTATAAATAAAGCAGATCATACACTACATTTAAAGATAATTTGTATCAATTTATTATTTTAATTGTTTGATTTATTAGAATTAACTAATTATTGTATTAGATATGGAGAGTTTTATAATAAATTTTTGTATCATTTAGGAATCAATTTTATAAAAGCTTTTCACTTAAAAATCCCCTCAAAGAGACTAAAGAAACACAAGCTTTAAATTAAGTACAGACAAACTTGTTCATAAAAAAAGTGAGTGCTTGTTTGTCTTCCATCGGCTTCATATTCATTCATGTATGTAAATCTATGCGTCTCTTCTTTCCCCTCCTTATGTAATTTTTATGATAGCCTCGTTCTTCCGGAGTCACTTAGACGTTTGTTTAGCTGTTCAGTTTATTATTTTCGATAAGCCGTTTTCCGAGGAAACTTTTCAAAAGTGCTTTTCCGTGCGTAGCTAGAAAATCCCTTAATCTCTTTATGATTTCTTAAAGTAAAGGAAAGTGTACCGTTGGGGAAATTACGCATTATACGAAAAAAAATTTTTTGGAGGGTTTTCTACTTTTTTGAACAAGTATAGAAATGGATTTGGCCAGGTGTAAACATGTAATAAAATTTAAATAACTTTTTTTATTTGAACTTATATACAAGGTGTTTCAAAAAAAATACGTCACGAAACATGTTTTGGTAAATTTTACAATCCTGCTTAAAAATTGATACCCCGTTAAAAAGTGTATATGTACGTCCATGTGTAAACACCAAATAGTAATAAATAATCGATAATTCTAGGGATAATTTATGTTTTTTATAGCACTAGAAACTATATTTGAATTAAAATTTTTGGTTTTTTACTGTAGGTGGAAAGAGAAAAAAATATTCTATATGCACAATTTTTATACAAAATTGTGTTTGTAAGAATAGGAAGAGACCACAACTATATAAGGATTTTTTAATTATCCCCAGTTTGGTCTCTTCCTTTTCTCAAGGTCACAATTCGTACTTAAAAATGTTGAAAAAATTTTAACTTATAGTATTTTTTATTCTCTTTAGCCCCTGTAACTAAAAAACGATCGTTGCTATTATAACGTACTAAATATAGACGGAAAGAGAAAAAAATATTCTATAAGCACAATTTTTTTCAAAATTTTTTAAACAAGATTGGGTTTGTGAAAATAGGAAGAGACCACAACTATAAAGATTTTTTAATTAACCCCGTTTTGGTCTCTCCCTTTTTTCAAGGTCACAATTCTTGAGTAAAAATTTTGAAAAAATTTTCGCTTAAAGTATTTTTTATTCTCTTTTTGTGGTATTAGGAATATTTTAATATATTTTTTTTTCTTATTGTTATGAGATCTAAAAAGCATAAATTTCTAGTCTTCTTATTGTTTAGCCCCTATAACTAAAAAACAATCTACGCTATTATAACGTGCTAAATGTAGACATAAAGAGAAGAAAATATTCTATAAGCACAATTTTTTTCAAAATTTTTTATACAAAATTGTGATTGTAAGAATAGGAAGAGACCACAACTATAGGGATTTTTTTTTAACCCCAATTTGGTTTCTCCCTTTTCTCAAGGTCACAATTCTTGTTTAAAAATTTTTAAAAAAATTTTGCTTATAGAATTTTTTTATTCTCTTTTTATGGTGTTAGGAATATTTTAATCTATTTTTTATTTTTATTGTTATGGAATATAAAAAGCATCAATTTCTAGTTTTCTTATTGTTTAGCCCCTGTAACTTAAAAACGATCGTTGCTGTTGTAACGTACTAAATGTAGACAGAAAGAGAAAAAAATATTCTATATACCTTATTTTTTTTTAAATTTTTTATACAAAATTGTGTTTGTAAGAATAGGAAGAGACCACAACTATAAGAATTTTTGAATTTTCCTCATTTTGGTCTCTCCCTTTTCTCAAGGTCACCATTCTCACCTAAAAATATTGAAAAAATTCTCACTTACAGTATTTTTTATTTTCTTTTTAATGGTATAAAGCTTATTTTAGTACATTTTTTATTTTTGTGGTTAAAAATCAAATCAAATCTAACAATAAAAACAAAAAAATCAATAATCTCGTTGAAAGTGTCATTATTTTTTTAACTTATTTTTTTAACAGTGTATCCACAATATGACCTTTAAAACTAATGTATTTTCTTTTTATTTGAACTTTGATTTTTACTAGAAAAATAAATTAACTATAACGAAAAAGTGTAAAAAATTTATTTTAATTTCCTCTATATAAAAAATAAAAACCCTCATTTTATTTTTCCCCCATTTTTTGCTCCATTCTTTTCCTGCATTTTTGTACTATTTTTGGCCCCATTTTTTTTTACTTACACTTGTGTTCTACCCCACTTTTTTCAAAATGAAGCCAATTTCTACACTATTATTATTTTTTTGAATTTGAATCCGTAGTTAAAAAAATTGTGTCATTTTCTTTTTTTTGCCAAAAACTTCCCTTGAAATAGGGAAAAACTATGATAATGGCTCGTAATGAATAGTATTTTTATTTTTTGTGTTCTTTTAGCATATTTAATTGGAGATATTTCAAATTCATTATTCAGTGTTAAAAAAAGTAGAAGAGACAAAAATACTAACGAGCGCTGCATGCCTCACTTCCATCTAATTTTTTTTTTAAATATTAAGCTTATTCATATCATATGTTACACTTATTTTTACCAAATTAAATAAGCAATTGACAAAAAAAAATTCTGAAAATTTTTACAGCAAATTGGTAGCAAAATATTCGGCCATATCGAACTGGAACGCCACTGGTAAAGGTTTTAAAAAATATATATATAGTCACAATGAGGGTCGTTAGTCCATTAAATTAGTTGTAAAGTGTCGTTGAAAAATATTTATTTTTAAAAAAGTTACAGGGAGAAACTGATTTTATTTATTAACTTTTAACACCCTGTATTTCGAAAACTAATGATTTTTGAATATTGATAAACGTTTGAACGTCGAATTCTGAAACATTCTATTTTAATGGAAGTTTTTGGCAAAAACATGCCACGATAAATTTTTTAACTACGGATTCGAATTCAGGGTCGTATCCATATATTTTGGTTCGTGGTAATAAAAGTTTGTTTTTTTTTGTTGAGTGGCTGTGTTATCAATTATTTTTTTTTCGCCTGTTCTAATTTTTGTTCCATTTTGTTTTGACCCCAATTTTTTTCTCATTTGCGTTTTTCCATCACTTATTCTGTCCCCCATTGTTTACAAGTATCTATTATTTTTTGCATCACTTATTTTTCCCATTATTTTCTTTCTTTTTTTACAACATTAGTTTTTGCCCCATTTCTTTTCCGCCTTTTCCAATCTTTCCCAACTTTTTTGTCCATTTTCTCTTTGTTTATATTTTTCTCAATTTTTTACCTTAATTTTTTCTTATTTCACATTTTTTTTCCTTTTTAACTATTATTTTTTGCCCTATTTTATTTTTCCCCTTTTTTTACAACTATTGTTTTTTGATCCACTTTCTTTTCCCCTTTTTTAACAATTGTTATTTTTATACCCCATTTTTTCCCTTTTTTATCTCATACTTGTTTTTTGCTCCTTTTTTTCCATTTTTTCCCTTTATTTGGAACCATCATTTAATACCCTATTATTTGTTCAACTTTTTCCTCTCTTGTTGTTTTCACCCTATTCGATAATATTTTCTTTTTCCCCAATTTATTTCCTTTTAACTATTATTTTTTGCCCTATTTTATTTTTCCCTTTTTTTAGAACTATTATTTTTTGACCAACTTTCTTTTTCTACATTTTTTAGCAATTGCTATTTTTATGGCCATTTTTCCCCTTTTTATCTCACTTGTTTTTTGCTTCATTTTTTCTTCCTTTTTTTAGAACCATCATTAATGCCCCATTATTTTTTCCACTTTTTCCCCTGTTGTTGTTTTCACCCTATTCGATAATTTGTTTTTTTTCCCATTTTTTTAACTATTATTTTTTGCCCCATTTTATTTTTCTTATTTTTTTATAACTATTATTTTTTGACCCGTTTTCTCTTCCCCCTTTTTTTAACAATTGCTATTTTTATGGCCCATTTTTTCCCCTTTTTATCTCACACTTTTTTTAGTTCATTTTTTCCATTTTTTTTCTTCCCTTTTTTTAGAACTAACATTGAAGCCTTATTATCTTTTTCGCTTTTTAACCTGTTGTTGTTTTCACCCTATTCGATCATTTTTTCTTTTTCCACAAATTTTTTTCCATTTTAACCCATTTTATTTTTGTCCTTTTTTACAACTAATGTTTTTTGACCCACTTTCTTTTGTCCCTTTTTTTACAACTGTTGTTTTTATGTCACATTTTCCCCCTTTTAATCTCATACTTTTTCCCATTTTCTCATTTTTTTTCTTCCCTTTTTTAGAACCATTATTTTTTGCTCTATTATTTTTTCCACTTTTTCCCCTTTTCCCCATTCGATAATTTATTTATTCCCAATATTTTTTTCGTTTAATTTTTTTGCCCCATTTTATTTTTCTTCTTTTTTTTACAACTATGGTTTTTTGACCCACTTTTTTCTCCCTTTTTCTTTAATAACTGCTGTTTTTTTTTGTCCCATTTTTTCCACTTTTTTATCTCACACTTGTTTCTTACCCCATTTTTTCCCATTTTTTCTTCCCTTTTTTTAGAACCATTATTTTGCCCTATTATTTTTTCCACTTTTCCCCTTATTATTTTCACCCTAATCGATAATTTCTTCTTTTTTTTCAATTCTTTTCTTCTTCAGTATCTTCCCCAATTGTGTTTTTTATTTAATTTTATTTTTACCCATTTTTAAGCCCTACTTTCTTCTTTTTTTTTCGATTTTTCTTAGTTTTCGTACCTTTTACTATTAATTTGTATTGTATTTTAGTATAAAATAATCGCCCCACGTATATTAAAAGGTTTATATTTTATAAACAACTATTATTTATAAGGAAGGAGACAATGATTAATCATATACAAGTTTTAACAACGCATATGACGTCGTTAGATGTGATTAATAACAAGCTATTTATACAACACATTAATTATAATAATTACATATCTATTACAGTAAAAAATAATAAGGTTTTTTTTTATTAACAAAATCAAAGTAATTTATAAATTTCGATTTTTATCAATTTGTATCGATTTATTTTTAAAAGAAATCGATGTTTATTAAAATAATAGTTTAATTTCCCATGCATATGTTAACACGTTGACTGCCAACTTCAAGATATCTTGTAGTTTGATTAGTTGTACCAGTTGTCTGGTAAATGGCAGTATACGTGTTAAAAATTCATATTTCTATAAAATAATTGTTTGATATTCATAATTAATAATATTTAATATTTTTGCATTTCATTTTAACACGTTGACTGCTAACTATGAGATATCTTGTAGTTGGACTACTACTTATCCAGTAGTTGGCAGTCAGTATTTATTTCACTCTGTATATTAGTTTTTTACGTATAAAATATTGTTTGTTTTGGTTCATTGCATTAACTGATAGTAGTAAAATGCAATTAACAGGTTCTTATCAATTTAATAGATTATTATACAACATATAATATTTGCACAAGCTATTCTATTAAATATTGCATAAATTTTTTATAAATGTAGCGGGAAAGTAAAAATTTATTAATAAATAATAATTAATTTTAAATAAAAATTACTTTTAATTGTTTTAAATAATTTCCTAATAATTGGCAACCTTAATTAATTAAAAGTAATATATACATTTATTATTAAAAAAAAATTGAGGTCAGTTCCTGTTGGGTAAATGAAAGTTAAAAGTATAATTTTAAAATAAAATTCACAAAAAATAATGAATACATTTAAAAAAATTATTTATTAGCATACTAAACAATATAATATAAAATATAATGAAGTACATAACAAAAATAAGCCTTATTGATTAATTTATTATTATATAAATTATTTGTAATAACACAGCCATTCTGAAATTATATTATTAACAATTAAAATTGCTTCATTTCAGATTTAAATTCAGTTAAAGCTGTGTGTATCCTAAAATGCAATCTAGATTCTAATAAATATCCAGTATAATTTTTTTTAGCATCCTCTAAAGCTAAAATAGCTCTTTCCCTATTACCGTTATACCATTCTACAAGCGCTAATTCAACAATAGCATAAGGTACTAAATAAGTATCTTCAATTAAAGATTTATTCATGGAAATTACAGTTTCTAAACAATTAAGAGCTTGTAAAGGGCTACCCATTTGTCTAAGACAAGCACCTTGTAATAATAACATTAAAGCTTTATTATCATTATCAAATTTAGTTGAATCAACTTTATTATCTAATTCTAAAAGTGTTGTTTCTATTAGTTTTAAAATCTTACTTGATATGGAGAAGTTATTAAAAATTTTAAAAAGATTCCACAAATACATCAATTCTATAACTGGTAATAGTAAATTTTCATTTTGAGCGAAATACCTTTCAGCTTTTTTAACAACAAATTTTTCCATCGGTAAAGATTTCCCAGCTATGCGTTGTTTATATTTAGGTACATCCCTCATAAGTTTATTAATTTCTTCTTTTTCATCAGCTGTTAAGGAATCTTTCATCATACATAAAATGGTTGCTTTTTGGTAGCTGTACATCGTACGAGACCATTTACTGTGATTTACTAATTCTGAACTGTAGTATAAAGCTTGTTTCCATTCCAAATTTAGACAATGTACCCAGATGAGTTCCCAAAAACAAACATGATGAAATTGTGGCCAAATATCTTGTGATTTCCACGATTTTATATACCATTCTTTACTATCTTTTAAATTCCCTAAAAGAAACTCTAATCTTCCTTTAAAAAATAAAAACCATACACTTTTAGGATGTTTTAATAATCTATTATCAATAATTTCCCTGCACAAATTCACATCACCTTCACGATGGCTCAAAACATGTAAAACAATCAAATTATAACCTAACACAGCCATAACACATAAAATCTGTCTAAGTCCTTCAGTTTCACAACCAACAGTAAGTTCTTTAAGTCCTTTTTGTTTATTACCTGAAAATCCGATAAATTCTAACAACTTAATAACTCTAGCTGGTAACATAGATATCATTAAATTAAAAACACCAATACCAACTCTTACACCTCCTTCAAAATGTTGTTTAGTAGGATCTTTTTCCCAATTTTTTTTCAACAAAATCTGTTGACAATCCTTATACGAATTAAAACAAGATCTAATTTTTATACCTGCTTTAATAAAACTACTCAAAGTTTCATCTTCGATGAATGTAAGCATAGATTTAAGTAACATCGCTTCAGCGTGACATAATTCAGCATGTGCTTCCATCTGGGAAAATACTTCATATTTCTTCTTACTTAAAGTTTCAGTTATTGTATATTTTTTTCTAAATCTATCACAAACCTTCATTGATGATTTTAAAGCCTTAGAAGCTTCTTTTATAGCATCTTGTTCGAAAGTAAGAATAGCTTCTAAATACAGAAATACAGAGTGGCCTAAAGAATGGTACATACTCACATTAGCGTAAGGAGTCATAAGACTTTTAGCTGCTTTAAACTGGTTATTAAAAAAATAATCCAAAGCTTTGTGACTTTCTTCTAACGCTTGGTATAATGATATAGTGTCAGATATTGGTAAATCTTCGGCATCTTGAAATTCATCTTGATCATCAGACTCATACTCCATTATTACTATCGAGTTTATTTTTATAACAACACAGCTGATTGTTTATTTTTACGCAACACACTGAATCGTCGGTTGAGTGTATACTGTTCTAACTGCACGATATTTCACTTCTCCCACATCTGTTCATCGCGTCACGATAATGAGATTTAAATTTAAGGTATTTGTCATCGAGAAATAATAAATATTTACAACCGATTCTAAACCTTAAAAACAGATATTAAATCTGTTTTTTTTATGATTTTTTTAATAACTGGCTACTTGCTATACCGTGTGATCTCGCGAGGTCAATGTAAGTTACTGCAAATGATTAACTTTCACTCCGATGTACATTCTCTATAGTTTCGTTTTCGGTTACTTTCTCTGGAATTAATTTAAGATTTATATAAATGTTGATTTTTATTACACTGAAAAAAAAATTAATTACTAAAAAAATGTTATTTTTTGTAAAAAATATAATTGCAGGTTCTAACTTATTTAATTCTGGTATTGAGATTTCATTCGAGAAAAAACTAAAATTTAAAAACAAATTCAGTGGCGTTAGATCTCTTTTTTAATATTTTTATTAGTAAGGTTTTTGTGTAGAATTTTGGATTAAATATTTTGTAAAAATTCATGCCCCATGAAAACAAATTATATGTACGTTCATGTGTAAATGTGAAATTGTAATAAATTGCTAATTACAAATAATTTATATATTTTTTAGTGTTAGAAACAATATTTAAATTTAAATTTCTAGTTTTCATATTGTTTAGTCCCCGTAACAAAAAAACTGTTGATGATATTATAACGTGCTAAATTTAGACGGAAGGAGAAAAATAATTGTATATTTCCGAATTTTTTCAAAATTTTAAATACAAAATTGTGGCTGTGAGAATAGGGAGAGACTTCAACTATAAGGATTTTTTGAAAAAATTATTTTTTATTCTCTTTTTAATGGTATTATTTTCATTTTAATATACTTTTTAATTTTTTTGTTATGTGATATAGAAGGCATAAATTTTTTGTTTTCTTATTGTCTAAACCCCTGTAACTAGAAGACGATCGACGCTATTATAACGTGCTAAATATAGATCGAAAGAGAAAAAATTATTGTATATCTGTGAATTTTTTCAAAATTTTCGATACAAAATTGTGGTTGTGACAATAGGGAGAGACCACAACTATAAGGATTTTTTAATTTTCCTCATGTTGGTCTCTCCCTCTTCTCAAGGTCACAATTTTTGTTTAAAAATTTTGAAAAAATTTCCTCATGTACTATTTTTTATTCTCTTTTGAATGGCATTAGGTTCATTTTAATATACTTTTTAATTTTTTTGTTATGTGATATAGAAGGCATACATTTTCAGTTTTCTTATTGTTTAACCCCTGTAACTAAAAAACGATCGACGCTATTATAACGTGCTATACACAGATGGAAAGAGAAAAAATAATTGTATATCTGCTAATTTTTTCAAAATTTTAGATACAAAATTGTGGTTGTGAAAATAGGGAGAGACCACAACTATAAGGATTTTTTAATTTTCCTTATGCAGGTCTCTCCCTTTTCTCAAGGTCACAATTTTTGCTTAAAAATTTTGAAAAAATTTCCGTATATACTATTTTTTATTCTCTTTTTAATGGTATTAGGTTCATTTTAATATACTTTTTAATTTTTTTGTTATGTGATATGGAAGGCATACATTTTTTGTTTTCTTATTGTTTAACCCCTGTAACTAAAAAACGATCGACGCTATTATAACGTGCTATATACAGATGGAAAGAGAAAAAACAATTGTATATCTTTTAATTTTTTCAAAATTTTAGGTACAAAATTGTGGTTGTGAAAATCTATAAGGATTTTTTAGTTTTCCTTATGCCGGTTTCTCCCTTTTCTCAAGGTCACAATTTTTGATTAAAAATTTTGAAAAAATTTCCCCATATACTATTTTGTATTCTCTTTTTAATGGTATTTGGTTCATTTTAGTATACTTTTTAATTTTTTTGTTATGTGATATGGAAGGCATAAATTTTTTGTTTTCTTATTGTTTAAACCCCTGTAACTAAAAATTGATCGAAGCTATTATAAGGTGCTAAATATAGATGGAAAGAGAAAAAACAATTGTATATCTGTGAATTTTTTCAAAATTTTAGATACAAAATTGTGGTAGTGAGAATAGGGAGAGACCACAACTATAAGGATTTTTTAATTTTCCTCATGTCGGTCTCTCCCTCTTCTCAAGATCACAATTTGTGCTTAAAAAATTTGAATAAATTTGCTCATATACTATTTTTTATTCTCTTTTCAATGGTATTAGACTTATTTTAATATACATTTTAATTTTTATATTATGTGTTATAGAAGACATACGTTTTTTGTTTTCTTATTGTTTAGCCCCTGTAACTAAAAACGATCGACGTTATTATAACGTGCTATATATAGATGGAAAGAGTAAAAATAATTGTATATCTGTGAATTTTTTCAAAATTTTCGATGCAAAATTGTGATTGTGATAATAGGGAGAGACCACAACTATAAGGATTTTTTAATTTTCCTCATATCGGTCTCTCCCTCTTCTCAAGCTCACAATTTTTCGAAAAAATTGCATCTTATGGAATTTTTTCTTTTCTTTTCGAAGCTATTAGCCTTATCTTAATATACTTTTTAATTTTTTTGTTATGTGATATAAAAGGCATTCATTTTTAATTTTCTTATGGTTCAACCATTGTAACTAAAAAACGATGGACGCTATTACATCATGCTAAAAATAGATGGGAAGAGAAAAAATAATTTGTATATCTGTGAATTTTTTCAAAATTTTAGATACAAAATTGTGATTGTGAGAATAGGGAGAGACCACAACTATAAGGGTTTTTTAGTTTTCCTCATTTTGGGCTCTGCCTTTTCTCAAAATAACAAATCTGTCATAAAAATTTTGAAAAAATTTCCTCACAAACAAGAAAGCTGATATTTTATTTAATTTAGTAAATTTTAGTACATTAACGATTTTTAGTTGTAAAATATATTAAAAGAATAAAATAGTTTAAATCTCACTACAATTTTTTTTTAATTCAGCTTCTTAAGTATCTTCAAATGTTGCTTCGTACGTGAAACGCTTTTAAATGTATAAATATAACCTTAATTTTAATAGAACCATGCTTAAAGAATAAATTTCAAAGTGGAACACAAACATCTAAATGTATGTCAAATTGCGACAATGATTATTTTCTATGAAAATTTTTTTGTAGCCCTATTCCCACAAATATAAAATAAATTTTCATATAAGAATTTTAACGCTTATAATTTATCATGTTTATCACTAAAAGATAAATATTAATAATACTCATAGCTTGAGAAATAATCATTTAATTACTAATAAAGTAAACAGACGAGTTTGTTGATTTCTTATTAAAAGAGATTTTTTTATAACAAATAAACATATATTTAAAATTTCTTATTTCTGTTACAGTCAATGTTTAATGGTCCAAAATGAAGCATGTGTTAATTATTTTGATTTATATTTTAATATGGTGCAAGTTTTCACATACAACTGATCAACTCTTATCCGTAGTACAGGTAATTTAATTTTCTCTTTATGTTAACAAAGATCGGACATTTTGAGGTCATCTTTTGTGTCTCAGACATTTAGTAATAAAATACTAAAAGGTACATTTTTATTAATAATGACTACTATATTTTTTTATTAAAAAAATGTCACCCATATTAGACTAAAATATTTTTTTTAAGATTTTTAGACATGGTCAAAGAACTCCAATTTTCTTCTATGCAACCGATCCCTATATGGAGACAAAATACTGGAATGGATTAAAACCTGGAGCACTAACCGAGGTAAGTTAAAAATCTAATAGTACAAATTCAATTTTCTTTAAATCCCATTCTTCTCGAATTTAACTTTTTAAATTTTCCTTATAGATTGGACAAATGGAGTTACACAAGCTAGGAAAATATTTCAGACAAAAATATAACAATTTTATTGGAGAAGAATATAACGAAAACGAGATTTTAGTAAAATCCAGTAAATCGAACAGAAATATAAAATCAGCAGAATCTTTTTTAGATGCTTTATTTGTTGATTCAGATCAGAAGATTCCAATTGAAATAGCAGATTGGCCAATAATGAGTATCTTGATAATGTGCTTAAAATATGACGCTGAGTACTTGAAATTGGAAGGGACTAATGAAGAATTTATGGAGATTAATAAAAATAATAAGGAACTTTATAGTTATTTAAGGGAGCAATCAGAATTTCCAATTTTTGGTTTATTATCAGCACTGATAATTTGGGATACATTAAATATTGAAAATATTGTTAAACTACCTTTGCCAGAATGGACTAAGAATGTATTTCCTCAGAAATTAAAAGAAGTTTCTAGTAATGGAATAAAATTTCTTTGTTATAATGATGAACAACAAAAACTTGGTAAGATTTTGAAAAGATTTTTTTCTTGAATTTATCCATTTTCCAATTATTCAAAAGTTATAAACATTTTAATTTTCAAAATATGTAGAACTTGCGCTCTCGCCATTTTTAAAAAAATTCAATTTTTTCTAAAACTAAAAAAGTTAGGAATGAATTGATATATTTTCTACAATCTACGTCCTTTAGACTATCTTTCTCTTAGACTATCATTTTCATAGACTATCTTTCTCCCAAACTATCTTTCTCCTAGACCATCTTTCTCCTAAACTAACTTTCTCTTAGACTATTTTTCTTTTATACCATCTTTCTCTTAGACTATTTTTTTCTTAGACTTTCTTTCTCTGAGACTATCTTTCTCTGAGACTATCTTTCTCTGAGACTATCTTTCTCTTAGACTTTTTTCAATTTTTGTTAAAATCTGAATAATAAAAAATTTTGATAAAATTTGAACGCTTCGCGCTATTACCATTTTTTAAAAAATTAATTTTCTTTTCTTAATCAAAGAGTTTGGAGATGAACTAATATATTTTTTGCAATCTACGACCCTTAAATTATCTTTTTTTTTAAGAATCTTGTAATGCAAAATGCAAAAATTTATCAAATTTCAAAATGGAAAAAATCTTCCAGTGCAAAATGCAAAAATTCTTCTTGTTTAAAAATTAAAAAAATCTAAGGCAAAATGCCTATGTTCTTTGACTTTAAAAGCGGAAAAATTCTTCTAATGCAAAATGCAAAAATTCTTCTACTTTATAAATGGAAAAATGCTTTTAAATGCAAAATACAAAACATTAATTGAATTTCCAAATGAAATAAATTTTGTAACGCAAAAATGCAAAAATTCTTCGAATTTCAAAATTTATAAAATCGTCTAATGCAAAATACAAAAATTCTTCGACTTTAAAATAAAAAAATCTAATGCAAAATGCAGAAATTAATTGAATTTAAAAATGAAAAAAATATTGTAATACAAAATGCAAAAAGTCATCAAATTTCAAAATGAATAAATCCTTCTTCTGCAAAATACAAAAATTCTTTGACTTTAAAATGAAAAAAATCTAATGCAAAATGCAGAAATTAATTGAATTTAAAAATGAAAAAATATTGTAATGCAAAAAGTCTTCGTATTTCAATATAAATAAAACCTTCTTCTGCAAAATATAAAAATTCTTTGACTTTAAAATGAAAAAACTTATATAAGGTGCGAAAATTAATTGAATTTAAAAATAAAAAAATCTTGTAATGCAAAATGCAAAAATTCTTCTAATTTCTAAATCAATAAAACCTTCTAATGCAAAATACAAAAATTCTTCGACTTTAAAATGAAAAAAACCTCATGCAAAATGTAAAAATTAATTGAATTTAATAATGAAAAAATTTGTAATGGAAAATACAAAAGTTCTTCGAATTTCAAAATAAATAAAACCTTGTTATGCAAAATACAACAATTCTTCGACTTTATAATGAAAAAAACCTAATTCAAGTTGCGAAAATTAATTGAATTTAAAAATGAAAAAATCTGGTAATGCAAAATGCAAAAGTCTTCAAATTTCAAAATCAATAAAACCTTCGAATTTCAAAATAAATAAAACCTTATGTAAAATACAAAATTCTCCGACTTTAAAATTAAAAAAACCTAATGCAAAATGAAAAAAATAAATGAATTTAAAAATGAAAAAATTTGTAATGGAAAATACAAAATTTCTTCGAATTTCAAAATAAATAAAACCTTCTTATGCAAAATACAAAAATCTTCGAATTTCAAAATTATTAAAACCGTCTAAGGCATAATACAAAAATTCTTCGACTTTAAAATGAAAAAAGATAATGCAAAATGCAAAAATCTTTTAATTTAAAAATGAAAAAAATTTTAATGGAAAATACAAAAATTCTTCGAATTTACAAAAAATTCTTCGAATTTACAAAAAAAATAAAACCGTCTTATGTAAAATACAAAAATTCTTCGACCTTAAAATGAAAAAAACCTAATAAAAAAATCTTGAAATGCAAAAATTCTTCGATTTTCAAAATTATTAAAACCGTCTAATGCATAATACAAAAATTCTTCGACATTAAAATAAAAAAACCATATTGCAAAATGCAAAAATTAAATAGATTTAAAATTGAAAAAATCTTGTAATGCTAAATTTCTTCGTATTTCAAAATACATAAAACCTTATGTAAAATTCTTCGACTTTAAAATAAAAAAAAGAACATAATATAAAAATTAACTGAATTGAAAACTGAAAAAATCTTGTTATGCAAAAATTCTTCGAATTTCAATATTTTTAAAACCGTCTAATATAAAATACAAAAATTATTCGACTTTAAAATGAAAAAACCCTAATGCAAAATGCAATATTTCTTCCAGTTTAAAAATGGAAAAATTTTTCTAATGCAAAATCAAAAAAATCTATTAATTCAAAATGGAAAAATTCTAATACAAAATGCAAAACTCCTTTAACTTTAAAAATAGAAAAATTCTTCTGATGCAATATACAAAAATTCTACTAATTTCAATATAAAAATAATCTTCTAATGCAAAATGGAAAAATTCTTTAACTTTAAAAATTAAAAACTTATTCTGATGCAAAATGCAATAATTCTTCGAATTTTAAAATAAAAAAATCTTCTAATGCAAAATGGAAAAATTCTAATGCAAAATGCAAAACTCCTTTAACTTTAAAAATAGACAAATTCTTTTGATGCAAAATACAAAAATTCCTCGAATTTCAAAATGTAAAAACCTTCTAATGCTAAATGGAAAAATTATAATGCAAAATGAAAAAAATTCTTTAACTTTAAAACTGGAAAAATTCTTCTTGTGCAAAATGCAAAAATTCTTGGAATTTCAAAATGAAAAAACCTTCTAATGCAAAATGGAAACATTCTAATACAAAATGAAAAAATTCTTGAACTTTAAAACTTTAAAAATTCTTCTTGTGCAAAATGCAAAAATTCTTGGAATTTCAAAATGAAAAAACCTTCTAATGCAAAATGAAAAAATTCTAAAGCAAATTGAAAAAATTCTTTAACTAAATTCTAACGCAAAATGCAAAAAAATCTTTAACTTTAAAAATGGAAAAAATCTTCTGATACAAAATGCAAAAATTCTTCGAATTTCAAAATGAAAAAATTCTAATACAAAATGCAAAAAATTTTAAAGAATTTTAAGACTTTTCGCTCTCACCATTATTTCTGAAACTAGAAGAATTGAACTAATCTGTTTTTTGCAATCTATGACCCTAAAATTACCTTTCTGAAAACTTTTTTTAAAATATGACATAAAAGTTCGGCTATATTTAACCGAACTTTGAACAATGCATTTTTGTTCAAATAACAAAATATATGGATAATAATAGTTAAACTAAATTTACCTTTTTGGTTTCTTATTTTGCAGGTGTAGGAGCATTATTAAACGAATTAATTGAACATTTTGAAAAAATTATTAATGGTACAAAAGAACCAAAAACTTTAATATACAGTGGACATGACATTAACTTAGGATGTTTATTAAATACTTTCCAGTATTTTCAAAAATCTCAAAACTATCATATACCTCCATTTGCAAGTAGTATAACCATCGAATTAAAAAAAGACGTGACAAATAAATACTACCTCAATATTTATTATAAACCTGAAGATGAGGCGATTCCAATTACGATTAGAAATTGCAAATTCAACTGCGAATTGGATCAATTTAGAGATATTTTTAAGGATATTAGACTTACAAATAAGGAGTGGTACAAACAGTGCTTTTATTTATAAATTACAAAATAAACTAATTTTGTTTAAAAATATTAATTTAATTTCAGTGAGGGGGAAAGTTATAGCACAGGAAAAATCATAAACTGAGGAAATATACAAAGAATTTTTAGTCCCATTAGTCCTTTTAGTCCTTTTAATTCTTTTAGTCCTTTTAATTCTTTTAATCCTTTTAACCCTATTAGTCCTGTTAGTTTCTAATTCTTTTAGACTACGATAAAAAAAAATATTAAAATATTTATTAAACTCTTTTTATAGCAAATCGATTAATAGATCAGTAATTTTTTGAGACCCAGGAAGTGCTGTGACAGAAAAGCACTATTAGACCACATTTTATGTCTAAATAATCTTAAACGAAACACCTTGCAGCTCCGATTGTAAAAAATTTACTGTGAGAATTAAAATATATAAATTATATCGCGCACGGCACTGGACTAGAATTAACTTAAAATTATAGGAAATGCAACCTTCCCTGTATAAAGTCAGTCGTACCAGTTGAACATCCGCCTGACGGATGGAGACACTAGCGTCGGTACTCATTCTTATCGAGAAATACGATTCAATCCGCTGTCATGAGTTGCAGTGGTAGTCCAAGTTCAAGTGGCAGTTTCAGTTTGAGTTGGAGTCGAGAACCAGATCCAGACAAGTATCAGTATCTGTTCGGGGACCTTTAGAGGTAGGTCAAGCTGAACGGAGCGAAGCCAAGTTTAATTGTACTGGAACCGTCATCACGCCAGTCCGGAATACGTGCTTATACTATCCGATACATTACCGATACACCTTTTTTCTTCACCATCCACGGATTTTGGTATCAATTAGCAGCTACTATCCAGTTAATTAATTTAATAGGGTAAGTAAAAGTAAAGCCCGCCTTTCTGATCTCCAAGGCATTAGTCAATACCTTAATGACCCCTGTGGGGTTATTCCCGAACTCGGACCAAGTGAACGTTCTCTTAAGAGAAGTGAATTGTCACATCCTTTCCTTGTTCTCTCGGTGCCACAAAACCATATTCTCGGATATAGAGGATTATGATCGAACACTTGAAACAATCGTGCTGTGTTGCCAATACTAATTTGTTGGTCTTCTTCTTTTAATTTACTTACGGTCTCGACTTATTTGTTGAGTTAGATAACTTTTACTGTATTTTTAGTAGAAGAAAAAAAGTTGGTAAGAAAAAATTGTGTTAATTTGTCACTGTCAGTGACTTGGTGTCTGCAAAATGGAAGAAAATAAATTTAAAAGTTCTTCTATAATCAAAGTACAAGAAGAAATGCTTACAGAATTTATTTAAAAAAACTATAATCTCCAAAGTGGCAAGTTTACCAGCGATTTTATTTTAAAAAAGCCCAGAATTTATGGGAGGATATTACAACCAGCCTAAAAGCCTAAAAATTATAAATACAAAAAGTACACAAGACCAAATGACTTTTCGGATAGTTTATCCTTTTTGGTTTTGATATATCTACATCATTTTATTTGTTCGTACCTTTAATTCACTACTTAAAGCTGGGACCTTGGAGAAATAGCGTCAATAAATCTATTAGATTTCGCACAAGCACTTTATGCAATCTAAATAATTTAAAAAAATTTTCATCTGTTAACTCGTCTATGAAATCTCACTGGAATATTTTGTTGTTCTTCTGCATCGACGAGACCATTAAGCACAACAAATCCGCCTAATCCACCTTCCATATTTTTCAAATAAAATAATAAAAAAATAAAGAAATAAAAAGTTAAGTCCAGAGTACTTTGAAGAAAATAACTATTGATATTCACAAATCTCATCCAATCAACATAAAATCCTAACCTTACTTTTGGACATCAAAACAAAAAAATTGTGTTATACAAATGCGCAAGCGTATGAGGACTTATTCTCATGAGAAGACCACGTTTTCCTAAAATTAAGCAGTAGAATTACACTCTCTTGATTTTTGTAGGAGATGAACATTCCTGAAATTCGAGAATACGACTTAATATTATTTCAATGGAACCACGCCCACTTTTTCTATGAGAATCGTAATCGCATGATTCTAGTATGAAGTATTTCTTTTCCACTGACGCTGTCGGAGCAAGTATTCTTCACACTATAAACAAAAGGTGGCGCCCTAGGCAATCTGAAAGCTGGACTAAGACGCCAAAAGACCGTTTGACGACTGAAAAAATCTCACTTCATTTTATAATGAAATTGAAACTGTACCAGGTGTTCACTTATATGTTCACCTATTTTGATTGAATTTTTTTATTGATTTCGATGACGTCACAACAAAAATGGCTATAACTGGTTAAAAAAGTGAGGAAAATTGCGTCAATTGCTAACCCATTTTGAAAAATCTTGTATGGCTAAAAAAAATTGTAAAAATTCTCTGATTGTCTATATCTGTTATCGTACTTTCTAGTATGTTTAAAATTTTATAAATCATCATTACGATAAATTATTCGTACGCGAGATAATTTTCCACTAGATTCTTATCAGTTCTTATGAACAATTTTTTTACGTATAATATAATCATATAATAATAAAGGTAATTATTGACATAATTTATGCTGGAATTAAATTTCAATTATAAAGATTATTTAATATTTAACAGAAATTTGTTCGTCGTTTTACAAGAACTTTAATCTCAACATTCTTGTTTTTGCTTACTTAATTTTTTATAAATTATTTTTGATCTGTTCTAGGTTTAACCAAACACCGTTTTTAACGGAAGTTATAGTTGTACTTTCGTATTTAATAGGTAACTCAGTTTTTTCATTTAAAGTTAGTCTGTAATTTTGTAATATCGAACATAATGCTACTTTTGCCTGAAGTTTTCCAAATCTTAAACCTGAAACCAAACCAATTTTTATTGTTATTAATAATACCTTAAATATGAGAAAAACTTACCTATACATGCCCGTGGTCCTTCACCAAATGGTAAATAGCAAAAAATATGTCTGGTATTTTTATTTTCATCATTGAAACGTTCTGGGTCAAATTTGTCTGGATTTGGGTAATATTCAGGGTCTCTATGAATTGACATAACGGGAATATTTATTTTAGTTCCTTTTTTTATAATTAAATCACTATTTTCTACTTTGTAATCTTTAGTACAAGCACGTGGTAATACACCAACTGGTGGATATTTTCGTAGACTTTCTGTAATTTAGGTTAATAATAAATTAAAATGTAATAATGAAAATTGTTACTTTACCTGAAATTACTTTTTCCACATATTCCATTTCCATTATCGCTTCATAGGTAATTTTATTATCATATTTTTTAAGAACTTTATTAATATCTTCTCTAGTTTTGTCTTGAATATCTTTATTTTGAGATAATTCAAGCAAAGCAAAAGTGACTGTTGTTGCAGAAGTTTCAAATCCAGCTGCGAAGAACACAAAAGCTTGTGCTGCCATTTCATTAATAGTCAGACCCTGTACATTATCATTCTTTTTTAATGCATCTACTCCTACATCATCTTCAGTAATTTTACCTGCATTTTTCAGCTGTATAAGTAAATGCATGAAATCTTTACGATAAATATTATTCTTCTCTCTGTAATCTACAGTATTTTTAACTAAATTTATATAAAATGATTCCATATCTCTTGTAAACAATTTTACACCAATTGCCTTTATAACCCAATCTGGTAACACAGTTACTAACGTAATAAATATACGTTGTCTAAGTGAGCTCTGGAATATTTTTTTCCCGTACTTTCTAAAATCTGAGTCTGGATTTTTCATACTGTTAATATCTATACCAAATGCGACAGAACCGATTACATCAGTTGTAAAACAACCTAAAACATCTTTAATGTCAACCGGGTCTTTTGTGGTCGTTGAAAATTTTAACATTTCTTGTAGACCATTAGTGCAATCTATCATAGTTTGGAACATCATCTTCATTTTTCCTAAAATTATATTGATTAAGTGGAAGGAAAAAAAACTGGTTATAAAAAAAGGCAGTTAAAATCTGGCCAAAAACTATATAATATATACAGGGTGTGTACAAATTAGCCGATAAGCTACACGTGGCGACATTCTTCTATCGTTTCTGAATCGAAAATCTTAATGCGAAAAAGTTCAGATTATTAGTATAAAAATAAGCGTCTCTATTCGATATCTCTTAATAGAAATATGTGCCATTTCGAATAGGGACGAATTTCAATAATATTTTTCAAACGTGTTACGTTTTTTATTTTAAATTTTTTTCATAAAACCCTCCCACGAAAAACACATTTGGCAACGTGGTAGGAAAATAAGTTTGTATTCAAATGTTGTTTCTATTCGAACCATTTACCAAGTCCTTATTACGGTACTATGAAATTACAGTGTTACCAAATGTATGTTTCTTTTAAATGGTTCCTGAAGGTAAACGACCCGTGATCCAACATTTTCGCATTAAGATTTTCGGTTCAGAAACAATAAAAGAATGTCGCTACGTGTACCTTATCCGCTAATTTGTACACACAATGTATAACAAGTACGAAAAATAATAATAAAGTAATAATAATCCAGCAAAAATTTTTGACAAAGAGTAAGTCGATATACTTGTCTCAAGTAATACTGCGATGTTCTGAATATTCGAGATAATTCTGTCAATTTAGGCCCTCGTCTCATCAAAGCAGCGCAACAACGATGCGACAGCGACATCTAGTCGCCCGACCAAAGCGACGTTTCGTGTTCATTTATCTGTTTTGCCATAAAATTCATTCATACACAGCTTGAACATGCTTCAAAACTGACCTGCCAAAACCATGGGTTCAACACGAAAGATACACGCTAGCGACATCGTATCGCTGTTGCGCTGCTTAGGTGTGATGACAGCCTTAGGCCCTCGTTCCATCAAAACAGCGCAATAGAGACGCGACAGCGGCATGATAAAAGTAGGCGGCTTGGAGTCGCCCCACTAAAGCGACGTGTCCTGTTCATTTTTGTTTTGCCATAAAATTCATTCATACACAGCTTGAATGTTGCTTCAAAACTGACCTGATCAGTCGCTCGGCAACATGAAGCCGATACGCAGCTTGGATGTTTCTTTGCTGCAGGTATATATAAA
This sequence comes from Neocrepidodera transversa, assembly GCA_963243735.1. NCBI lineage: Eukaryota > Metazoa > Arthropoda > Insecta > Coleoptera > Chrysomelidae > Neocrepidodera > Neocrepidodera transversa. The sequence goes on along the minus strand of OY725352.1, from coordinate 3,005,022 downwards.
CCATGGTTTCAACACGAAAGTACACGCTAGCAACATCGTATTGCTGTTGTGTTGCTTTGGTGGGAAAACGGCCTTAGGCCCTTATATGCAATTATATTCGTTTAACAGCCTTTGTTGTCAGTTTCTTCCTTAATAAAATGTAACAAAGAAAAATCTGCTTTGTTATCTCTCCAAGCTAGTTCTACTGCAGCTATGTGAAAAAACTTCTTCTGGAATCATTGTGGAGTATTTTCGTTACATTGTAAGCACATATTCCTATATTCGTTTGAAGTCATACTTTTCTTTTTTCTGGTACAACCTGCAATAATTTTCTTTTGCTGTCACGAGCCGCTCTTGCTTCCTTGAAAATTATATCCCATACACCCAAAACTATTTTTCTTGTATTAATTTCTTAGTAGTGTTTCATATAGTTTTGACTACACTTATCTTCCATCAATTTTCCGCATATTGAATGCCCAGTCTTTTAAAATAAATTCCAATTTTTCGGTACTATTTTCATCGTCTAATTTGTAGTTAAATTTGACACAAAATGTTATAAATTTTCTACAGATAAAGTTTGTTCAGTGACGCCTGACCCCTACGTCATCAATATAATTTTATCTCAGTTTTGATTTGACATTTACGCGATATTGTGAGACAGAACAACGCTTTATATAAAATTTGTTGATTTTTTCCAACCGAAAAAAGATGCCGGAAAGATTATTTTACCCTTGAGTACAGTTTATGAGGTAAGTAGAAAAATACATACCATTACAATCGTAAATAGTAGAAGAAAATAATTTGTCATATCTACTCTCTCTTTTTATGATGCTATACGTATTTAATATGTATTCAATAATTTTCACTTTTAGAATTTATAAGTTTCTGTTTAGATGCGTAATAAATAAAAAGCGTTTCTTTTTTTGGTTCACCTCAGAATTCATCGTTATGAAAAGCTAGCTTAAGAAAAAATATAACCTTTCTGAATAGAATGTGAAACTATCTGAATTTAGTTCCGACATACCCCAATTGTTTGAAATTAGGTTATTTTGTAACTTAGGAGTCATAGGTCACTGATCAAACATTATATTATGATTTTTTGGTATTAATATTTGTTGTGACGTCATCGAAATCGATAAAAAAATTCAATCTATTCAAACAAAACTTGTACTAAAATAAATCAATTCAGTAAAAAACGCATCTTTCTATCCAGAACCATTTAGAAGTTATAAATAAGGGAAAATATAAGTGGACACCTGGTACAAAGTTGTCTTTAGTTTATGATTAGTCAGATTAAGTGAGAATTTTAAGATGAGTGGAATAGTCCGTCTAACAAAAGTAAATATCTTCTTTTATGTTATAGTTTTGGATCTAGGATGTAGTTAGACCAGAATTAGGCCAGATTTAGATAGATTTTGACCACGAATAGGTCATAACTTACTGAATAATTCTAGATGGAATAAACGAATCCAGAGCTTAAAATCGTTTAAAGAAACATATCCAACAGACAAAAGTTTTAACATTCAAATTGATCAAAATTATTATGAACCTTTTTTATTTATAAATTATTGTTAATTAATTATTTTTTATTACTTTTACTCAAAATTTGATCCAAATATTTTAAATAGATTAGTAGATTAGCGATGAGAGTTGGGGCCTTTTCTTATAGAAAATAACATGGGAAATCGCTAAGGCCCATTCTGGTAATTTTTGTACACGATCCGCTCCTGATCAGGTTCGATCCGAATAGACGTACATATAATTTTTCATAGTGCACGATTTTTTTTAATTGTTGTAATTAAAATTGTACAGAAAAATTGGATTGTAAAATTACTAAAGACCTTACGCTACTGGAAAATGTTCAAAATTTTAGATTTATTTAAAACAAAAACTATTTAGAAAGGCTACACTTCTACATTTTATTAATAATTTATGTTTGCACATGTGCGTACACATGACATATTTCAAAGGAGTAGAAAATTTAAAGAAAAATGCTTTTTATATCTTATAATACGAAAACTAAAACATATATTAAAATTAGCATAATACCATTGAAAATATAATAAAAAATACCATAAGGGTGAATTTTTTCAAAATTTTTAAGCAAGAATTGTGACTAAGGGAAAAGGGAGAGACCAAAATAAGAAAAATTATAATTGCGGTCTCTCCCTATTCTTACAATCACAATATTTTATCTAAAATTTTGAAAAAATTGGCATATATAGTATATTTTTTTCTCTTTTCATCTACAGTTAGCATATTTTCGTAACGTCGATAGTTTTTTTGTTACAGGGGTTAAACAATATGAAAACTAGAAATTTACAATCAAATATTATTTCTAAGGCTAAAAAAAACTTAAATTATCCGTAAAATTACAATTCTAGAGTTATAATCATTTATTATTATTTTGTCTTTACATATAATGGACATACATATAATTTTTATCATGGGTATAATTTTTTTTTTTAAAAAATTAAATATAAAAATTCTTACCTGATGTGAAAGTGGGTGTTAATTTAGCTCTAAGATTTCTCCATTTTTCATTCTCCAAATTAAATAAGTGTCCACTTAAAGGATCCTTTTCTTCGTTTACATAATTACCATGATTAGTAAAATGAACAAAATCTTTCTGAATAATGCACTTTATTAAGTCCAAGTCAATAGGAATAAACTGAGGGGACCAAAATGCGTACATTCCACAATATTTTTTTCCTTGTGCTTTAGCTTTATCATAAACATCAGAAATAATTTCACTTATATGTTTATATCTTTTCATCACAGGTCTTATGTTACCGTAAAAAAATGTTGGTTCTAAATTATACACATTTCTTTCCTTCCAATAAGAAAATTTCCATTTCGAAAAGAAATATAATAAAGTTAGAACAATTATTAATATAGTTACCAAAGTCGTTATTTCCATCTTTAGATAGTAGTAGTCAAATTCACAATGTATTCACATTTTTAATATATCAGATAAATAATTGTTATCAATTTATGTTAATGTTTTTCATTATTTTGTTATTTGAATTACACTTAATATTACATTGTTATGACTTCATATTTGTATAAAAATTAATAGGGAAATAAACTTAACTATATAATATAGAAATGACGCAGCAAAAGTAATACATGATTTAGAAAAAATTTCCGTAATACAAAAAATAATATTTTTCATTATGGGCGCTCCATTACTATTAAAAATAGGCCGCTGCGGATTTCACTAATCAATTATCTATTTAATTAAGAGCGCTTGTGTGGTAAGAGGTCATTAACCCTAGGAGATTCAACCAGATCTGTGCAAACTTTTTGCATATAAATGTGTGTTTAAATTTTTTGTTTTGCCAGTTGACTAGCTCTGTACTAGTAATTAATACTAGCCAGTAAAAATGAGTGAACTTGCTCTAGGAGAATTCAAGTAATACCTGCAATGTTACAAGAAGAAATAAAAGTTTCAATAAAAACAAAATCCTGTAAAGGAAGATGGATTAAAAATCGCATAAAATCGATTAAAAATCGCATAAAGTATAAATAAGAGTTGCCAATTTTTCATTCATTATTTTTTATTATTTTTTGCCCTATTTTTCATTATTTTTTCCTTATTTTGAAATTTTTTTCCTTATTTTTCATTATATTTGTCACTGTTTTTCAATATTTTTTTCCCCTATTTTTCATTTCTTCCCTTTTATTATTATTTTTTACCCCTATTTTTGGTTATTTTTTTCTCTATTTATTTCCTTATTCCTTTATTAGTTTTTTCACTACTTTTCATTATTTTTATGCCTATTTCTCATGATTTTTTCCTATTTTTTAAAAATTTTTTCAATTCATACGATTTTTTCATGTACAGCAAAAAAGTACTCTTAACATTTTTCGTCTTTACCCTTCGTTTCCGAGATTTTTGGAATTTAATTTCGAAAAATTTCTTTTTTTCTATTTTATTTCTTTTCCCAACTTTCTCAATAAATTTCGGAAAAATACTTCAAATATTACTTGGTGAGCTATTTAAGTCCTACATTTACGTATTTTTATTTTTTGAATATCTTTTACGATTTCAGAGATATCGATTTTTTAAAATTATGACATTTTCGGAAAATCAAAACAGGAAAACCTACAAGAAATTTTCTGATTTTTTCGATTTTTAATAGGCTTAGTAACAGTAATTCAAGGTATCTTTTTCTCAGCTTTGAAGCGGTTTACAGTAAAATTTGTAATAGTTAAGAAATATTGTTAGAAATAAAGTAAGGTTAAGATAAGGACACAATAACTGAAAGTTTATACTAAAAACATTGGTTGAATTGATTAAACTGATGATGAATTCAAAGAAAGAAAATGAATAATTATAGAGTTATGTTAATAAAATAAAAAAATGACAGATTAGGAAAAATCAGCAAATTAAATAATTTTATAAACCAAATATGACGTCATAAAATATTGGTAATAAAATTTTAAAGAGGTAACTAAGAAAAAAAATTGATTTGAAAAATTTGGAAGGAAGAAGGCAGATACTTTTGAGGGGGTTAACATTGAAAAAAAAACACCCCAAAGTTGTTTTTTTACCATACGAAATGAAGTATTTTATTCACGTTGAAATTTTAACAGCGTCTTAATTACATATAGTAAAAAATAATTACAAAAAGCCATACACTATTTTCGGGGCTTACTTATTGGCCAACAACCTTTTTCTCAAAAATATTTGAAATTGCACAACCCTTTTTAATAAATCACAACTTTCTCAGATTTAATGGTAAAGCTGCAAAATTACCCATGTACCTACAAAGACAATAGAATGAAGATTTTTTACACACATTTTTTTACAATAAATTTTACATGCCAAAAACAACAATTATTTTCTGATCAATTCTGGATTTTCGGGATGATTTTTTGTTAATTCTGATTATTTTTGACAGTCAATATTTATTTTCTTGTCGTTTTTGGACTTCAAGGATCATTTTTTATTAATTTTTACAACTCAAGAATTATTCTAATCATTTTTGAATCTTTAGGATCATTTTTTGTTAATTCTAATTATTTTTAAGAGTCAACAATTTTTTCTGATCATTTTTTAATCTTCAGGATCATTTTTTGTTAATTCTAATTATTTTTATGAATCAACAATTTTTTTCTGATCTTTTTTGTTAATTTTGATTATTTTTAACAGTTAGGATTTATTTTATGATTGTTTTTGGACTTCAAGGATCAATTTTTGTTAATTTTTAACACTAAACACAAGCGTTCGCGGATCAAGCAAAATAAATATAAATAATCCGAAAGGACGGACTAGAGCCAGTTAAATTTTGTATATATGTGTTATTTAAAATAATAAATTTTGTTAGTCGTGTTTCATATAAATAAGAAGTTGTGTGACCTAAATAAATTAGTTATAATTCAACGGAGTGTTTAAATTCGAACGAACCCAAAGTACAAAAATATTACAATACTAAAGTTATTATTTCAAAGAATTTTGTTTATAAATTGTAGTAATGACCTTATCAGGATCAATTATTAGGTATTGTCCGTGAAGAATTTTCTAGGAAGGATTTTCTTGTAAAAATTGTTGTCCGGGTCTTATTTTCCAGGAAGTATTGTCCGGGAAGGATTTTTTTGAAAGAATTACTCGGGAAAGATATTCTTGAAACAATTGTCTAAAAAAGATTTTCCTCAAAGGATTATTTTCCAGGAAGAATTGTCCGAAAAAGATTGTCCAGGAAGGAGTTTCTAGGATGAATTGTCCGGGAAGGATTGTTCAGGGAGGATTTTCTAAGATGAATTGTCCGGGAATGATATTACAGGAAGGATTATATGGAAAAAACTTTCTAGAAAGGATTTTTCTGAAAGAATTGTCCAGGAAGGATTGTCCAGGAAGGATTTTCTAGGATGAATTGTCCAGGAACGATATTACAGGAAGGATTATATGGAAAGAACTTTCTAGAAAGTATTTTTCTGAAAGAATTACCCGGGAAGGATTGTCCAGGAAGGATTTTCTAGGATGAATTGTCCGGAAAAGATATTACAGGAAGGATTATATGGAAAAAACTTTCTAGAAAGGATTTTTCTGAAAGAATTGTCCAGGAAGGATTGTCCAGGAAGGATTTTCTAGGATGAATTGTCCAGGAATGATATTACAGGAAGGATTATATGGAAAAAACTTTCTAGAAAGGATTTTTCTGAAAGAATTGTCCAGGAAGGATTGTCCAGGAAGGATTTTCTAGGATGAATTGTCCAGGAATGATATTACAGGAAGGATTATATGGAAAGAACTTTCTAGAAAGTATTTTTCTGAAAGAATTACCCGGGAAGGATTGTCCAGGAAGGATTTTCTAGGATGAATTGTCCGGAAATGATATTACAGGAAGCATTATATGGAAAGAACTTTCTAGAAAGGATTTGTCTAAAAGAATTGTCCGGGAAGGATTGTCCAGGAAGGATTTTCTAGGATGAATTGTCCGGGAATGATATTACAGGAAGGATTATATGGAAAAAACTTTCTAGAAAGGATTTTTCTGAAAGAATTGTCCAGGAATTATTGTCCAGGAAGGATTTTCTAGGATGAATTGTCCAGGAATGATATTACAGGAAGGATTATATTGTTTCTAAACAAATTTTTTAAATAACATTTTTTTATATTTTTTAAAATAAGTGTTACTTTATTCTTGAGCCAAAATATTTTTTGACGCACGTCGTATACGGGTAAAAAAAATTATTATTTGATGGTTGTATTTTATATTTTAGACAATGGATAACTTTTTATAAAAAATATCTTTTTGTGGTAAAATTAATACTAAAAAAAAAGAAGAGGATAATACACATCCTTAATAAATAAAACTAATATTTTATTATCTAAACATTTATTATAGTAAAATATTATTGGTACTATTTAAACTCTTTCGATTGGTTCTAGGTTTAACCAAACTCCGTTTTTAACGGAACTAATAAAACTAGTTTCATATTTAATAGGTAACTCAGTTTTTTCGTTTAAAGTTACTTTATAATTTTGTAATACGGAACATAATGCAACTTTAGCTTGTAGTTTTCCAAATCTTAAACCTAAAAAGAAAATAGTGTTATTAATATTATTGAAAATATGAGAAAAACTTACCTATACATGTTCGTGGACCTTCACCAAATGGTAAATAGCAAAAATTAGATCTGGTGTCTTTATTTTTTTCATTGAATCGTTCTGGATCAAATTTATCTGGATTCGGATAATAATCAGGATCTCTGTGAATTGACATTACAGGAATACTGATTCTAGTTCCGGCTTTGATTATTAAATCACTATTTTCCACTTTGTAATCTTTATTACAAACACGTGGTATAACACCAACTGGTGGATGCTTTCGTAGAGTTTCTGTAATTTAGATAATTTAGATTAATAAAAAATTAAAATGTAAAAATAAAAATTCTAACTTTACCTGAAATAACTTTTTCCAGATATTCCATTTCCATTATTGCTTCGTAAGTAACTTTATTATCGTATTTTTTAAGAACTTTATTAATTTCTTCTCTAGTTTTATCTTGTATATCTTTATTTTGAGATAATTCGAGCAAAGCAAATGTAACTGTTGTTGCAGATGTTTCAAATCCAGCTACGAAAAATACAAAAAACTGTGCTGCCATTTCATTAATAGTTATACCCTGTATATTATCTTTCTTTTTTAATGCATCTACTCCTACTTCATCATCAGTAATTTTTCCAGTATTCTTCAATTGTATTAATAAATGCATGAAATCTTTTCTATAAATATTATTAGTTTCTCTATAATCGACAGTATCTTTAACTAAATTTAAATAAAACGATTCCATATCTTTGGTAAATATTTTTATACCAATTGCTTTTGCTAACCATCTTGGTATCATATTTAATACCGCAAATATGACACGTCCTCTGAATGTGCTTTGGAATACTTTTTTGCCGTACTTTCTAAAATCCGAGTCTGGATTTTTCATGCTGTTGATTTCTATACCAAATGCTACAGAACCAATAACGTCAGTTGTAAAACAACCTAAAACATCTTTAATATCAACCGGATTTTTTGTTTTTGCTGATTCTTTTAACATTTCTTGCAGACCAGCGGTACAATCTATCATAGTTTGAAACATCATCTTCATTTTTCCTAAAATTTAAAAATATCTAAAATCTATCAAAAAAAAAAAGAAATCGATACACAACAAAATAAAATAACTCAAATCATTTTTTTAATAATTGCAGGAATATAAGAGAATTAAAAATTTACTAATTGATATTAGGAGATTGAAAACACTTTCTTGTGGTACTAATTATTTCGAGGAAATTTCAAAAAATTTCAAAAATTTTATGATTGTGATCGAATATAGCCAATCATAAGTTCAGATAGGAAAAATTGAGAAAATAAAAAAAAATTGTGAAAAATATGGAAAAAAGGGGAAAAATGGAGCAAAAGAGGGAAAAATACGAAAAATATAGGGATCAATAGAGAAAAATAGGACTAAGAAATTAAAAATACTGAAAAATAAGGTAAAATAGGAAACTGTAAGCTAAAATAGGAAAAAGAAAATAAGGAAAAATACAGAAAAATAAGAAAAAGTAGCAAAAAAGAAAACTATTAGGAAAGATGGGAAAAACAGGAAAAATATAGAGATAAAACAGGGGAGAACAGGAAAAAGTAGATAAAGATAGGGGGAAATAAGAAAAAGTTGGAAAATTAGGATAAAATAAGGTAAAAATGGGACAAAATGAAGAAAAACACAAAATGAAAAAAAAAATAGGGCAAAACAGGAAAAGTAGAATAAAATATGGAAAATGGAGAAAAAATGAAAAACAAAACGAGGCAACATAAGAAAAATAGTAAAGAATAGTACAAAATAGGAAAAAATTGTGAAAAGTAAGTTAATTAGGGAAAAAAAGGCAAAAATAGGGCCAAATGAAGCAAAATGGAGAAAATAATTGTAAAAAAATAGGAATAAAGTGGGAAAAAATAAGAAAAATAGGAGAAATGGAAAAGAGAAAAATTAGGAAAAAAAAATAGGAAAAAATCGGAAAAAATGGGAAAAAAATAGATAAAAATGATGGGAAATAAGAAAAAATTGGGAAACGTTGGATAATTAGGTTAAAAAATGAAAAAATAGGGCAAAATGGAGAAAAACCGAAAAAATGAGGGAACATGAGGAAAATAGTAAAAACTAGGACAAAATAGTGAAAAGTAAGTTAGTTAATGGAAAATAGGCAAAAATAGGGCCAAACGGGGAAAATAAGGATAAAATAGGAAAAAAATGGGAAAAATAAGAACATAGAAGAAATGGAGAAGAGAAAAAATAGAAAAATATAGTAGAAAATCGAAAAAAAATAGGAAAAAAAAACAGATAAACATTGTGTGAAATAGGGAAATTTGGAAAATTAGGTTACAATATGAAAAAATTAAAAATAATAGGGAAAAGTAGGTTCAAGTAGAGACAAATAGGGAAAAATAAGGAAAAACAGGAAAAAATAGCTCAAACCAAGTTATAGGAAAAATGCGGAAAAATGTGGATGTCAAAATAGTGAAAAATGGGGAAACAGAGTAAAGCAGAGTAAAATAAGTGAAAACGGGGAGAAATTAAACAAAATAGAGAAGAATAAGGAGGTAATTAGAAAAAAAATAATGAAAAATAAAAGAAAAATAGATAAAAATGGCAAAAAAAAACAGGAAAAAAATGGGAAAAAATAAAAAAATCAAGTAGAGCGTGATCGTACAGGTGCTAATAATAAAGAGACCCCGTAGCAAAGGGTATTCAGCTAGTACTATATAAAAATGGTATTTTCTTGTCTTGTTATATTATACAGTGTGACTCAAAAAGTCTGCACCATATGGGAAAAATTATTATTATTCATTTGACGCAACATTTTATTTGTGTTAAAAGTTGGTGCATTGCGTAAAACTGCTATTGCGAGAGTCAAATTTTCAAATATTTAAATGGTATACAGGGGCGGGCAAAAAATAGGAATTTTGACCAAGAGTAAAGTACGCTTATTTTTGTAATTATTATATTCTTTGATTTTATTTCAATTTTAAAAAGCTTACTCTTGTTTAATTTAGGTTTGATTTTATACCGTTAAGATTAATAACCATTATTTTGTAATTTTTATTTTTTTTTATTTTAATTTTCAAAGCTTCATTTTGTTTAGTTAATTATTTACATTTTGGCACTAAAAACGTTTGGGTATTATTTTTTTACCCATTTTCTTCAATTAAATCATAATGGTAGTTTTTATGTACCTGTCTACAGGGTGAAATTTCAACTTTGCACCAAGAAAAAACAAAAAATCATATAAATTTAAAAAAAAACCCGAGAATGGTATGAAAATAACGAAAAAAACTAAATTTTAACCAAAATGTATTATATTGATTGAAGGAAGGCCTCTAAAGTGTATCCGAAATGATATTATTTTGAGCTAGGCTAAAAACATAAAAAAATGGATTTTTTGCGTAGGAGGCTGTGATTTTAAATCTGAGTGTAATTTTTGCCCGCCCCTGTATACCATTTAGAAATTTGAAAGTTTGATACTTGAAATAGCAGTTTTACACAATGCACCAACTTTTATCAAGAATAAAATTTTCTGTCAAATGAAAAATAAATATTTTTCTCATATGGTGCAACTTTTTGAGTCGCATTTTATATATGATTTATGCAAAAATATTTTCTTACCTGATGTAAAAGTAGGTGTAAGTTTAGATCTCATGTTCCTCCATTTTTCATTTTCCAAATTAAACAGGTGTCCACTTAAAGGATCCTTTTCTTCATTTATATAAAACCCGTGATTGGTAAAATGTGCGAAATCTTTTTGAACAATACACCTTACTAATTCTAAGTCAATAGGAATAAAATGAGGGGTCCAAAATGTGTACATTCCGCAATATTTTTCTCCTAAAGCTTTAGCCTCATTATAAACATCAGAAATAACTTCAGTCATGTGTTTTTTTTTCTTCATTACCTGTCTTATGTTACCGTAAAAAAATGTTGGTTCTAAATTATACACTTTTCTATCCTTCCAATAAGAAAATTTCCATTTTGAAAAGAAATATAATAAAGTTACTACAATTATTAATATAGTTACCAAAGTAGCTAATTCCATCGTTATTATTAAAAAAAAAAAATCACAATGAATTCACAATTACAATACAGACATATTTAACCTTTAATTTTAATACCATTCAAATGATAATACACTCTTTATCAGTTTATATCAATATTGTTTAAAAGGATTAATTATTTATTACGTATGTTCTCATTGCTACTAACAATATTACTAACCGGATACTGCTCATCATTAAATTAAAACTAGTGATGGGGTTCTCGAATAGCAAAAATCGAAAAGTATTCGATTCTTTAAAGTTCTCGAGGAACATGTTCGATAAATCTCGGTTCTAGAGAATCGGTGCCGGTGCTCGGATAAAATATACCTACAAAAAATGAAACGAGCAATACAAAACTTTTTTTTTTTTTAATTCAACATAAATAGACCCGCATCAACCACAGTGGGTTATTAGTAGGTGGGACATGCACAATTTACATTATTTATATAAGATTATATACGTTAATGTCTTTTAGGTATTTCATCACTCTTTCTGTGTTCTTCGTGAGTATAGTCTGTATGTTGGTATTACTGAGTTCGTTCGATTTTCTTTCTTCATTGAAATGAGATCAGTCTGTGATAATATGTTTCACTGTCATCGGCATAGAGTAGTAGGAACATAACGGGTTTGGTTCTTTTCTCATGAGATAGAGGTGAATACAAAACTGTTCTCGATTCTTATAGTATAGCCGAGAAGTGAGTTTTCTGCGAAAAATAGTTAGAAGGGTAGGAAAAATATGAGCGATGGCTCATTCGATGCGGATTGCAATTCTGAGAAATATGTCATGTCGATTTTTTCCTGCAAATAAAAATTGTAATCGTAATTAACAAAAAACGAACAAGAAAAAAAGCCATTTTAGTTTTTCCAAAAAAAAACTTCCAAATCCCGAATCTCTAGCTCTAATATTTATACCTTTAATTTGTTGCTGAAAATAGGGTTCCGCGAGATCGTTTCGGGATAAGTAGGTCGCCTCTATAGTGACTACCACATCTAAAATAATTTTTTTAAAGCACTAAATATTGATTTAAAAATTTGAAAAAATTATGGTATCATTTGAACATTTGAATAAATAAAGTACCGTTGAAAAAAAAATTTTAAATTCATTTTTCAAAAAGCTAACCTATTGTTAATTAACTATTTTTTTCATACCTCTGTCTTCATTGAAAGCTGGATAATCGTTTAAATAATCACCCTAAAAATTTTTTGGCCTCTTTTACTATTTTCTTTGAGTGTACTCAATAATATGATGCTATAAAATTGTTTATATTGTTTATATTGTTTATAACGAGTTTTCTAAGTTAACAAAATATGAAAAATCGTAAGATTGTTGTTAATTTTTTTTTCTCATATATTTTGGTATAGCTGTTGTTATATTAGAAATAAGGATTAAATTATTGCGGGTGAGATTTTTTAACGCTATTTGTTTATAAATTATTTATAAACAAATAGTTACTCTAATATTTTTGAAAAAAAACATTTTACCATTCCATTGTTTAGGGTCAATGATGATTTTTAATAAAAAATTTGTTTCTTAAAAAAATTTTCTTATTGTTTATAATCGTTTTTTTCATATTTGCATAATTTAAATAATTAGTTTAGAAATAATTTTGTCTTTAAAAATCATTATTAATGGCTCATAATACAATAAAAAAAATTTTTTTTTTCATTAATAATTTCATTGTTTATTTAGTTCATAATTTGTTATAAACAATATTTGAGTGTCACAATAATTTATTTCTAATACTAATAACAAATACAAAAACAACCATATGCAACAAAAATGAGAAAAAAAAATTGTCTGTATTTTTTATTGGATTTTCAAAAAAAATACAAAAATGTTTTTTTGCCACATTGTTCCATATGGTTGTTTTTGTAATTTTTACTAATATTAGAAATAATTATTGTGACAGTCAAACATTGTTTATAACAAATTGTTAACTAAATAAACAATGAAATTATTAATGAAAAAAAACATTTTGTTTTTATTATGAGCCATCAATATTGATTTTCAAAGACAAAATTATTTCTTAATTAGTTATTTAAATAATGGAAATTTGTAAAAAACGATTATAAATAAGAAATTTTTTGTAAGAAATTTTTTTTTTAAATCATCATTGACCCTAAACAATACAACCGATGTGAACTTAGCAGCCACTTTCTGGCAGCCGATTTTAATCCAGCAGCCAAATGACCAGTGGCGTCGGAAGATGATTTTAATCGTAAAAAATTCTTTAAAGAGACCTGTGGAAAGGAACATATAAAATAAAATAATTAAATTTTTATTAAATATTTCCATATATCAGAAACACTAAAAAAATATTATAAAGGGCAAAGGGCTTTTTAGGGAAAAATTTACAGCATCACAATTAAAAAATCGAAAATAATCTTAAAAGTACCATCAGAAAAGTTTAGCCAAGTTCAAATTTTGCACAAACATTACTGTCTATATGTAGAATAATCGTATAAGAATTATTTGCAGGCCGTCAAAGGGGTAGTAAATAGGTTAGGTTAGGGTACTTTTAATTTTTTTTCTATTTGTGAGGGTATTTACTACCCCTTTGACGGCCTGCAAATAATTCGCATCTTAATACGATTATTCTACATATAGTCAGTAATGTTTGTGCAAAATTTGAACTTGGCTAAACTTTTCTGAGGGTACTTTTAAGATTATTTTCGATTTTTTAATTGTGATGCTGTAAACTTTTCCCTAAAAAGCCCCTTATAATATTTTTTTAGTGTTTCTGATATATGGAAATATTTAATAAAAATTTAATTATTTTATTTTATGTGTTCCTTTCCACAGGTCTCTTTAAAGAATTTTTTACGAATAAAATCATCTTCGGACGCCACTGGTCATTTGGCTGCTGGAGAAAGTGGCTGCTAAGTTCACACCGGTAACAATACAATGGTAAAAAATTTTTTTTCAAAAATATTAAAGTAAACTATTTGTTTATAAACAATTTATAAACAAATAGCGTTAAAAAATCTTACGATTTTTCATTTTTTGTTAATTTAGAAAACTCGTTATAAACAACATAAACAAATTTTAAATAATTTTATAGCGTCATCGTATTGAATACTCTCATAGAAAATACTCAAACAGGCGAAAAAATTTTTAAGGTGATTATTTAAACAATTATCCAGCTTTCAATGAAGACAGAACTATGAAAAAAAATAGTTAATTAACAATAGGCTAGCTTTTTGAAAAATGAATTTAAAAATTTTTTTTCAAAGGTTCTTTATTTCTTCAAGTGTTGAAATGATACCATAATTTTTTCAAATTTTTAAATCAATATTTAGTGCTTTAAAAAAATTATTTTAGATGTGGTAGTCACTATAGAGGCGGTGTACTCATCCCGAAACAGTCGCGCGGAACCCTATTTTCAGCAACAAATTAAAGGTATAAATATTAGAGCTAGAGATTCGGTATTCAGAAGTTTTTTTTTGGAAATTTCTTCCTCTTTAAGGATATTTTTTGCAATTATCCCTATCTTATATAGTTTTTAAGTTATCATCAAAAACTAAAATGGCTTTTTTTCTTGTTCGTTTTTTGTTAATAACAATTACAATTTTTATTTGCAGGAAAAAATCGACATGACACATTTCTCAAAATTGCAATCCGTGCCGAATGATCCAAGGCTCATATTTTTCCTACCCTTCTAACTATTTTTCGCAGAAAACTCACTTCTTGACTAGACTATTATCAGTATTCGAGAACTGACTTCTCGATACTTTAAAGTATTCGATTCTTCCCATCACTACTAACCGGACGAACGGATACTGCTCTTCATTAAAACCTGTTTCAATGTTGTTTTCGTGTAGGTAGTTGGCAATTTTTAATAATATATAAGGAGCTGGTGGCAGCACTTTACATAATTTTATAAAAATTAATTTGCCATACCATTATCTCCGCATTATTAATTAAGCTTAAAAATGGAATATAAAACTAGAAGAAAAATAAATTTGTTTATTTGGCAATTTTTTAATAATAGTTAAGGAGCTGGTGACATAAAATTGTTTACTCATATAGCACAACTTTAATAGTCTAGTCAATAAGTGCTTTTTGGGTTAAACATTTTTCTCCGCCTAAGAAAAATATGAACGAGCTGTTATTCGATTCGGAATAGAGTGTAGATAATTTTTGAAAAAAAATCAAGAGCTGCTTGCAAAAATTGCAAAAGTTATAAACAATTAACTGAAAAACAATAAGGTTCGGTTTTTTGTAAATATCTCAAAAACTATTTGATATTTTTCAAATTTGAAGAAAGATTCAAAAAGATGAGGAAATTTCAAAAAAAAATCTACCTCCCGGAACTGTAGGACCAATATTTATACTTTTCCCAGATGGTTGAAAATACGGCCGAAAACGGGGACTCTGGTTTGTGTCCACTTTAGACCTTTAATGAATAAATATTATTTAAGTATGAAAATTAAGAATTACAAAAATTCAGGCATCTACTGAATAGATTTATGAACAATAATCCGCGATCAAAAAATTTTTATCGCGTTTTTTCTATTAATTATGCATTAGTTAATTAACAATTTTTTCCTACTTAAACATGAACATTTTAATTGCGATAATTGTTAAAAAACAAATCTGATTTTTTCCCCCGTTTTCAGCCGTATTTTCAACGCTCTGGAAAAATTATAAAAATTGATCCTACAGTTCCGGGAGGTCAATTTTTTTTTTGGAAAAACTAATTTTGCCATCCATTATCTCTGCATTATTAATTAAGCTAAAAAAGGAATATAAAACTAGAAGAAAAAACAAATTGGTTAATTAATAGAATCAATTAAGTTTAGTGTCGGTTTGCATTGAGGAGTAAGATTTGTCTCTTTTTTACTTTACATGAAACTTTACAGAATGTTATAAAGCTGGCTGGGGAGAGTGGGGTAACAACACAAAATATTTTAGTAATTAGTGTCGAAGTACAGAATAAAGCTCAATGTTTTATTTTTATTATTATTCCCATGATTTTTCATAAATTTTTATGATTTTCAATCATTTTCTATTATTTCCCATGAATTTCCATGACTTCCCGTGAATTCCAATGTATTTCAATAAATTCATATGAATGTATGTTAATTTCTATGAATTCCATGATATGAATTCCCATGAATTCCCATGAATTCCCATGAATTCCCATGAATTCCCATGAATTTTTATTAGTCACATGATTTCCAATGAATTTCCATGATTTTCCATGAATTTTTAAAAACTCTCATACATTTTCATGATTTTCTATAATTTCCCATCAAGTTCCAAAAATTCTCATGAATTGTCATGAATGCCTCAATTTCCATTAACCCTCATTTAATTCTGTAATTTTTATGAATTTCCAATAGTTTCCATATTACAGGTAAAAAAAAATTTAATTTTAAATGTATTTCGTAATAAAAAAAATTGTATTTAACATCAAAAAATAAAACAAGAAAAATTTGATTTAAACCGACAAAAAGAGAATAAAAAATACTATATGTGGAAATTTTTTCAAAATTTTTAAGCAAATATTGTGACCTTGAGAAGAGGGAGAGACCAAAATAAGAAAAATTAAAAAATCCTTACACTTGTGGTCTCTCCCTATTCTCACAATCACAATTTTTAATTGAAAATTTGGAAAATATTCACATATATAGTATATTTTTTTCTCTTTCAATCCATAGTCAGCACTTTTTAATAACGTCGATAATTTTTTTTTGTTACAGGGGTTAAACAATATGTTACTAGAAATTATAATTCAAATTATGTTTCTAAAGCTACAAAAAATAGATTATTTGTAAAATTACAATATTAACTTAATATCATTGAAAAAAGAATTAAATGTACTTAAGTGGAATTTTTTTCAAAATTTTTAAGCAAAAATTGCGACCTTGAGAAGAGGGAGAGACCAAAATAAAGAAAATTAAAAAATCCTTATAGTAATAGTCTCTCCCTACTCTCACAATCACAATTTTTTATCAAAAATTCTTAAAATATTCACATATATAGAATATTTTTTTCTCTTTGTATCAACACTCAACACGTTTTAATAACGTCGATATTTTTTATATTACAGGGGGTAAACAATATGAATATTAAAAATTTAAATTCAAATATTGCTAGAAAAAATATAAATTATCCCTAGAATTATAATTCCAGATCATTTCATGTTTACACATGGACGTACATATAATTTTTTTCCAGGGTATCAAATTTTATAAAACAATAATAAATTTAGCAAAATTGCAAAATCTATATAAATAACGAACTAAAGATAAAATATTATTAATAATCAGACTAGATTCACAATTTTTTAAAATAATATGTAAGAAAAATTAAAGATCTTTTTTATAGTTTCCAAAAAATTTTTTATAAACTCAAAGTGTCTAAATACGAATAAAAAAGTACTTGTGATTTTTCTGTAAAAATATTATTGTTACAGTTATAGTGTACCGATTGCTTTAGATTTTAATGAAAGTAGACCATACACTACTTTTTCTTACTGATGAAAAATGTACAATAAAAATCTATGGGATTAGTTGTGATAATTTAACCTTCTAAAATTTTTTGTTATAAGGTTAATATTTTGTTGTTATTAAGTTAATGGTTAAAATAAACAATATAACTTTATTTATAAAAGTAACAAAAAATGTCAAATCCGACGCCAAATTATAAAATGTTAACTGGATAATTTGATTAAATTTTTTTGTTGTTTAATACAAAAATATTACTTAATTCGTTTCAATTGGTTCTAGATTTAACCAAACTCCGTTCTTAACGGAAGTAATAAAATTTTTTATTAACTCAAAGTGTCTAAATACAAATAAAAAGAAGTACTTATGATTTTTCTGTAAAATTATTACTGTAAAGGTTGTAGTGTATGGATTCCTTTAGATTTTAACTAAAGTAGACCATACACTACTTTTTCTTACTAATGAGGAATGTACGATAAAAATCTGTTATTTTTCTATTAACAATTTTGTCAAATAATGTGTAAAAACAATTAAAGATTTTTTTATATTTTCCAAAAATTTTTTATTAACTCAAAGTGTCTAAATACAAAAAAAAGAAGTACTTATGATTTTTCTGTAAAATTATTACTGTAAAGGTTGTAGTGTACGGATTCCTTTAGATTTTAACTAAAGTAGACCGTACACTATTTTTTCTTACTAATGAGGAATCTACGATAAAAATCTGTAATTTTTGTATTAACACTTTTTTCAAATAATGTGTAAGAATAATTAAAGATTTTTTTTTATAGTTTACAAAAATCTTTTATTAACTCAAAGTGTCTAAATACGAATAAAAAAGAAGTACTTATGATTTCTCTGTAAAACTATTATTGTAAAGGTTGTAGTGTATGGATTGCTTTAGATTTTAAATAAAGTAGACCATGCACTTCTTTTTCTTACTGATGAAAAATGTACAATAAAAATCTATGGGATTAGTTGTGATAATTTAACCTTCTAAAATTTTTTGTTATAAGGTTAATATTTTGTTGTTATTAAGTTAATGGTTAAAATAAACAATATAACTTTATTTATAAAAGTAACAAAAAATGTCAAATCCGACGCCAAATTATAAAATGTTAACTGGATAATTTGATTAAATTTTTTTGTTCTTTAATACAAAAATATTACTTAATTCGTTTGAATTGGTTCTAGATTTAACCAAACTCCGTTCTTAACGGAAGTAATAAAACTAGTTTCATATTTAATAGGTAACTCAGTTTTTTCGTTTAAAGTTACTTTGTAATTTTGTAATACCGAACATAATGCAACTTTTGTTTGAAGTTTTCCAAATCTTAAACCTAAAAACAAACTAATTTTTATTAATATCACCGAAAGTATAAAAAATTGGCCGAGACTACACACACGTTAACCTGTGGATAATTTCAGAAATTCCCCACACGTTAAAATATTAAACTTAGTTATTTTATTCAAAGAAATCTTTACTGTCCAAATCTAGCCTGTATATTTAAAAAATATATTAAAAGAATTCTTACTATCTAAATCTAACCTGTGTTAAAAAAAATAAAAGAGCCATGTAGGATTCGATCCTCGGACCCACTGCACCACTATCGGGCACAATGTCCACGCGGCTACCAGAGCTCATGCATACTTGTGTTCAAACTTATTATTTAAGCGAATCACGTTTCACATGTGGATAATTTCTAAAATTATCAATAGGTTAACGTGTGGCTAGTCACAGTAAAAAAAATTACCTATACATGTTCGTGGGCCTTCACCAAATGGTAAATAGCAGAAACTAGGTCTGGTATCTTTATTTTTTTCGTTGAATCGTTCCGGATCAAATTTGTCTGGATCCGGGTAATAATCAGGATCTCTGTGAATTGACATAACGGGTATGTTGATTCTAGTTTCTGCTTTGATTAATAAATCACTATTTTCTACTTTATAATCTTTATTACAAACACGTGGTATAACACCAACTGGTGGATGCTTTCGTAGAGTTTCTGTAATTAATATATAAAATTACCTACAAAAATAAATATTGTGACTTTACCTGAAATAACTTTTTCCATGTATTCCATTTCCATTATTGCTTCATAGGTAATTTTATTATCATATTTTTTAAGAACTTTATTAATTTCTTCTCTAGTTTTATCTTGAATAACTTTATTTTGAGATAATTCGAGCAAAGCAAAAGTGACTGTTGTTGCAGATGTTTCAAATCCCGCTACAAAAAATACAAAACACTGTGCTGCCATTTCATTAATAGTTATACCCTGTATATTATCCTTCTTTTTTAATGCATCTACTCCTACTTCATCCTCAGTAATTTTTCCAGTATTCTTTAATTGTATTAATAAATGCATAAAATCTTTTCGATAAATATTATTAGTTTCTCTATAATCAACAGTATTTTTAACTAAATTTATATAAAACGATTCCATATCTTCCTTGAATAATTTTAGACCGAGTCCTTTTGCTAACCATCTTGGTATCATATTTAACAGCGCAAATATTATACTTTCCCTGAAACTAACGTGGAATGTTTTTTTACCGAACTTCCTAAAATCAGAGTCGGGATTTTTCATGCTATTGATTTCTATACCAAATGCTACAGATCCGATAACATCAGTTGTTAAACAACTTAAAATATCTTTAATGTCAACAGGATCTTTTGTATTTGCTGATGCTTTTAGCATGTCTTGCAGATCAGTGGTACAATCTATCATAGTTTGAAACATCATTTTCATTTTTCCTAAAAAAAATTAAATTGTAGGAATAGGTAGATATGCAACCCAACATACCTTCAAGCGATTTTAAATTCCTAACACTATTTATAACTGATACCTGGTATATTAATCGTGCAAAAATTAAATTATCCTTAGAATACTTTATTCTATTTTTAAGCTTATTTAAAAATATTAAATTATATAGTGTTGAAGTACTTAAATTTTATATTTAAAATTTATTTTTTACTTTTTAGTTCGCATCGCTATAAAGAGTATTTTATTTTTAGTTTTTTCTAAATTTTAATTTCGTTTTTTATTTTTGAGTCCTTTTTAGATTTTTCAGATATTTTAGGGATGTTTCAAGGATTTTACAATAAATTTTGGCCTTATTATTTCAGGATTCTTATTGTATTCTTAAAATGAATTTTCAATTTTTTATTAATTTTAAGAATTTTTGTTCATGATTTTTGTGAATTTTTTACAAAGATTTTTCAATAATGTTTTAAAGATTTTTTAAAGGATTTTATTAAGGATTTTGTAAACCTTTTGTCAATTATTTTTAAAAGCCGTTTAACAGGATTTTTTAATGTTTTTTAAAGATTTTTCAACAATTTTATAAATAAATTGTAAAGGATTTCGCAAGGATTATTTAGATACAGATTTTTTACATGAATTTTTAACGGACTTTTTAACGATTTTCTAGGACTAGAACGGTTTTTCAAAGTTTAGTCTTTTTTACTACTTTTTAAATTTTTTTTCAAAGATTTTACAAGAATAATGTCCATAATTTTATTAAGAATTTTGTAAAGCGTTTGTCAAGTATTTTTAAAAGGCATTTTCAATGGTTTTTTAATGGTTTTTAAGGATTTTTCAAAGAATTGTCAAGAATTAAATTTCATGAATTATTTAACGATTGTTCAAGGATTTTTCAATAATTTTTTAAAGAATTTTTTTAAGTATTTCGCAAGGATTTCCAAAGAAGACTATAAGAATTTTTCAAAATTTAGTCCTTTTCACTACTCCTTTAATTTTTTTTCAATGATTTTACAAGAATTTCGTCAAGGATTTTATTAAAAATTTTGTAAACCTTTTGTCAAGTATTTTTAAAAGACATTTTCAAGGAGTTTTTAATGATTTTAAGGATTTTTCAAAAAATTTTCAAGAATTAAATTTCATGAACTATTCAATAATTGTTCAAAGATTTTTGAAAATTTTAATGATTTTGCAAGGATTATTTAGATATTTTATATATTTTTTAAGGATTTTTAAAAGAAATTTTTAAGGACTTTTAACGATTTTCAAGGAAGGATTCTTCAAACTTTAGTCCTTTTTACTTCTTTTTAAAAATTTTTTCAAAGATTTTATAAGAATTTGTAGAAATGTATTAAGAATTTTGTAAAGCTTTTGTCCAATATTCTTAAAAGATGTTTTCAACGATTTTTAATGGTTTTATCTTAAGGATTTTTCAAAAAATGTTCAAGGAGTTTTTATGAATTATTCAAGGATTTTCAATATATTTTTAAGGAATTTTTTAAAGGATTTCGCAAGGATTATTTAGATATTTTATAGTTTTTTTAAGGATTTTTAAAAGGAATTTTTTAAGGATTGTTTAACGATTTCCAAAGAAGACTTTAAGGATTTTCAAAGTCTATTCGTTTTTTACTACTCGTTTAATTTTTATTTTTTTTTTCAAATATTTACAAAAATTTCGTCAAGGATTTTATTAAAAAGTTTGTAAGGATTTTATTAAGTATTTTAAAAATACATTTTCAATGATTTTTTAATGTTTTTTAAGGATTTTTCAAAGAATTTTCAATAATTAAATTTCGTGATTGTTCAAGGATTTTTCAATAATTTTTTAAAAAGTTTTTAAAAGATTTCGCAAGGATTATTTAAATATTTTATAGATTTTGAAAGATTTTTAAAAGTAATTTTTAAAGATTTTCAACGATTTCAAGGAAGACTTTAAGGATCATTTAGTCCTTTTTTACTACTTTTTAAATTTTTTTTCAAAGATTTTACAAAATTTTTTTTAAGAATTTTGTAAAGCTTTTGTCAACTATTATTAAAAGGCGTTTTCAAGGATTTTTTTAATGTTTTTTTCTAAAGAATTTTCTGGGATTAAATTTCGTGAATTATTCAAGGATTTTAAATAATTTTTTCAGGAATTTTTAAAGGATTTCACAAGGATTATTTACATATTTTCTAGATTTTTTAAGGATTTTTAAAAGGAATGTTTAAGGATTATTTAACGATTTTCAAGGAAGAATGTAAGGATTTTTCCAAGTTTATTCTTATCTACTACTTTTTTAAATTTTTTTCAAATAATTTCCAAAATTTGACAAGAATTTTGTCAATTATTTTGAAAGAATTTCGTTCAGAGATTTTTTAATGGTTTTTAAGAATTTTTCAAAGAATTTTCAAAGATTAAATTTCATGAACTATTCAATGATTATTCAAGGATTTTTCAATAAATTTTTAAAGAATTTCGTAAGGACTATTTAGATATAGATTTTTTAAGGATTTTTAAAAGAAATTTTTAAGGATTTTTAACTATTTTCAGGAAGGATTATTCAAAGTTTAGTTCGTTTTAATTCTTTTTAATTTTTTTTTCAAATATTTTTCTATAATTTTGTCAAGAATTTTATTAAGAATTTTGTAAAGCTTTTGTCAAGTATTCTTACCTTTTCAATAATTTTTTAATGGTTTTATCTTAAGGATTTTTCAAAGCATTCTCAAGGATTAAATTTCATGAATGTTTAAAGGATTTATCAAGGATTATTTACATATTTTATAGATTTTTAAAGATTTTTAAAAGGAATGTTTAAGGATTGTTTAACAATTTTCAAGGAAGACTATAAGGACTTTTCATAGTCTTTTTTACTACTTTTAAATTTTTGCCAAAGATTTTATAAGAATTTTATCCAGAATTTTATTAATAATTTTATAAAGCTCTTATCAAGTATTTTTAAAAGGCATTTTAAAGGATTTTTTTATGTTTTTTAAGGATTTTTCAAAGAATTATCAAGGATTAAATTTTATTTATTAATAAGTGATTTTTCAATAATTTTTTAAAGAGTTTTTAAAGGATTTCGCAAGGATTATTTAAATATGTTATACATTTTTCAAGGATTTTTAAAAGGAATTTTTAAGGATTGTTTAACAATTCTCAAGAAAAAATATAAGAATTTTTCAATATTTAGTCTTTTTTACTACTGTTTTAAATTTCAATAATTTTATTAAAACTTTTGTAAAGCTTTTGTTAAGTATTTTTAAAAGTCATTTTCAAGGATTTTTTAAGGATTTCTCAAAAAATTTTCAAGGACTAAATTTTATTTCTTAATTAGTTATTATTCAAGGATTTTTCAATAATTTTTTAAAGAGTTTTTAAAGGATTATTAAGATAATTTATACATTTTTCAAGGATTTTTAAAAGGCATTTTTAAGGATTGGTTAAAGATTTTCAAAAAAGACCATACGAATTTTTCAAATTTTAGTCTTTTTTAGTACTATTTTAAATTTCAAGAATTTTCTTAAGACTTTTGTAAAGCTTTTGTCAAGTATTTTTAAACATCATTTTCAAGCATTTTTTTAAGAATTTTCAAGGATTCTATTAAAAAATTTTCATAGAATTTTCATTCATGATTTTTTACATAGTAAATTCATCCACTAAAGACAGTTAGATTTTACACAGTTCAATATTATTTAAAATCGATCAATGATTTTTTTTTGGTACAATTTATTATTTTATCTTCGACCGAATGACACTTTTTTATCTTAATTATCTTAGAAGTATATAAGTTAAACAATACTATAAATTTCTAACATAGTTCAAAAAAATTGGGGTGTCCACTTTTCCCTAAATACCGAATTGGGGAAATATCCAGATTCAAGCTAAATTTACAAATTTTGCATACAATTGAAAATTCTTACCTGATGTAAAAGTAGGTGTAAGTTTAGCTCTAAGATTCTTCCATTTTTCATTCTCCAAATTAAACAGATGTCCACTTAAAGGGTCCTTTTCTTCGTTTATATAAAAACCATGATTGGTAAAATGTGAGAAATCTTTTTGAATTATACACTTTATTAATTCTAAGTCAATAGGAACAAACTGAGGGGACCACAATGCATATAGTCCACAATATTTTTCACCTTTGGCTTTAGCTTCATTATAAACATCAGAAATAATTTCATTCATGTGTTTTTCCCTCTTCAAAACTGACCCTATATTTCCGAAATAAAATGATGGTTCCTGATAATACACATTTCTCTCTTTCCAATAAGAAAATTTCTTTTTTAAAAAGAAATATATTAAAGTTAATAAAATTATTGGTAAAGTTACCAAAGTAGATATTTCCGTCATAACCACTAAATTCACATTGAAATTACTATACAGACATATTTAACAATATAAGTTACAATTACGACACAAATATAACTATTAATTATTTTTTTAATAATTTTAATAATTTTAATCTAATTGAAAATATATTCTTATCGGTTTACGATAACACTTTATGTATATATATAGATCTTTATTGCTGTTTTAATTTAATAAAATATTATTGTTTAAATACAAATCTGTTTGATAATGACGAAACCAAAAATGTCACTAACGTAATAATATATTTGAAATTTGTGATTCTTTAAATTATTTTAAATTCTATTTTAGTTACTTCAAATTTCTCTTTTAAATTCGATTTTTTAAAGCTCGATTTTTTTGATTTTATATATTAAGTTTCTATAGAAATAAATACTCACGTAGCATAAATTATATAATATAAATATTTTTTTTTATTTTTGAATATGTATTTTAGAGCTGAATCAGAATGGTGCATTTTATGTATGTAAAATTAATTTTCCAACAATAGAATCCAAAATAGCATCGATATAACAAATATTTTCTATATTGCATTTTATATGCAGGTTGCAAACCTTTGCTCGGCACTTTTATTTGTATTTAATTAAACCAATATTTGATAAATTCAATCGTTTAGAAAATATTCAGTTTTAAAGTTAAATTAATTAAAACTTCTACAGATAAAATTTTGTTTATTTGAGAAAAATCTTAAAATTTTGAAATTTTCCAGTGGCGTATAGTCTCGTTTTTAATATTTAAATTTTACAGTCTTGTACAATTTTGGATTCAAAATTTTTAAATACTTCATATTCCATAAAAAACATTAGTTACTCTTGAATTTTCCAGTGGCGTAAGGTCTCTTTTATAATATTTTTATTAGTTATTTTAAAATCTTATTTTCTCTATACAATTTTTTGATTAAAAATATTGAAAAAATCCATACCCATGAAAAAAATTCTATGTACGTTCATGAGTAAAGAAGAAATAGTAATAAATAATTAATAACTCTAGAATTATAATTTTAGGGATAATTTATATTTTTTCTAGCATTACGAACAATATTTGAATTTAATTTCTGGTTTTCATATGGTTTGGCTCTTGTAACAAAAAAACTATCAACTAAATTAAAATGTGACTGTGGATGTAAAGAGAAACAAATATTCTATATAAGAGATTTTTTTCAAAATTTTTGGTACAAAATTGGGATTGTGACAATAGGGAGAGACCACAACTATAAAGATTTTTTAATTTTCCTCATTTTGGTCTCTTCCTCTTCTCAAGGTCACAATTCTACTTTAAAAAAATTGAAATAAATTCTGTGTACAGTATTTTTTACTGGCTTTTCAGTGGTATGAAGCTCGACCTAAAATTTTGAAATTTTTCCGTGGCGTAAGGTCTGTTTTATAATATTTTTATTAGTTATTTTAAAATCTTATTTTCTTTATACAATTTTTGGATTAAAAATTTTGAAAAATTTTATATCCCCTGAAAAAACTCTTATGTACGTTCATGTGTAAACACGAAATAGTAATAAATAATTAATAACTCTAGAATTATAATTTTAATGATAATTTATATTTTTTCGAGCATTAGAAACAATATTTGAATTTAAATTTCTAGTTTTCATATTGTTTAGCCCTTGTTTACTAAAAAGCTAAAAATTAATATATATTTTTTGACATAAAAATCCAAATTCAAAGAACCCCCAATTTCAGGACCTCCGAATTCATGATCCCCAATTTCTGGACCCCCAATTTCAATACACCTGAATTTTAGGTCCCCAAATTTTACGAACCCCGAATATTTTTATGATAGGTGGGAAGAAGTCAAAATTTTTTTACTTTCGTGCTAGCAAAATATTTTTAAGTAGGCTAAGGGGTAAAAGTCCCAAATATTATTACAGGGCCGATATAATAAAAAAATATATATTTTGACTCCTTCCATCCTACTTTAAAAATATTCAGGGATCCTAAAATTGGGGGTCCTTAAAAACATTCGAGTGTCCTAAAATTGCGAGTCCTTTGAATTCGAGGGTCCTTTAAATTCGGGAGTCCTTCAATTGAGAGTTCTGGTATTTGGGAGTCCTTTGATTTCGGAGGGTCCTTAAAAATATTCTGGAGTCATTTGAATTCAGATATCCTTAAAAGTATTCGGGGATCCTTAAAAAATGTGGGGGACATGGCTTCCCCCGACCAATAGGAGCGTGGGTTCCCCAACCTTTTAGAAAAGTGGGAGAGGGTCACCAAAGTGTGGGACTGATGATTGGTCTAAATTCATTATAATCAAGCTAAAATTACCTAAAAGGTCTAAATTTTGTCAACTATGTATTTTTGTTTCTTAATAATCATTTATATTTAAAATATGATATTGTAAATTTCCTTTATTTGGGTTCTTTAACAGGGATGTCTTCAGGAAAATTTTGTGTTTAAACTAAAAAAAAAAACAAAAAATAGCTCTATTAAAATCGACAAAAATTTGGTATAAATCAATTAAATCATTTAAAAATTATAGAGGTGGGCCATGATCCATTTACAACCGGCATGTGAATTTTTTTAAAAATTTTGGTACCAAATTCTGATAGGGAGAGACTATAACTATAAGGATTTTTTAATTTTCCTCATTATAGTCTCTCCTTCTTTTCAAGGTCAAAATTCTACTTTAAAAAAAATGAAAAAAAAAAACGATTTACAGTATTTTTTACTCGCTTTTTTGTTGTATGAAGCTCGACCTAAAATTTATATTGGTCTCTCCCTCTTCTCAAGGTCACAATTCTAGCTCAAAAAATTTGAAAAAATTTTTACTTCCTTTGTTTTTTATTCGCCTTTCACTGGTGTAAAGTTCGACCTGAAATTTGCTAAGTTGCCAGTGGCGTAAAGTCTCTTTTTTAATATTTTTATTAGTCATTTTACAATCTTATTTCCTCTGTACAATTTTTAATTAAAAATTTGGAAAAAATGCGAACCCCATAAAAAATTATACGTACGTTCATGAGTAAACACGAAATAGTAATAAATAATTAGTAACTCTAAAATTATAATTTTTGGCATAATTTATATTTTTTGTAACAAAAGAAACAATATTTTAATTTAAATTTCTAGTTTTCATATAGCCCCTGTAATTAAATGAAAACTTGCTGCTTGAAGATGGAAAGAGAAAAAAATATTCCATATACACCAATTTTTTCAAAATTTTATATACAAAATTGTGGCTGTGAGAATAGGGAGAGACCACAACTTTAAGAATTTTTGAATTTTCCTCATTTTGGACTTTCCCTTTTCTCAAAGTCACAATTCTAGTTTAAAAATTTTGAAAAAATTTCTGCTTATAGTAATTTTGATTCACTTTTTAATGCTAATAAGCACATTTTGATATATTTTTTAGTTTTCTTATTATGGAAGAAAAAATCCGATGCTGTTTTCTAAATAACATTTTTCTATATGTTTTTAAATAAAATTTCTTTACTCTTGTACTGATTTCAGTAAAAAATACCTGTTAAAAATATTTTTATAAAGGGATTAATTTTATTGTTTAGACCTTGTTTTTTGGTATTGACATAAAACTGGTCAGCGAGTTATTGACAATCAACTATTTATCTTACCAAAGTGGGAATTTAATATAATCTCCTTGAAATGAGTTTCACATTTATTACATCACTGAGCGCTGTTCGCGTATTATACTAATTATTAGTATGGCTAGTATAAGTGAAAACTTAAATTATATATAATAAAATAAATTTCATATAAATAAATATAATGTAAAATTGTTTAGACTTAATTCAAGAAATTTCACATAAGTAAAATTTATTTATAGAAATTTGTTATTTGCTAAATAATAATGTGAATTGTTTTCGTTATCAGATAACAGCATAGTGTATTATTGGCAAGTGATATCGTTAAGAAGCAGTTTATAGTTTGTGATAATGGTGATTATACCACTGATTTTATTAATATTGGGTATATATTTATACCTGAAATGGAATTATTTATACTGGAAACGACGTGGATTAGAATATATACAACCAGAAATGATATTTGGAAACACGAAAAAATTTGTATTTAGAACTGTATCATTTGGAGATCAATTTGCTGAATTGTACAATCAGATAAAATCCCGAGGATTGAAACATGGAGGAATTTTTATGATGTTACGACCAGTATATATGCCTACAGATTTAGATATTATTAAAAACATTTTACAAAAAGATTTTAGTTCCTTCATGAATCACGGATTATTTTTCAATGAAGAAGTCGATCCTTTAACTGGACATCTTTTTAATTTGGAAGACGAGAAATGGAAGAAACTTAGAGCGAAATTGACACCAACGTTTACCTCAGGTATATAAATTAATTTACTAATTTTTAAAAATATTTAAATCCCAAGATCAAGCTGAGATGGCCTGACATTAATTAAGTACAAAAATAAATTTTGTTCCCTTGAGCATAGCAAATATATTAAAGAAGTAACAAGTAACTGTAAGTCCAAAAACCAAAATTTCTCTAGTATATTTGTTAATCATAACCCGTATGTTGACTATCTCACTAGCTAATTATCAAAAGTGTTTGAACTTTATTTAATAAGTAGAAAAGCAAAGCGAAATTAGTTATTGACTTTAAAATGTCCGTCCATTCGTCTGTCTGTCTGTCAGTCTGTCACAGCGATAACTCGAAAACGGTTTCGAATTTTGGAACTCTATTTTCAGCAATCGATAGCTCATCACAATAGCTCGCCAACCAAGTATAACCGTCTGTCTGTCCGTTTGTACGTTTTCGTCTGTCTCAGCAATAAATAGAGAACGGATTCTAATTTATCTCACCCACTTATTATCTTTAATGGCCTAAGTCAACTAAAACTGTCTGTCTGTCTGTCCGTCTGTTTGTAGCTGAACTACTTGGATACTGTTAGCTTGCTGGGTTTATTACTTTTTCTATAATTTTACTCTTTATGCTCATATCCCTTGATAAAGACTAAAAAAGCCACAGAGAAATTAAAAATAAATTAGGGAACAAGTAAATATTGTTATATAAAAAAAATTCACCCTGTACAAGTAATTTTATAAATTAAAAGTTTTTTGAGTTGATATTTAATTTATTTAAAGATTATTAATAGTTAAATGAATCTTAAAATTTATTAAAATAATGAACGATGCTATAATAAAATTGAAATTTTGGAGTTGTCATACATGAAATTTAAATCAGATAGTAAACAGGGAATATAGGGTTAATAAAAAACTTATGGTTGCGATATTAAAAAAAAATCTAGTGGTTAGAAAAATCTACAAAAAAAATTTATAATAAACAAGATAGAATGTCATGATTTTTTAAAAACAAAAAATGTCACAATAATTTACAAAAAAGTTGTTAAATTTTAAAAGAATTTAAAAATAAAGAAGAATGTCATACGTTTTAAGATTTTTTTTGAAAATGTAAGCAGGGCTGATTGGTGTTGTGGAGATAATTAAAAATAGAATACTATCAAAGGAAGCAATCTGGGAAAAAATTTTAAGAAAGAAAATATAACGGTTGAGTAAAAAAATAAAAGAAACAGTTTTGAAGAAGTAAGCGTGATATAAGATTTAAAGGTGAATTTGCCGCAAAAGTTTAAAGAAGAGGAAAGGAGGTTATAGAAGAGAAAGTGGACAGGATCCAAAATTTATTTTTTTATATTTTTTTTTGTAATGTTTATTATTTTTTTGACTAGAACCCAACCCAAATTTTACAATATATGTAAATTAAACCAAATATAATAATTTGAACACATTGTGTTAAGCTCCAAGAATCCAGCCCAAAGAAATAAAACAAACTAACGAAATTGTAAAATGTCACTAAATACAGCGGATGTAGGGTATTGCGAAAATCATATCATTTCCAGGAAAAATTAGCATAAAGACACGTACCGAACACTCAGCAAAAAACGCTGTCTCGGAGTACTCCGGCATGTGAAGTAAAAAACAATAAGACAATCATGCGACTAATGGTGGGACAAAACACGAGGCCAATCAGACTCGCGAAAAAAATAGTACCTCCAATCGGCTTCTTGGTACAACACCACCGAGCGTAACCTGGTCGAAGCGACGTGGTTACGAGTGACAAGGAGACGGATAATACCAGCAGTTCGAAAGTCAACAGTGGCAGGTGAAGGCATCTACGAAAAAACATATTTCCTTTTTGGTCGGCGGGCGAAGGATTCTTTTTGATTAAGCTAGTGACGTTAAGAAATCAAAAATAATACACAAGTAAATAATGCCGTTAAAAAACAAATTTAGTTAGTGGAAAAAAAATGGTGGGAAAAAATCAAAATACTAATACTACTGAAGTATTCCCGGCAAACCCACCACCACGTTGGAGAACAACCACTTTTTAAAAAATGAAAAAGATGGAGGGAAAAATAGAAATACAGGAAGAACCCTGACCTTATTCAACATTATTATTATTGTTTACGGACCCAAATGAGAAATATTAGAAATGATGATATTGACCGAAGAAAAAGTGCGACATTGCAATTTATGGTTGAAATAAAATTAGAACAAACTGCAGTATCAGGTATCGATGACCGATGCAATTGGAATACCCAAATAAATCTCCAGTATCGTCGCAATAGTGATTTTTTTAAGAGAAATGGTATGGTATTCCTGATTATGGTTCAGTAAAATGGTGTCCCAAAGGATCCTACACTTCCTCAACGTGGTCCTGGTAACGACGGGACGTGATTCTGGTTCCTGGCTTCATCCCTATTTCCTGCGACGGAAATGAATATTCAGAGGCTTTTACTACAGGAAAAGTCTTCTGCCTCTCATCCCCCATTGGTCCATCTGAAGACATTGATCTGTTGTGTGGTTGTGGTTGCGGACGTTTGTGAAGTTTTTTGTATTTTATGATCAAGAAATAGGAAGCCGAAATTTGTAGAAAAAATAATTCTTATTTATGATATATTTATTTACTTATGTTTTACATTTAAACAAATTTCGTCTTCCTAGTTAGTAGTACATTGATTTTTACGCTGGGGCCAGCGTTCGTAGGCGAGGGAGATATGTCACGGGGAATATTTTCCCAAAATATTCCCATAAAGAAATATTAAAATTAAATATTTAAATCTCGCCTTGTGCAGTTCATTGGTTCACTGAACGCATTTGTTTGGTTAATGTAGAAACGTTTTAGAACTGCACAAGGCTAATACCTGAATGGAGGAATAATATGATATATAAATACGAACAGGTATTGTTAAAGAAGTCAGTCAGGAAAAAGTCTTTAGACTTTACTTTTGACTGTCGGCACTCTGCCGACAATTTGAATAACCGACCCTAATGACATGTCTCCTTAAAGTCTTCGTTAGTGTTTATTTGAGCGTTTGGTTTGTGATCTTATTGTTGTTATGTAGTTTATTGTTAATTATATATTTATTGCTTTACCATCTGTTTAATATAACCACCCCATCTATATCGTGACAATACTGTTTAAACATATTTTCATATCATTATTATTTATCGTATTTACATTCCTTAACGTTTTATAAAAAAAATTATGTTTTAGGTAAAATGAAAATGATGTTTTCCACAATGGTAAAATGTACTGAAGGCCTAGTAGATATACTTAAAGATTATGCTAAAGTTGGAGATGTTATAGATGCAAAAGATGTTGTATCAAGATTTACAACAGACGTAATAGGTTCTGTTGCATTTGGTATTGATTGTAATAGTTTAAAAAATCCCAATTCCGATTTTAGACAATTCGGTAGAAAAATTTTCGAACCAAGTACTTTAAGAAGATTAAAAGCTTTAGTAGCCATACTTATCCCTAGACATATTCTTATCAAATTAAAATATAAACAAACAAGTAGTGATGTTGAAGATTTTTTTATGGGAGTAGTAGAAAGTACTGCTAATTATCGAGAAAAAAATAATATTTATCGAAAGGATTTTATGCATCTTTTGTTACAATTAAAGAATAGAGGAAAAGTGACTGATGATGAATTTATTTTCGCTGAAGGAGAAAAAAATAAAGATGGGCATTTTCTTACGCTTAATGAAGTGGCTGCACAATGTTTTGTATTCTTTTTAGCAGGATTTGAAACTTCAGCTACTACCATGACATTTGCTCTTTTGGAAATGGCTCTTAATCCAGACGTTCAAGATAAATTTAGAGATGAAATTAAAAATGTTTTAAAAAAACATGGCGAAGAGTTGACTTATGAGGCTGTTATGGATATGCGATATTTGGATAAAATTATTTATGGTATGTATATAGGATGTGTAAAAATTTAGTAAAATTATAAAAAAAAAATTAATAAAAAATAAAAATAAAAGTAAAAAAAATATAAAAACAAACAGAAAAATTAAAAAACTCAAATAAAAATCTCCATTACTAAATTTATAAAATATCAAAAATCATTAAAAATTAAAACATATGAGAAAAAATCAGTAAAAATAGAAAAATGTGTAAAGGTTAAAAAATTTTTAAGACATAAAAAAATAATACAAAAAATGAAAAAAAAAACAAAATGAATAATTTAGAAAAGCTTAAATAAAAATCGTCAGAAAAAATTTAAAACTTTGTAAAAACCGAAAGAAAATAAATCAGTAAAAATCGGAAAATTGAATAATAAGTTAAAAATAAAAAAAGAAATAGAACAATGTGGAAATGTAAAAAGTAGACAAAGAGACAAACAGAAACATTTCGAAAGACTTGAATAACAATCCCTTTTATAAAATATATAAAAATTTATATAGGTTAAAAAATCAGTAAAAAAATGAAAAAAGAGACAACTAGGACAATTTAGAAAAACTCAAATAAAAATCTACAAGAAAAATTTAACATTTCAAAATCCATAAGAAAATAAATCAGTAAAAATCAGAAAACTTGTGGAATAATTTTAAAAATAAAAAAAAAGAATTAGAAAAATGTGGAAATATTAAAAAAAATCAATAAAATATGGGAAAACATAAAAAATTTACAGACAAACAAACATTTATAAAAACTCAAATAAAAATCTCTTTTGCAAAATTTATAAAATATTAGAAAAAACAAAATCCATAAAACTTAGAAAATATGTGGAAAAATTAGTGAAAATAGAAAAATTTATAGATTAAAAAATTAGTAAAACGTTGGAAAAATTAATAAAAAAGAGACAAATAGAACAATTTATATAAGCTTAAATAACAATAGTTAAAAATAATTCAAATCATTTCAAAAATCAGAAGAAGAAAATAAATCAGTAAAAATCAGAAAACTTATGGAATAATTAGTTAGAAATAAAAAAGTAAATTTTTTTTAAATGTGGAAAGGTAAGAAAAATCAATAAAACATAAAAAAATAGATAAACAGACAAACAAAAACTTTTGGAAAAGCGCAAAGTTCGCCAAAAAAAATTGTATTTAAATTTCAAAAATCAGAAGAAAAAATTATAAAACGTGGAAAAATCAGTAAAAATCAAAACAAGAATTAGAAAATTTTGGAAGATTTAAAAAAACATTAAAAAAAAATTAAAAGCAGATGAAGAGACAAACAGAAAGATTTAGAAAAGCTTAAATAAAAAAATTTGATAAAACATTAAAAAAAAATAAAAAGTAGATGAAGAGAAAGATTTAGAAAAGCTCAAATAAAGATTGCCAAAAAAATTTTTTTTTATTTTAAAAATAAAGTAGAAACATTAGAAAACTTGGAAAAAACGTAAAAATAAAAAAAAAAATAAAATGGTTGAAAAAATCAATTTAACATAAAAAAAATAAAAAATAGATAAAAGACAAATAGAAATTTTTATAACAGCGCAAAGATTGCCAGAAATTTTTTTTTTAAATTTCAAAAATCAGAAGCAAAAATTAGAAAACGTGGAAACATTAGTAAAAATCAAAAAAATAATTAGAAAATTTTGGAAGATTTAAAAAAATGAATAAAATATTAAAAAAAAATAAAAAGTAGATAAACAGAAAGATTTAGAAAAGCTCTAAAGATCGCCAAAAAAAAATTTTTTTTAATTTAAAAATTAGAAGAGAAACATTAGAAAACGTGTAAAATTCAGTAAAAATAAAAAAAAATTTTAATGGTTGAAAAAATCAATTAAACATAAAAAAAAATGGAAAAATAGACAAACAGAAACTTTTACAAAAGCGCGAAGATCGCAAAAAATTTTTTTTTTTTTAAATTTCATAAATCAGAAGAAAAAATTAGAAATCGTGGAAAAATTAGTAAAAACCAAAAAAAGAATTGGAAAATTTTGGAAGATTTAAAAAAAATGAATAAAACATTAAAAAAAGAATTAGAAAATTTTGGAAGATTTAAAAAAAATGAATAAACAATAAAAAAAATAAAAAGTAGATAAACAGAAAGATTTAGAAAAGCTTTAAAGATCGCCAAAAAAATGTTTTTTTATTTAAAAAATAGAAAAAGTGGAAAAATCAGTAAAAATTAATAAAAAAAATTAAAACGATTGAAAAATTCAATTAAACATAAAAAAATAGATAAACAGACAAACTGAAATTTTTACAACAGCCCAAAGATCGCCAAAAAATTTTTTTTTAAATTTCAAAAATCAGAAACAAAAATTGGAAAACGTAAAAAAATCAGTAAAAATAAAAAAAAGAATTAGAAAATGTTGGGAAGGTTAAAAAATTAATAAAACCTTAAAAATTAAAATAAAAATTAGATAAAGAGACAAACAGAAACATTTAGAAAAGATCAAATAAAGATCGCCAAAAATATTTTTTTTAATTTCAAAAATCCGTAGACAAACATTAAAAAACGAAGAAAAATCAGTAAAAATCAAAAAAATAATTTTTAAAATAATTGAAAAAATCAGTTAAACATAATAAAAATTTAAAAAAAAATAAAAACAAACAAACAAAAAAATTGTATTTTACGAAAATACCTAATATTAAAGGAGTAATTATATTTTGATAATTAATATTATATAAAGCGTACGCCACTGAAGTAGACGTAGGTTATGTTGAATTTAACCTCAATTAGACATAAACATACAGCTTCATTTCGAGATCTGCAGTGTTGCCAATCAGACTATAATTAATGGCAACACTACGACAAATAGTTAACTTTATTCTTAAATTGCCATAAATTAATACACATTATATAATTATTACAGAAACGTTAAGAAAACATCCTCCAGTACCAGGGACTCCAAGGATATGCAATACACCATACAAAATCCCAAATACAAATATAACACTAGAAGCTGGAACAAGAGTACACATTCCCGTTCAAGCAATCCAAAGAGATCCTGATCATTATCCCAATCCAGAAAAATTTGATCCAGAAAGATTTAGTGAGGAAAATAAAGCAAAACGGCATCCATTTGCATTCTTAACGTTTGGAGAAGGCCCGAGAATATGTATAGGTAATTATTAATTTTCTTTTAATGTTTGTATAAATGTAAGACAGTCAAGGATCACTTAAAGCAATGAAAATGGTGGAAATACAGTCCAAACTAGTGTTGGACTGTTATAAAAATCTTAATGTCCTGGAAGAATATAACAAGACAATTTTTTAATGGGTACTAGGCCTGAGGGTATTGAAGGAAATGAAGATGCTAATAGAGGAGCGAAGAAACCTCTAATTGGACTACAACCTACATGTGGTATTTCCTACCAACATGTATGATGGAGAAACAATTAAAGAACTCACAAGGGATACTGGATGGAACTTCCTGAGACTTAGATAGTCCAAAGCACTCATGGAAGGTTCACCCAAGAGCAAAAATAACCTGCTGTTATGAGTAAAGAGATAAGATACTTCGGGCTCAGAAGATACCTGAACCTCATAGAGGTATTGGAAGATTTTCTATGCACGAAATGTGAGGAAGAGGATGACGCTCCTCTTCATATATTATGCCATTACCAAGACCTGAACAGGGAATGGCACTTTGAAGTACAGTATCCTGAACTCTTCTGAACTTTGTCAAGAGTACTGGTCTGGGCACAATAGAGCCTCAGTGCAGATAGGACACTTTAGGAACAAGAATGTAGTTTGTTGACTTAAATATTTTAGGTCATACTGCTTAATTCCAGATAAAACAATAAAGATAAAATTTTTATGAAAGACCAATTAAGTTCCTATTGAACAAAACAAGATCGGAGACTACTTATCTGAGACAAAAACTTAGTATTTGGGGATAGTTATTCTTCTATAGTGTACTAAATAATATATTGAGAGAAAGTGTTATTAACTCTGGTACACTGAGGTAGTTTTTTGGTCTCTAGATAGGATTTGAATGGAAATAGGTGTTTTTGAGTCTTTTTTTTTAACCATAATCGTTTTATGGTATTAATGCCTTATAGTCTAGTCAACAAGTGCATTTTGAGTCAAACTTTTTTCTTCGGCTCCAAAAAATATGAACGAGGTGTCATTCGATTCAGAATAACATGAAGATGATTTTTGAAAAAATTTAAGAGCTGCTTGCATAAAGTGCAAAAGTTATAAATAATTAGCTAAAAAATAAAAATGGGGTTTGGTTTTTTTGAAAATATTTCAAAAAATATTTGACATTTTTTAAATTTGAAAAAAGATTAAAAAATATGAGAAAATTTACAAAAAAAACTATATCTCTCGGAACTGTAGGACCAATATTTATAATTTTCCCAGAGGGTTGAAAATACGGCCAAAAAAGGAGACTCCGGCCCTATTTTTCTTTTTAAACTTTCCTATTTTCTCTGTTTCTCTTATTTTTTTCTGCTTTTCCATATTATTTCCTGCTTTGCCAATTTTTTTATATTTTTTCCTAGTTTTTTTTAATTTCCATATATTTCTTATTTCCTCCTAAGTATCCTGCTTTTTATTATTTTTTCCTGTT
The DNA here is from genome assembly GCA_963243735.1 of Neocrepidodera transversa. NCBI lineage: Eukaryota > Metazoa > Arthropoda > Insecta > Coleoptera > Chrysomelidae > Neocrepidodera > Neocrepidodera transversa. Next base: position 2,967,619 of record OY725352.1, on the reverse strand, counting down.
TTCCCTATATGTCCTTATTAATATTTACTTTTTCTATTTTTACTATTTTCCTTTAGGTTTCACTATTTTTATACAGGTTTCCCGATTTTTCCGGTTTTTTCCAATTATATCCAATTTTCACATTTTATCTATCTTTTTCTAGTTTTTTCCTATTTCTCACAGTTTTTTCCTAATTTTTATATATTTTTCTCCGTTTTTTTCTTTATTTTTCCATTTTTCCCCTATTTCCTCAATTTTTACTATTTTTCTCCATTTTTTCTATATTTCCTATTTCATTCTATTTTTTCCTACCTTCCATTATTTTTTCCTATTTCTTCACGTTATTCCTGTTTTTACCTATTTTTTCCAATTTTTTACATTTATCCCTATTATATTCTATTTTCCCTTTTTTTTTTATTTTTCCCTATATTTTCCTATTTATCACTATTTTCACATATATTTATTCTCTAATTTCCCTATTTCTCTATATTTTTTTCCTATTTTTCCCCAAATTTTTCCTAATTTTTTCCAACTTTTCCCTTATTTTTTGCCGCCTTCGAAAAATATGAACGAGGTTTTATTCCATTCGGATTAGCGTGTAGATGATTTTTGAAAAAATTCAATGGCCACTTGCAAAAATTGAAAAAGTTATGAACAATTAACTGAAAAATTAAAATGGCGCCGCCCACTTTTTACCTTTAATGAATAAATATTATTTAAACTTATTAAATATAAAAATTAAAAATTAAAAAAAATCAGGCATCTACTGGATAGATTTATGAACAATAATCTGCGGTCAAAAAAATTTTATCCCTATTTTTCTATTAATTATGCATTAGTTAATTAACAATTTTTTCCTACTTGATCATGAACATTGTAAGTGCGATAATTGTTAAATAACAAATCTGAATTTTTTTTTTTGACCAATTTTTGAATGGTCTCAGAAGAGATTCCTGTTGGAAAAATTGAAAAATTGTTATTTTTTTTAGTAACAATTTATTTACTTTTGATTCGTTTTTTATGAAAATGATTTTTAAAATTTTTTATTTCCTATTGTTTACAAAAATTGTTATAAATAAATGCGTTATTTATACGAAAATTTAATTTTTATTTTTGGAAATGTAATCTTATGAATTAAAAAAAAAAGTCGTTTCTTAAAATTTTTTTATCGCTTAAAAACGTATTTGTTAAATAACAATTTTTTTCCATCAACTGTAATTATTATTAAGGAACCAATTTTTTTAATCATAATTTATCTTGTTCTTTGATAACTAAAAAAAAATGTTTTTATTTAAATTTTCATTGTTTATTTTATAAACAATTTGTTATAAAAAAATTTTTTCTATATATTTTTTTTTGTTTTTCTACATAATGAAACAAAAACAACCATGTGTTATTTTTTTTTTTTATTAATCCAGCTTTTTAATTTTATCGTAAGTAATTTGTTAATAACAAAGTGAAAAATAACATTTTTTTAATTTTTCCAACGGGAATCTCTTCCGAAACCTTCCAAAAATAGGTCCGAAAAAGAAAAAAAAAATCAGCTTTGCTGTTTAACAATTATCGCACGTACAATGTTGATGTTCAAGTAGGAAAAAGTTGTTGATTAACTAATGCATAATTAATAGAAAAATCGCGATTATTGTTCATAAATCTATCCACTAGATGTCTAATTTTTTTTAATTTTTAATTTTTATATTTAATAAATTTAAATAATATTTATTCATTAAAGGTCCAAATTGGGACGTTTTCGGTCGAATTTTCGCCCCCTCTGGGAAAATTATAAATATTGGTCCTACAGTTTTGGGAGGTGTAGTTTTTTTGGTAAATTTCCTCCTCTTTTTGAATCGTTTTTCAAATTTAAAAAATGTCAAATAGTTTTTGAGATTTTTGCAAAAAATCAAGCTCCATTTTTATTTTTCAGTTAATTGTTTATAACTTTTTGCAATTTTTGCAAGCGGCTCTTGAATCTTTTCAAAAATTATCAACACGCTATTCCGAACCGAATAAGAAATCGTTCATATTTTTCAGAGGCGGAGAAAAAAGTTTGACCCAAAAAAGAATTTGTTGACTAGACTATTAGAATTAGTTATAGAATTATTGAAACATTTTTTTAGGTGCAAGATTTGGAATTCTCCAAGCAAATGTTGGATTGATATCTATAATAAAAAATTTTAAAGTTACCCTCAATAATAAAACTATAATTCCAATTAAGTATACATCGAAAGCTTTTGTTACATCAGTTGAAGGAGGCGTATGGTTAAATGTTACTAAATTAGAGTAAAACCAAAAATTATAATATAGGAATTAAATATTCATTAATTATGATTATGATGTACTTATTGTAAATATTTTTTTAATAAAGTACACATTAAAATAATAATAATTTTTTACTTACAGATATGCATTTCGTAAATATTAACTTCTTACCTGAAACAAAATAAAATATATTAAAAATGGATATTTTGTGAATGATAATAAAAACCTAATTTTAACCCTTTGCGTAGGGTGGGGCCCTTTTCGGCACCGCGGTCAGTATTACAAGAATTTAATCTTTTGTAACTTCTAAAGATGTAGCTTTTCTGGGCACGAAAGCGGGATTAACAGTTCTAGGAAAATGAAATAGGATTATTTAAATATTAAATAATATTTTTGTAATCTTTTCAGAAAAATATTTGATGCACATAAAAACCGTTGGAAAGAAATTAATCAAAAAATTTCATGAATTTTGATTAAAAATTTGAAAACATTGAATAAAAAAATTTCAAAAATGTTGATCAAAATTTAAAAAACTTCAAAAATTTTAATAAAAACATCAAGAACTTTATTATCCATACATGAAGGAGACACTTCTGGATTTAATAAACGTAATTTGGACCATTCAAAATTATTAAAAACTATTAAGACCAAGTAAAAAAAAAACAAATTAAAAATAATTTAACACCCAATTAATATTATTTTATTTTATTTGAAAAAAAACGGACTCATAAAAAAACCATTTCAAATTATTAAAAAATTGTTGAAATTAAAAAATTGTCAGAAAATGTCAAAAATGATGAAAATTTGTTAAAAAGTTGTTAAAAAAATTTAGAAAAACGTTAAAAATCGCAAAGATTATACAATAAAGTTGAAAAAAAAATTGTTAAAAAATATTAGAAACGGTCGAAGATTAAAAAATATATAATAGACGGTCGATTTGTTAAAAATTGCTAAAAAAAATAATAGAAAAATATTCTAAATGGAAAAAAACACCTTCAAAATTTGCTAAAAAATATTAGAAAATTTCGAAAATTGATAAAAGAAATAGAAAAAAAATATTAGAAACTTTCAAAAATTGTTTAAAAAAACGTTTATTATTATAAAAAATATTGGAAGCTTTCACAAAAAACTGTCAGAAGATGTTAAAAATTGTTAAACAAAATTAAGAAAAACGTTCGCTAAAATGCGAAGGAAAGTGTTAAAAGTTAAGAAAAACTTTTAAAATTTGCTAAAACAAAAATAAGCATTAAAAATTGTTAGAAACTGTAAAAAATTGCTATATGAAAAATATTACATGCAAATAAAAAATATTGGAAAAAACCAATCAAAATATTTCATGAATTTATTTTAAAAATTTGAAAAAATTCCGTAACAAAATTTCAAAAGTGTTCATCAAAAATTTAAAAAAAAAATCACTGAAATTATTCCTATTATTTTTTCTCAAAAATATTACTTAGAATCAAAAGGATTAGTTACTTTATGGTTGATAACCACTGTGCCCAAAATGCCCACCTAATTTTAAAACTTGAGGTGAAATGACCGGTAGGATTACGGAACCCCGCTGACAAAATTGACCGCTGGGACCAAGTGAACAACGCCCTTTGCGTAAGGTAGCTACGCCCTTGAAAATGTTAAATACCAATATTATTCTTTATTTAAGGGTTTAAATAATTTTAAATAGAAAAAAATAGTAAAAGCAATTTTAAAATGATATAAATAGAGACTAAAAATCCCTTTCAAATGAGCTGTTAATCGACCCCAGTTAGCATAGAAGTATGTTTGCGCTTGATAAGTTTGATAATATTTCTGTCAATTTGTTTTTTTCGTAATGCGTATGTTATATGGTTTCGGTGTATAAGGGCCGGAGTTTGATTCCCAGTACGGCCAACTTTTTTATGTTTTGATAATTTTTTTAACTTCCTAAAAACAACATAAACATAGTCATTGGTAACCAGTTTAATTTGTACAGTAATATCATTTAATTATAGTAATAAACTGATCATTAGTAGAAGATCTGTTTGCTATTTGTATTGAGGTAAAAAATATGATGATAATTATTTATACTTCAGTATTTCCAGTGGTGGGTGTATTATAGGGCCGGAACATGCCGGTACCTTTTTTCAGTCCGGTACATTTTTCAGAATGGATATTTTTTGGGAGCGACTTGTGGTAAAATTTAACCGATACAAAGCCTCACATAAGAAAAAAGCGTTATGCCCCCTCCAAGCGACTGTTTCTGTTACTCCCTGTCTCTTTCCACAATATAATTTTTGTCTCATATAATTTTTTTTATATTATTTATAGTTATTTTATAGATAGAGAAAGTTTTTTATATTTACTCGTTTTTGTCATTTTTCTAATTTTTGTTTTTTTTTTGTTTTTTTTTCGAATTTTTCTAATTTTTTCTCATTTTTTCCCATTGTTCTGTTTTTTTTTCTTTAATATTCTCATTTTACTTTCCCGGCCCCATCAAAGGGAAAGTAAGGTGAACGAGCAAAAAAAATCGAGCCATCGATGGATTTATCCATTTTGAAGTCCCCCAAGACGATTGAAACCATTTCCAGCGCATGGTCTGTCTGTGTGTAATCTTCCACGATAACTGCCGAACCGTTTGACCAATCAAGCTGAAATTTGGTATGGAGGGTCGCTGTGTGCCTAGAATGCGACCATTAGATTTTGGTTTAAATTGGTACAGTAGAAGGTCCTCAAGACCGACATTGATTAAATACACATGTAACAATATTTTACTTTGTTTAAATTTTAAGGACAAAAAATATACTTTGGTGCAAAATATTGTAGTACAAAGTTTTAGAGCATAAAATACCCTATAACTTTTGTTTTAAACTTTTTCCAAAATTTCCAATAGTTGCGCCACTAGAGGGCGCGTAAAAAATTTGCATGTAGGTTTTCTCTAGTTTTTCTTGATTTTGAGGACAAATAATTCACTTTAGTGCAAAATATTGTGGTACAACGTTTTGGAGCATAAAATTCCCTACAACTTTTGTCTTAAGCTTTTTTCAGAATTTCTAATAATTGAGCCACTAGAGGGCGCGTAAATATGTGCATGTATGTTTTCTCTAGTTTTTTTTATTTTGAGGATAAACAATGCATTTTAGTGCAAAATTTTCTTATGCAAAGTTGTAAAGCATAAAATTCCCTTCAACTATTGTATGAAATTTTTTCGCTAATTCCCAATAGTTTTCACACATGATTTTAGGAGATCCTAATTGTAGCAGTGTGATATACAACGTGCGCATGCGCAGATTATGTCATTATCAACATTGAAATATCAATTCGGTAGACGTGTTTACCATCGGCTTGCTATTGTTAATGTGTTCCATAAATTAATGTAATGCTTAGTATTTTGTAATTAAAATAATCCTATTCTCTACGGTCGAGCCGGGAAAGTTCTGGGGTGATACAGCCGATTTTTTCTTATTCCTCTGATTTTTTGTGATTATTTGCGATTTTCTTCGAATTTTGTTGAGATTTTTTTTAATTCATTCGATTTTTTTAATTTTTTTTTCGTTACAATTTTTCTGGTTTTTTCGTTGTTCTTTGTGCTTTCTTTTTCGTTGTTTTTTTTGCGATTTTTAGAGCGCTTGGTCTTTCCGTTATTTTCCAATTTTATTTTTCATTTTTTTTTAATATTTTTGTTTAAATTTGTTTTCTGTTTTTCTTATTACTCCGTTTTTTTTTCTTATTTTTCGGGTTGTTAAAATTTATTCTCGTCATTTTTCGATTTTTTCTCATCTTCCCTCATTTGTTTGATCATTGTTGTTTTTTTTCTAATTTTTTCTTATTCTTTTAATTTTTGCGATAATTTGCGATTTTCTTTTTTTTTTGTAGAAGAGAGAAAAAGTTTTTTTTATAGTTTTTCGTTTTTTTTGAGATTTTTTTCCAATTTATTTCAATTATTTCGAATTTTTATTTTTTTTTTTAAGTTTTTTTACTGTTACCTACTATTGTTTCCGGATTTTCGTTTTTTTTTAAATTTTTTGTGTTTGTTTTTGCTATATTTTTTGATAAATAACGTTTCTTTGCGTCGTTTTTGTTGTTGCGATTTTACCTGTTTGATTTTTTCGTTTTTTGCCAAATATTCAGATTTTTCTTTAAATTTTTTCCGATGTTTTCTATTTTTTTTCTCCAAAATTAATGTTTATTAGATTTCGCTTTTTTAACTTCTTTAAAACTACATAAAAATAATGACTGGTAATCAGTTTCATTTATACAGTAAAGTGTCTCTTTTCTTCCTTTTTTTTTCGAGATGAAAAAATTAGATTGTTTATTTTATTTTCCGATGTACGATATAAACAAGTAGATCCGATGTACTTCTAGTCACGACGAAAATAAAAACAATACAATTTTCTTATTTTCTCATGTTTAATAAGGAATTCAGTTCGTATATACTGCCATCTCTGAACAGTATTATCAATTAATGTAGATATTTTTAATTTATTTTAATTTTTAATAAAATACAGTTTTAAAAAATTTATAAATAATTTTTATAGGCATATTTGACAACAGACTTTTAAGTGCTAATTTAAAAAATTTACATAATACGTCCCCATTTTTTAAGAAACAATAATTAGTGTGGGAAAGATTACAATCTACCATAAAAAAAAATGAAAAAAAAAAACAAATTGGATTAAAAACTACAAAAAGTACGTAATAAATTTTTTTTTAATAATTTTTTTGCATTCCACCCTATATTTATTTATTGATAAATCAATTTTATAATATTTTTAAATATTTACACTTACTGATTACTTTTATCAAACAAAGGTACATATTTAATTTAGTATAAATAAAAAATTTATGCATTTATAAAAAATATTTATTAATAGTAAAATGTATTTAATTATAATAAGTATAATACTATTTGTAATAGGTATAAGAATTTATATAATTGTTAATCAAAAATGGAAACATTCCTATTGGAAAAGAAAAGGTTTAGAATACATAAAACCAGATGGTCCATATGGTAATATTAAAGGAATGGCATTAAGAACAATATCAATTGGAGATATATTAACACAATTCTATAATTACTTTAAAGGGGCAGGATTAAGACATGGAGGAGTTTATTTTGGATTAAGACCAGCTTACATACCAGTAGATCCAGAAATAATTAAAAATATTATACAAAAAGATTTTAATCATTTTATGAATCGAGGAATAGATATTAATGAAGATAGAGATCCATTAGAGGGACACCTCTTTAATTTAAATGGAGAAAAATGGAGGAATCTTAGAGCAAAATTAACTCCAACATTTACGTCTGGTAAATATTACTTGGACTATAACTTTTTATATTCTGTATAAGAAATTTTGTCCTTATTTTTATTTCCTTTAAAAACATATCCTTTCTGTTCATCCATTAATTCCAATATTTCTTAATGCTTCACTTCTAAATCTTATTCTGTCATATTCTCTGTTCTATTTCACCATTTTTTCTCATTTTTACAAAATTTTTCCTATTTATAGCTATTTTTTTTCCATTTTCCCAATATTTTTTACTCCATATTTTCCTTATTTTTCAAATATATTCCTATTATTCCTGTTTTCCATTATTGTTCCCCTTTTTCGTATTTGTCCTTATTATTATCTATTTTCCCAGTTTTTTTCCTATTTTTCTGTATTTTTCTCCATTTTTCCGATTTTTCTATTTTTTCTTATTTTTCTCTATTTTTAACTACTTTATCATGTTGTTTTCTATTTCTATCTAATTGTCCTATTGTATCTAACGTTTTATAATTATTTGCTATATTTTCCCATCTTTTCCAGTTTTTTCATATTTTCACTTTTTTTTTCGCAAAAATTGCCTTATTTTCCTTTGTCTTTCCCTATTTTCTTTATTTTTCGATATTTTTAACCATATTTTACATTTTTGCTATTTCTTTCTATATTTTTTCTGTTTTCCATTATTTTATTCTATTCCCCTTATTTTTCTTCATTTTTTTCTGTTTGTCCCTATTTTTACTTATTTTTCATTTTTTCACTTTTTCCTTATTTTTTCCACAATTTTCACCATTTTTCCTTATTTTCCTATTTCATCCTGTTTTTAATAACTTTTTCCAGTTTTCTCCAGTTAACCATATTGTTTTTTATTATTTCTAAGTTTTGTGTCTTTTTTTCCATTTTTCTATTTTTCAGTATTTTTCTGATTTTTTCCATGTTTCACAATTTCTTATTTACCCTGTTTTCACTTATTTTTCTCTGCTTTTCCATATTTTTCCTGCTTTTCGTATTTTTTTTAATTCCATTGCTATTTTTTTTAATTTCCATATTTTTCTTATTTCCTCCTCTTTTTCCTGCTCATTATTATTTTTTCCTGTTTTCCCTATTTGTCCCTATTAATTCTATTTTTACTAGTTTCCTCTATGTTTCACTATTTTCATATATGTTTCCCTATTTTTCGAGATTTTTTTTCCAATTATCTCCAATTTTCACATTTTATCTATCTTTTTCTAGTTATTTCCTATTTTTTACAGTGTTTCCCTAATTTTTTATATATTTTTCACATTTTCCTATTTTCCCCTATTTCCTATATTTTTAGCTATTTTCTCCATTTTTTAAATTTCATTCCATTTTTTCCTGTTTTCCATTATTTTATCTTATTTTCCTTTTTTTTTATTTTTTCTACTTATCCCTATTTGCATGTAACTTTCTCTATTTTCTCCATTTTTCCAATTTTTTCACATTTTTCGTGTTTTTCATTATTTTTTCCAGTTCCCCTCTTTTGTCAATATTATTTTCCATTTTCCCTTTTTTCTTTATTTTCCCTTATATTTTCCTGATTATCACTATTTTGCCGTATGTATTCTCTAATTTCCTATTTCTCCATTTTTTCCCCCAAGTTTTCCTTATTTTTTCCAACTTTCTCCTTATTTTTTGATTTTTTTCCTAGCAAATTTCTCTATTTTGCTTTATTTCTTCCATTTTTTCGTTAATCTTTTTTATTTTTACCTATTTTTCGCTATTGATCCCAAATTTCACCTATTTTGCACTGTTTTTTTCCTACTTATTACAATTTTTCCCTATTTTTTCTATTTTTCCCTATTTTAACTATTACTCCAAAATTTCTCTAGTTTACACTATTTTGCCCTATTTGTTCCTATTTTTTCTATATTTATCCCTATTATCCTCAATTTTTTATATTTTACTTTTTTTTTTTGATTTTTCCCAATGGTTCCCTATTTCCACTAGTTTCGCGTATGTTTCCCCATTTTCCCTATTTTTCTCTAATTCCCGAATTTTGCCTTATTTTGTTCAACGTATCCTTATGTTTCACTGTTTTCTCTATCTTTCCCTTTTTCTCCATATTTTTTTCTCTAATTCCCGAATTTTGCCTTATTTTGTTCAACGTATCCTTATGTTTCACTGTTTTCTCTATCTTTCCCTTTTTCTCCATATTTTTTTCTTATTTTTCCCCCAATTTTTCCTAATTTTTTCCAACTTTTCCCTGATTTTTTTCGTTTATTCATATCCCCTATTTTGCCTTATTTTTTCCAATTTTTCGTTACTCTTTTATTTTTCCCTATTTTTCACTTTTGATCCCAAATTTCCTCTATTTTGCCCTTTTTTTTTCTATTTTCTCCAATTTTTCACTATGCCAAATTTCTCTAGTTTACACTATTTTGCCCTATTTGTTCTTATTTTTCCTATATTTTTTGCTCTTTTTCGCCATTTTTTATTTATCCTCATTTGTACCTATTTTTCCCCTGTTTGTCTTAACTTATCCCTAATTATTCTCAATTTTTTTATATTTTACTTTTTTTATATTTTTTCTTAATTTTTCCCAATGGTTCAATATTTCCATTATATTACCTAATTTTCTCTATTTTTTTCTAATTCCCGTATTTTGCCATATTTTTTCCAACTTATCCCTATTTTTTATTGTTTTCTCGATTTTTCCCTAATTTCCAAATTTTTCTTAAAAAAACTTTCCAACTTTCAATTTTTTTAATTTTTGAAGTCTTGCAATAATAATTCATAATATATCGATTTTATAGGAAAAATGAAGATGATGTTTTCTACAATGACAGCTTGCACAATGGGTTTAATAGACGTTCTTAATGATTATGCTAAAATACAAGACCCTGTAGATATCAAAGATGTTTCATCAAGATTTACTACAGATATTATAGGTTCAGTTGTTTATGGTATTGACTGTAACAGTTTAAAAAATCCCAAAAACGATTTTAGAACGTACGGTAAAAGAATTTTTGAATTACCTGCTCTAAAGTTTACACAAATATTAAGATTATACCTACCAGCCTGGTTACTTGAAATACTAGGATTTAATATAAAAAAAACTAATCCTGAAGTTGAAGATTTTTTTATGGGTATTACAAAAAGTTCAATAAAGTATCGGGAAACAAATAATATAGTCCGTAAAGACGTTCTACATTTATTATTACAACTTAAAAATAAAGGAACAATTACTGATGATGATACAATTTTTAATCAAAGAAATAAGGAAGATGATGGAAATTTCTTGACTATTAATCAAATCGCTGCTCAAAGTTATGTATTTTTTTTTGCTGGATTTGAAACATCAGCTACTACAATGACATTTGCTTTCCTAGAATTAGCATTAAATAAAGATATTCAAGAAAATTTAAGAAAAGAAATTTTAACAATACTAGAAAAATATAACAACCAAATTACTTATGAAGCCATAATGGAAATGCCTTATTTAGATAAAGTCATACAAGGTTTGTATTTAATATAAATATTAAATAAACTATTAATATATATTTTTTTAATAGAAACATTAAGAAAACATCCTCCAGTCCCTGTTACACCTCGAATTTGTAACACATCTTACAAAATTCCAAACACAGATTTTACTATCGAAGCTGGAACACACGTTTTTTTCCCGATCCAAGCAATTCACTCAGATCCTGAATTTTATCCAGAACCGGAAAAGTTTGATCCTGAAAGATTTAATGAAACGAATAAAGCAAAAAGACCTCCATGTACATTTTTAGCATTTGGTGATGGACCAAGAAACTGTATAGGTAATAAATAAATATAGTTTTTATCGGAATAGAAAATTAATTTATATTTTCTAGGTGCTAGATTTGGACTTTTACAAGCTAAAGTTGGAGTTGTATCTGTTATTAGAAACTTTAAATTATCTGTTAATAAAAAAACTAAACTTCCAATTCGCTACGCCACAAATACAAGTATTACTGCAGTTGATGGAGATGCTTGGCTCGATGTTACAAGAATTGATTAAAATTATATGTTTAAAAAAATATATAGTCTATTAAGACTAAAATTTCACTTTAACAGTATTTAGCTAAAATTTAATAATAAATCAATTTTTTACAATTTTGTTTTGGAAACCCCTATTTTCTAAAGAATTTCCATTCCTTATCATGTAGGGGTTCACCATACTAAAAATTTTATAAAGTTAAAATAAATACAATTATAATTGGGATCCGGACAAATCGCCGAATGGACAAATCGCCGAAAGGCTGGTCAAAATACCGAAAATAAGTCTTTGGACAAATCGCCGAACGTGGACAAATTGCCGAATCCTGTAAAACGACGCTGCATAGATCGGGTTTGTGGCGTCGAAGCCGAAGTAACAATTTTGATTAACTGATCAAAATATTAAACTTGATCAAAACGCCGAAATTACCAAATTACCGAATGGACAAATTGCCGAATGGACAAATTGCTGAATGGACAAATCGCCGAATGGACAAATCGCCGAAAGGCTGGTCAAAACAACGGAAATAAGTCTTTTGTAGAAATTCTTTTATATAGTATTTTATGAAATGTATGTGACAAATGAGATATTTAAAGATTAAAGATCTGCTTTAGAATCCAATAACTGACAGTAGTAGTTATATCTATATATTGCATATTATATTAAAAATATATTTATCCACTTCAGTTTCTTATTATTGTGACTTAAAGAGGTCGCTTTCTAAATTGTCTTGTATAAAAAAGTAAACCTAATTTGCCAGATTTATCAAAAAGTTCATTTTTTTCATATTTTTTTAAATTTCCAAAATTATGCATTTTTATGAAGAATTACGAATTTTCAAAGATGTAGAATATACAATTCCGCATAGTTTCGCCGCTAGAGGGCGTGAAAGAATTATATTTATATAGACTTTTGCTGCTTATTTTTAGATTTATAGCCAAAATTATGGATTTTTCTGAAAAATTACAAGAAATCAAAATAGTATAACATACAATTTTCCACAGATATTGTCGTTACTATTTTTTCAAATTCCGCATGGTTTGGCCGCTAGAGGGCGTGAAAGAAATATATATAGACTTTTGCGTTTTTTAGGTTTTGAGCCAAAATTATGGATTTTTCTGAAAAATTGCAAGAAATCAAAATTGTAAACCATAAAACTTGCTACAAATTCTGTTTTCAATTTTTGTTTTAATTCCTCATAGTTTTGATACCAGCCTTTATTTTAATTTGGAAATAATTTTTATTTTAAAAATAATTTTTTTGAAGTTGAAATTTAATATTAAAAATTTAAAAGAAATACCGTTAAATTTTTTATAAAAAACTGTATAATTGTGACTTTTTTCAAAATTTTATTACAAAAATAGTGAAATTTTTTAAAAAAATAGTTGAAAGAAATTTGAAATTTGATTAAGATTTAAAAAAAAAATGAATAAGTTTAAAAACATTAAAGATATTAAAATGGGATTTTTACCACTCGAAAGGTATCATAAAAGTTTAAAATTACAATGTGTTTTAGTTTCTTCGAATTTCAGATTGTAATTGTTATAACCAAAATAACTTTTCTTTTTTCATTTTTTTGTAATTATTATTTAATCAAATATTATAAAACAAATGAAAAAAGTAAATAAAGTGTCTGAAAGGAATTAAAAATTACTAAATGTGTGAATTATTTCATAATTTAAAAATAATATTTGTAGAAGTTATAGCCAATAATGTAAAAAGTAAAAAAAAACCAAAAACTGCCTATGAATTTTTGACAAAAATAGTATATTTTACAAGACATGGAAATACTGGCTTTTTCGTGAGTGGATATTTGTCCACGACCGAAGCGAGTGGGGCTATTTCACGAACGAAAAAAACATATTTTATGTAGGAAATATCTAAATATTTTAGATAGATTGGGCTTCCCTGAAAACAACATATCTAAAATTTTCAGATTTTAATTCCGCCTACTTCTGCTGAAACCTCCAATTAACCTTCTAAAAGAATCACCCTGTACAACTCTCAGTTACTGGATTTTAAACCATATCTTCAATCTCTAAATATCTCATTTATGTTATCCACATTTCATAAAATACCAAGTAAAAGTATTTCGACACAAGACTTATTTTCGGACTTTTTAACCAGCCTTTCGGCGATTTGTCCATTCGGTGATTTGTCTATTCGGCGATTTGTCCATTCGGCGATTTGTTCATTCGGCAATTTGTCCATTCGGCGATTTGTCCGTTCGGCAAAATGTCCACGTTCGGCGATTTGTCCAAATAATAGTTTCGGTTAGGTTAGTTTTGATCAAGTTGAATATTTTGATTAGAGTATCTTAATTAAAATTGTGACTTCGGCTTCGACGCCACAAACCCGATCTATGCAGAGTCGTTTTACAGGATTCGGCAATTTGTCCACGTTCGGCGATTTGTCCATTCGGCATTTTGACCACTTTCGACAATTTGTCCAAAGACTACTTTCGGCGTACCACAAAATTTTAATATCTATTTGATAGAATTTGGGGGGAGATGCTTCAAATTACAAAAGGGGCGGCGACTAGTTTCGGCATAATGCCATCATCAGGCCAAAGTAGGAAAATAAAATAAAATAAAATGGGGGTAACAAAGGGATGATGGTACTAAGGAAAGGTAATTATTGGGGTAAAGTAAGAGGAAGGAGAGTGAAAGGATAACACCCCATGGTGTTTAGTCCACTCATAATGTGACTTTCACATAACACCATGGGGTGTTATCCTTTCACTCTCCTTCCTCTTACTTTATCATAATAATTCCTTTTCCCTAGTACCACCATCCCTTTGTTACCCCCATTTTATTTTATTTTATTTTCCTACTTGTGCGCACAATTTTCGTTAAATGTTTTAATTTTTATTAATTTTGATTGTATTTAGTTTTGGCCTGATGATGGCATAATGCCGAAACTAGTCGCCGCCCCTTTTGTAATTTGAAGCCTCTATCCTCCAATTCTATCAAAGATATATTAATATTTTGTGGTACAGGATTTTGAGTTTTACTACCTCACAATTATAATTATTTCTTCCCAGCGGCGGCTTCCGTTTATTCCATTTTTTAATCTTCCAGATTACTTTCCCGGTCCTATCAAAGGGAAAGTATAGTGATCGAGCAAAAAAAAATTCGAGATATTAATGGAAATATCTATTTTGAGGTCCCCCAAGAAGATTAAAACCATTTCCAGCGTATGATCTGTCTGTGTGTCTGTGTGTAATCTTCCACGATAACTGCCGAACCGTTTGACCAATCAACCTGAAATTGGGTATGAAGGGTTGGTGTGTGCCTGGAATGCGACCATTAGTTTTTTGTTTAAATTGGTACAGTTGAAGGTCTTCTGGACCGACATTGATTGAAGACACATGAAATATTTTTTGATATTTTTTGAATTTTAAGGACAAACAATACAGTTTAGTGCAAAGTTTTAGAGCATAAAATTTCCTACAATTTTTGTATCAAAGTTTTTCCAGAATTTCCAATAATTGCGCCACTTGAGGGCGCGCGAAAAATATGCATGTAGGTTTTCTGCAGTTTTTCCAAATTTTGAGGACAAACAATGCCCTTTAGTGGAATATTTTCTAAAACAAAGTTGTAGAGCACCAAATTTGCTTTTACTTTTATGTTTAACTTTTTTTCTGATTCCCCACAGTATCGCCGCTAGAGGGCGAAAAATATACCTATGTTTTTTTTATTTTGAAGGCAAATAATGGGCTTTAGTGCAAAATTTAGAACAAATTGGTAAAAATGGTAAAATGTCTGAAACAAAAACAATAAATTGGAAAAATTAGAAAAAAACGAATCAGAAAGAAATAAAAAAAAATCATAAAAAACATTGAAAAACCCGAAATATCGAAAAAATCAGAATAATAGGAAAAAATAGGAAAAAAACCAGGAAACAAAAAAAAAGAAATAGAAAAAACAACAGAACAACAAGAAAAAAATTAGAAAAATTAGAAAAAAACAGAAAACAAAAAAAAAAACGCACATAAATCGCAAAAAAACAGAGTTGCACCAAAATGCAAGAAATTGATAAAAAATTAATAATAAAAAATTGCAAAAAATCGCAAAATCTAGGAACTATAAATTATTAAAACTATTGAATGCATACTCATTTTGAAATTACTAAATAATTATTAACTACGTTGGTTTCCCTTTTTGTAGCTGTAGATTAATCCAGTTTGTATTTTTTCTACAAGTATACTTTTCCGCACGCATTTGCAACGACACTTCGGTCGTTAAGGGTCACTTTGGCGCCTTGGTCCAGGTTTCGGATTGCCTCGGGCGCCACCTTCCGTTTAGAGTGTGAAGGCCACTGCACGGGCAGCGTCAGTGAAGAAAGAAAATACTCCAGGGGTCGTTATGGTATCGACCAAAATCACTGGCGGCCAGAAGGGCGGTCTTTACTTGCCCTACTAGGTTTAAGTACCTGGGTATTAGCAAAATCCGGCGGAGAAAAGGTGTGTAACGGACGATTGGCTTGGCGGCTTGGTGTAGTCGGACTGACGGTTCTGGACTCCGGATACAATTGAAGTTGGCTTCAGCTTGACCTATCTCTAAAGGTCGACGGACTGCACTGCTGCTCCAATTGGGACGGCCATAGCAAGTCAGACTTCTGGCTGTCTCTGCAGCTGCCGACAACGGTATGAATTGCCCTACTCGATACGAACTTTGGCATCTAAGAAGCAGAGACGAGAGTGTCTCCATCTGCCTGGCGACGGTTCAACTGGTACGACTGGCCTTTTATTCACAATTTTAATTTAATTTTACTAAAGTGCCGTACGCGATTTAATTTATATATTTTAAATAATACGGAAAAAGTAACTTTGTTACACATTTGAGTGCGGAAAGTTGTACTTTTCCGCACTAGTGCGGAAAAGTTACTTTTCGCACTGATTTTATAAATGCTAAAATGATTAAAAAATTAATCTTTGCTTGGTTACTATGATTACTTTCAGCCTAATGTTTTATTTATTAAGAAGCTCTAAGAAAATTTTTGTTTAATGACTAAAAAATATTTTTGCTAAAATTTTTTTTTAATTCTAGGCGCTTATAGAAAAAATATTGTTCCTAACACTTGCGTAAAGTATCTTTTCCCCACTTAATTGCATGCTTGAACTCGGCTTCGAGTCGTTCGGGCAACTGCAATTCCGTGCGGAAAAGTATGACTTTCCGCACTTGTTAGGGTAGCTACTTTTCATTTTTGAACAGTTTTTTAAACAAAATTGAGAAGAATTTAATTGAAATTTAATAAAACCAAGATAATAAATTAAAATATTTCGGAGTGATTTTCGGATTAAATTTGGACGATATTTTGAGCAATTGTTATAGTTTGTATCTTTTTAATTTAGTATAATAGTTTTGTGAAATTTATTGTATTTTAAAACAATGAAATTATTTTAGCTGGAATGAAATCGACTTAGTTTTTCTCAATTCTTTTACTAAAACATTAAAAAAACATAACACAATACCAATTTTTAATACATGCATACAGGGTGTTTAAAAAACTGTTCAAAAATGACAAGTAGGGACCTGGAAAATACAAACTGGATTAATCTATAGCTACATAAAGGGAAACCAACGTAGTTAATAAATATTTAGTAATTTTAAATTGAGTATGGATTCAATAGTTTTAATAATTTATTATTAAAAGTTAATAATAACCACTTCTTAGTCTCTTAGTTATTAAAAACTTCAAAATTTGAGTAGTTAAATTGACGCAAAAATTTAAAGCGCACTTTTTAATTTAGTTTTTTGCGCTCTTTTCAAATATGCAAATATATTTTGAAAATTTCAATATACAGGGTGTTGTTTCAAGGTCACAATTGCTTTCAATTTTTTTGTTAATCCGGACCTGGATTTTTCTTGTGATTAGTAACTGGCTCATTTGGTTTCTGAATAAGTAATATGTGTACCAAATATCAAAGAAATGTACTTGGTGATTCGACAGTTATGGCCCCAGGAAAAAATTAGCAAAATCTATAAAACACCCTGTATCTCGGTTACAAAGGCCGCCAGAGCCATTATATGTGGTATATCTAAAACCGCCTCGGTGACCTCTATTCGCGTTTTAAGTATTTCCGTTGCCCAATGAAACACCCTGTATAAATTATTTTTAGTAAGTAATTATGTAATTAAGTAAATTTAAAATTATTTAAATGAGCTGTCAGTAGCTATTTTAAAATATTATATGGCGTCATTCTTCTTATCTATAATGATCTAATAATCTTGTGCACTTTACTCAATACTTTATTTCTTATAAAAAAATTTTATAATATTTTTAAATATTTACAATAACTGATTATTGTTATCAAAAAAAGGTGCTTATATTATTTAGTATAAATGAAATAACAAACGTTAAGAAAATTATCTATTCACAGTGAAAATTTCAATATGTTATTAATTATAGTCGTAAGTATAATATTATTTGTAATAGGTATAAAAGGTTATGTATTCGTGAAACAAAAATGGATGCTGTCCTATTGGAAAAGAAAAGGTTTAGAGTACATAGAACCAGAAGGTGCATTTGGAAATATTAAAGGAATGTCATTAAGAACAAAATCAGTTGGAGACACTTTAGCAGAATTCTATAATTACTTTAAAGGGGCAGGATTAAGACATGGAGGAGTTTATTTTGGATTGAACCCAATTTATATACCAGTAGATCCAGAAATAATTAAAAACATTAAACAAAAAGATTTTAACCAATTTATGAATAGAGGATTAGATATAAACGAAGAAAGGGATCCATTGGAGGGGCACCTTTTTCATTTAAATGGAGACAAGTGGAGAAATATGAGAGCCAAATTAACTCCAACATTTACGTCAGGTAAATATTTTTTGTCTACAGATGTTAGTTAGTGAGTTAAAGTCTTCTAAACTCCATTCGAATTCTATACAAAATTTTTATTAAACTATATTTTTGTTGTTTTTTTTACCTCTCGCCCTTCAGATAAGAGAGGTATAGGAATCATGCTAAAAATTGGGTAGTGAGTTTTCAATGGATAAACACGTTTTAGGGTCCCTAGAATACGATTTTAATATTTTTGCGATGATGTCTGTGTGTGTGTGTGTGTGTGTGTGTGTGTGTGTGTGTGTGTGTGTGTGTTAGTGTGTGTGTGTGTGTGTGTGTGTGTGTGTGTGTGTTAGTGTGTGTGTGTGTGTGTTTGGATGGATGTTGTAGTAACGATAACTCAAAAACTACTGAATAAAAAAATTTGAAATTTTGCATACAGGATTCTGATACCCTAGATTAGATCTGATTAGATTTTGGTACCAATCGCACAACCGGAAGTGGCAGTTGCTATGGGTGATCACGCCATTATTATACAAAACGGCAATAAACTGTTACACATATATTTTGTATACCCTATAGTTTATTTTCATCCCATTAAAATTTTCGAAACTTTTGCCATTGTTGCCAGATTTACAAAAAAATAATTTCTTTTCATACTTTTTTGTGTCAACCTGTAAATTTTTGATTCAAAAATGGCGAGAGGTCATGTGCTGGCCACATCAGATTTTTTTTATTTAAATCTTGGTTTTTTTGCGATTTAAACTTAATTTTTTGTTTGTTACAGTTCGCTTTGCCAGGTGTACCCAATCGTCCTAAATGATATTTTCTGTATGTTTTATATAATTAGTCCAGATTGTTAAAGCTACTGTTCCTAGAGAATTGCCCCATGCCCTATTTACTTCGTAGTCTTCGTAACCATTCTTTGTTAATTTTGTTAAAGAACAAAGCAATACCAATGTTTTTAATTTCTTTGATGGGTTAAAGTAGCTTCCTAAACTTGATCTATTTTGTATAATTTTCAAATCTTTATCTATTTAGCTGTTTAAATAACGAAAATATTACATTTCTTTTTCCACATCTACAAGGACCGCACATTAAACTTCGTTTATAATTAAGACCAAACCAATACCAATGTTTTTCAATTTCTTTTATAGGTAAAAGTAGTTTTCTAAATTTGATATATTTTGGTTAATTTTTAAATCTTTATCCCTTTGAGTGTTAAAATAACGATAATATTACATTTGTTTTTCCATATCCATAAGGACCGCAAATTAAACTTTGGTTATAATTAAGACCAAACCAATACCAATGTTTTTCAATTGCTATTATAGATTAAAATAGTTTTCTAAACTTGATATATTTTAGTTAATTTTCAAATCATTATCCATTTAAGTGTTCGCGCAGAGATTATTCCTTTACTAGTTTTTATTTTGTTGTTTAAGAGAACGACAAATATTTCTTTCCTGCATCCGGTTCCTTAACTGCGTTTTATTCCATGAACTCTGGGGCATTTTTTCTAACAAAGAATTGTGGTTAGAAGCATTATTCTATGATGATGGTTCTTCTAGCATTGGTATGATTTTTTCAAAACCCACTTTTTAAAAATTTCGTTATTCATGCACTCATGATAATCAGCATTTTTGGACTGGAAAATATTACATTTACATTACTCCCTTTAAATGACCCTCTCAAAAATATCCACGTTCCATCTAAATAAACGAATCGTAATGGATTTTAACTTAATTAATTTTTCCTGTATTTTCTGCTCTTTGAATTTTAATTTTTGTTATCAATTTTATGATTTTCGCAAATTGTAGAAATTTTATAAATTTTACGAGTTATGCGAATTTTACGAATTTTTCAAATTTACAAATGTTACGAATTCCCCGAATTTTACGAATTATAAAATCTTACCATTTTTTTTTTCAATTTTTTTAAAAATCTCACGAATTTTACTAATGTTACAAATTTTACAATTTTTACAAACACGAATTTTATAAATCTTACCAATTTTACAATTAACGAATCGTATCAATTTCATAAATTTTACAAATTTTATGAATTTTATCAATTTTACGTATTTTATAAATTTTACGAATTTCACAAATTTTTATATTACCAATTTTACGAATTTTACAAACCTTGAAATAATTTTTGTTACAAATTTTATGAATTTTACGAATTTTACAAATTTTACGAATTATAAAAATATTACCCATTTGAATTTTTTAAAAATTTCACCAATTTTATTAATGTTATAAATTTAAGGATTTTATGAATTTTAGGAATTTTACAAATTTTACAGATTTTACTTTTACGAACGTTACCAATTTTAGGAATTTCACGAATTGTACGAATTCCACAAATTTTACGAATTATAAAAATCTTACCAATTTAAATTTTTTTAAAAATCTCACTAATTTAACTAATGTTACACAAATTTAAAAAAAAAATAATGAATTTTAGGAATTTTACAAATTTTACAGATTTTATTTTTACGAACGTTGCCAATTTTATGAATTTCACGAATTGTACGAATTTTATAAATTTTACGAATTTTACAAATTTTACGAATTCCACGAATTTTACGAATTATAAAAACATCATCAATTTAATTTTTTTTTAAAATCTCACCAATTTTACCACTTTACATTTACGTATTTTACTAATTTTACCGATTTTACGAATTTCACAAATTTTACAAATTAAAATTTTTTTATAAATCTTTGGGCGATTCTAACCAATCATTCGGTTTTATACGTGGTCCTCGATAACACATTGAACTGTCAAAAATTTTAAATTATAAATCAGCAAAATGTCAGATTTTAACTGTATCGGTCCGTTGTTTGATTTATTGAATTTAATAAAATCTTGACAAAATGAGTCATTGTTATTTCAAATTGATGGAAAAAAATAATCTTTTCAAACACAAATCGTTCTACAAAATATTATCAGATACTTTTTGAAGGACTCGTGGTATTACCTTTGATAAATCAAACTATTGATAAGACAATAGTTATATGATAAAAAAATTCAAAGAAAATACGATACTGATAATCAACTACGAATTAAGAAAACACATACGTACCGGGAGTTCGCACGAAGTCAGATAAGATAATTACACTAATTAGTAAATACAAGTCTGATATACGAATGTAACTAAGAGAGATGATTTAATAAAAAACCGTCCTTTATTATTTCAGTGACGGCTCAAAAACGCTGAAAAGAACTATACTGAGATATTACATTTAATTCTAATTTAATAACGTCATCAATATATTTTTAAATTTTACAGGAAAAATGAAGATGATGTTTTCGACAATGACAGCTTGCTCAGAAGGTTTAATAGATGTACTTAATGATAATGCTAAAATTCAAGACCCTGTAGATATTAAAGATGTTTCTTCAAGATTTACTACAGATATTATTGGTTCAGTTGTATATGGTATTGATTGTAATAGTTTAAAAAATCCCAATAACGATTTTAGGACGTACGGTAAAAAAATTTTTGAAATATCTCCTCCAACAATTGAGAAAAAATTAAATAAATACATTCCTGAGTGGATTCTTGAAAAAATGGGATTTAATATGAAAGCGACTAATCCGGACGTTGAAGACTTTTTTTTGGGTATTACAAAAAGTTCAATAAAATATAGGGAAACAAATAATATAGTCCGTAAAGACGTTCTACATTTATTATTACAACTTAAAAATAAAGGAACAGTTACTGATGATGACAGTATTTTTGCTCAAAGAAATTCCGAAAATGATGGAAATTTCCTTACCGTTAATGAAATCGCTGCTCAAAGTTTTATATTTTATTTTGCTGGATTTGAAACATCAGCTACTACAATGACATTTGCTTTCCTAGAATTAGCATTAAATAAAGATATTCAAGAAAAACTAAGAAAAGAAATTGTAACAGTACTAGAAAAACACAATAACCAACTTACTTATGATGCTATAATGGAAATGACTTATTTAGATAAAGTTATACAAGGTTTGTATTTATTATAAATATTAAATAAAATATTTATATATTATTATTTAACAGAAACATTAAGAAAACATCCTCCAGTGCCTATAACGCTGCGTGTTTGTAACACACCTTATAAAATTCCAAATACAAACTTTACTCTCGAACCTGGAACACAAGTTTTTTTCCCGGTCCAAGGAATTCACTCAGATCCAGACTTTTATCCAGAACCGGAAAAATTTGATCCCGAAAGATTTAATGAAGTGAATAAAGCAAAAAGACCTCCATGTACATTTTTAGCATTTGGTGATGGCCCTAGGAACTGTATAGGTAAATAGATTTAGTTTCTTTATCGAAATAGAAAATTAATTAATATTTTCTAGGTGCAAGATTTGGACTTTTACAATCTAAAGTTGGAGTTGTATCTGTTATTAGACACTTTAAATTATCTGTTAATAAAAAAACTAAACTTCCACTTCGGCGAGCTACAAATACAA
This sequence comes from Neocrepidodera transversa, assembly GCA_963243735.1. Lineage (NCBI taxonomy): Eukaryota > Metazoa > Arthropoda > Insecta > Coleoptera > Chrysomelidae > Neocrepidodera > Neocrepidodera transversa. The sequence goes on along the minus strand of OY725352.1, from coordinate 2,944,881 downwards.
ATATTACTGCAGTTGATGGAGATGCTTGGCTAGATGTTACAAGAATAGATTAAAATTATTGATTAAATTATATATTGAAAAATAAAGATATCAAGGCTGTTCATTGATATTTGTTGTTCAAAGCTGCATTTATGCGGAATTTTAGCGGGAAAGTAAAAATATTTTTTTATCCTTGTTTATCTAATGCCGTTTCTTTCACTAAAATCGAATTAATACCAATGATAGTAGAAGCAAATGCCCTTTATCAATGACCACATTTTCCAATTGAAATCTAACCAATAGTAATGGAGATAGTGCCCTTTTTACAAAGCTACTGCGCTTATTCGGGCCAACGGTAACAGAGGTAAAGCAACTACGCATGATTTTATTAATAAAGTTATCCAGTAGGAACGAATTTATTGGTTTTATAATAATGAATGAATAGCTTAAAGAACCTAGTTGCTTATATATTATGATTAATATATTTTGAAAGTGGCGCTGCTTCTTGACCAATAATTAACGTTTTACTTTCTACAGCATTGCCAAGATTCTAGCTTTGTTCGTTTGTAGAAAAATTTGACATACTTCTTTCCTTCTTTTAATTATAACAAATGATAAAACGAGAGTTGCCATTTTTATCGATATGACAACATGGCCAAATATAATCTGCTTCAATTGGGCCACGTCACAAGCCACTATAGCCCCGATATTCAAATTTTAAGAATTTATTACAGCCGCAGGATCGGTCTTAGAAGGGCTGGACCCGGTGCAATGTGTTATGGTTGGACAAAATTATAAAATAAAAATATTAAAAAAATCACTGGATGAGTCCATTCTCAGAACAAAAATCGCTGACTAAATATAATTTGAATAAATAAAAAATAATAATATTCAAGCAATATTATACTAGAAATCTTCCGACTTATTTCACCAAGGTGACCTTAAAACCATAACGTAGCAAAGTTCTCTCACTCTCACACTTTAACTATATGACCAAATAGGATTATTATAATAAGTGCGATGGTAGCCAAATATAGTTTAAGATACGAAAAGAGACCGTCTTTCGCCCATCTATTAACCAAATGAAACATACACAAACGAATACATCCCGAATGTATTGTCTTTTAAAATATGTTCATGGCTTACTTTAATTAAAAAAAAAAATATTTAATTTTTTTTGCCATGTTTTACCTAATTATATACCAAACAAATATTATTCGAATCAAAAGTGTAAAACATAAGGAAGTGGTATTGCCTATATACTTGTTTCTGTCTATGGCCATCGGGCAAGCAGGTATAAACAAGTAAGTTAAAAAGCAAAAATGCCCGAGAGTATCCTATTTAGTGCATTAGAGGATAACGTAGCATTAAAGAGAGAGACAGCACTTCTCTATTAGCAGAAATTATAGCGGAGTAACCATGTCGAGCATGCGCCAAGTATTATACCGATATTTGTCAAAAATTAATACTAAAAATGAGTAAGTATTTTTTGTGTAATTTAAGTCATTTACTAATTATTTTTTAAAAGGTTTTTCGCAGAAAAAAACTCTAAATATAATGATGTGAAACTAACCAAAGAATTGTTTGATTTTGATGGTTACCACTCTAAGTACAGCAAAGTTAGTGCTTTGAAAAGTATATAAAACTACGAGTATTGAAATTTTGTCAAAAATCATGAAGTACGTCGCACGTCCTTGTCTATTGCACTAAATAGGACGCGCAACTTTCTCTCTCGTGCATCGTTGATTTCTCCAATTTTTTAAACTTTAAAACCTGGTAATAATATGTCATGAACGGTTTATTGCAGGCAATACTTTATTATAGTATTTGTAATTATCTTATCGATCACTTACCTGTTTATACCTGCTTGCCCTGTAGCCATGAACAGAAACAAGTAGGCAATATCATTGAGGCATATTCCTAATGTTTTCGCGCAGTAATAAAATTTACCCAAAATTAATAAAAATAACATTTTATCATATTATAATGATGCTGTATCACGTGATCTTAAAGAGAACAAAAACTAAGCAGAACAGACTTCGAGTTTTTTTATGGGGAATTTGGAAATAATTTAAAATATATTGATTCCTAATAGGAAAAAACACCATTGGTAGAGGCTAATTTATGTAATATATTGTAGTTGAAAAACATTCATTACCATTTTCAGTAAGATTATAACGCCGCGTAACCGATAAAAGGATAAGACTCTAAAAATATCCCATGAAATTCCCTAAAATCCCATAAGACTCTAAAATTACCTAAAATCCCATGAAATTCCTTAAAATCCCATAAAACTACCTAAAATTCTATGAAATTCGGTGAGATTTTGATTGCTACTTATTTTGTTTCTCTTTGTATTTAATAATAAATGTAGCTTTATCTCTTTTTTCTATTTTGTTTCTCTTTGTTTTAAGACGACCTTGAAAATATGAAATAGACAAAAAAGTAAATAAAACGATAAAGTTATCACGTAACAATTTTCTAATGAATTTAATTCCGATAACAAATTTTATCACTAAAAGGATTTATTTTCACTTATAAATATAATATCCAAAACTATCATAGTAATACAAGAAAATGTTATTACTTACAGTATTATTGCTAATATTAGCATTTTCAATATGGTTTTTAAAAATTAAATGGAATTATACTTATTGGCAAAGAAAAGGGTTAGACTATATTGAACCAGATTTTTTTTATGGATGTGCCAAGGAATTAATGACGGGACAATTATCACATGGAGATACATTTGCTAAATTTTATAATTATTTTAAAGATAAAGGATTAAAACATGGTGGTGTGTATTTAGGTACAAAACCAGTATATATACCAGTAGATACAGAAATTATTAAAAATATCATGCAAAAGGACTTTAATTATTTTATGAATCGTACGCAAGGATACGATCCTGAAGAAGATCCTTTGGAACAAAATCTCGTACATTTACATGGTGAAAGATGGAGAGAACTAAGGGCAAAATTAACACCAACTTTTACATCAGGTATGTAATCAGGACTGGTTATTTTTATAAGGAGGAAATTTTTTGTTGATTGTGTTTTATTGATAATATTTTATTAATTTGATAAGATTGCAATATCAGCGAAGAAATATTATGAATAAACAAATTGGAAGCATAGTAAATATTTACCTTATTTACTGGATTTTTTTTTTTAAATTTTCTCTTGAAATTTCAAATTATTTCTGTATTGAGGCAAAGTACAACGGTGTTTTATTTATTTTCATATTTATTTATGCAAGAAACAATTTTCAAAAAATTACAAAAATTATTAAGAATTTGTATCAATATGTTTTTTTTTTAATTTAAAAAAATTTTAAAAAAAACAAAGTCTTTCCTAATTTGTTGAAGTTTTTTAAATTTTCTCTAGAGGTTTCAAATTATTTCTCTATTGAGGCGAAGAACCACAGTGTTTTATTTATTTTAATATTTATTTAAGGAAAATATAACGTTGGTCTTTCTCTAGAACCAATTTTCGAAAAATTAACAAAATTATTATAAATTTATGTAAAAATTTTTATTTTTATCAGTTTTCATTTTTTTTTAATACAAAGAAATAAAAGAAATTAGCGTCTTTTCCAATTTGTCGAGATTTTTTAAATTTGTTCTTGAGATTTTAAATTATTTCTGTATTGAGGCGAAGGACAAAGGTATTTTATTTAATTTGAGGCGAATAACTACAGTGTTTGATTTATTTTAATATTTATTTAAGAAAATATTACTTTAGTCTTTCTATAAAAACAATTTTCAAAAAATGACAAAAATTATTATGAATTTCTGCAAAATTTTTAATTCTTATCAGGTTCCATTTTTTTAATATAAAAAAAATAGTGTCTTTCCCAATTTGTTAAGATTTTTTTAATTTTTTTCTTGAGATATCACATTATTTCTGTATTGAGGCGAAGGACAACGGTGTTTTATTTATTTTAATATTTATTTTAGAAAATATAACTATGGTCTTTCTCTAGAAACAATTTTCGAAAAATTAAAATTATTATGAATTTATGTAAAATTTTTGATTTTTATCAGTTTTATTTTTTTTTTAATTAATAAATTTAAAAAATTAGTGTCATTCCCAATTTGTTGAGATTTTTTTAATTTTCTCTTAACTTTAAATTCTTTCAGTATTGAGGCGAAGGACAATGGTGTTTTATTTAGTTTGAGGCGAAGAACCACGGTGTTTTATTTATTTTAATATTTATTTAAGAAAATATAACTTTAGTCTTTCTCTAGAAACAGTTTTCAGAAAAAGTACAAAAATTATTATGAATTTGTGTAAATTTTTTGATTTTTAAGAGTTTTCATTTTTATTAATATAAAAAAATTAAAAAAAAACATGATTTACCCAATTTGTTGTGATTTTTTAAATTTTCTCCCGAGATTTCACATTATTTCTGTATTGAGGCGAAGTACAACGGTGTTTTATTTATTTTAATATTTATTTAAGAAAATATAAATTTGGTCTTTCTCTAGAAACGATTTTCAAAAAAAGTACAAAAATTATTATGAATTTGTGTAACTTTTTTGATTTTTAACAGTTTCCATTTTTTTAATATAAAAAAATTAAAAAAAAACATGATTTACCCAATTTGTTGTGATTTTTTAAATTTTCTCCCGAGATTTCAAATTATTCCTGTATTGAGGCGAATGACAACGGTGTTTTATTTAATTTGAGGCGAAGAACCACGGCGTTTTATTTATTTTAATATTTAATAAAGAAAATATAACTTTTGTCTTTCTCTTGAAACAATTTTCGAAAAATTAATAAAATTATTATGAATTAATGTATTTTTTTTTAATTTTTATCAATATTCATTTTTTATATAAAAAATTAGTGTCTTTCCCAATTTGTTGAGATTTTGTTTAAATCTTCTCTTAAGATATCACATTATTTCTGTATTGAGGCGAAGTACAACGGTGTTTTATTTATTTTAATATTTATTTAAGAAAATATAACTTTGGTCTTTCCCCTAGAAACGATTTTCAAAAAAAGTACAAAAATTATTATGAATTTGTGTAACTTTTTTGATTTTTATCAGTTTTCATTTTTTTTAATAAAAAAAAATTAAAAAAAAACATGATTTACCCAATTTGTTGAGATTTTTTAAATTTTCTCCCGAGATTTCAAATTATTCCTGTATTGAGGCGAATGACAACGGTGTTTTATTTAATTTGATGCGAAGAACCACGTTTTATTTATTTTAATATTTAATAAAGAAAATATAACTTTTGTCTTTCTCTTGAAACAATTTTCCAAAAATTAATAAAATTGTTATGAATTTATGTAATTTCTTTTTATTTTTATCAGTATTTATTTTTTTTACATAAAAAATTAATGTCTTTCCCAATTTGTTGAGATTTTTTAAATTTTCTCTTGATATTTTGAATTATTTCTGTATTGAGGCGAAGAACCACGGTGTTTTATTTATTTTAATATTTATTTAAGAAAATATAATTTTGGTCTTTCTCTATAAATAATTTTCGAAAAATTAACAAAATTATTATGAATTAATGTATTTTTTTTTATTTTTATCAATATTCATTTTTTATATAAAAAATTAGTGTCTTTCCCCAATTTGTTGAGATTTTTTTTAAATCTTCTTTTAAGATATCACATTATTTCTGTATTGAGACGAAGGACAACGGAGTTTTATTTAGTTTGAGGCGAAGAACCACGTTGAAAATTTTTTTGTCAAATTAACAAAATTATTATGAAGTTGTGTAAATTTTTTTATTTTTATCAGTTTTCATTTTTTTTTTAATATAAAAAGACAACGGGGTTTTATTTATTTTAAGAAGAATAAATACAACGATTTATCTATAGTAATAAAATTAATTCAAAATTTTATTTTTATTGAGACGGGGGTGTTTTATTTATTTTATTATTTATTTAAGGGAATATAATTGTACAATAAAAAATTTAATTTGTTACCCAAATTTAAAATTTATTAACAAGGATAATTCTTGAATTATAAGGGTTTTTTTGTATCATAAAAAAACTCCAATTTTTCTATGATTCTCCCCTATTATCCGTGGACTTTCCCGTTAATTCTATTGAATAAACATTACGTGGCCAGAGCAAAAAACTTATTATTATTATTATTAACCTCTTGCTTGAAAAATATTTGTTATTGTTCGTTGGCCTTGTGCTAGAGTATCGAATTAGGTTGGTCTTATATTTTAATTAAAAAAATTATTTGTCTCTGGATTTTTTATTATCCTACTTGGATCTCAAATATGTAAAAATTTAACCACTCCTTTCTAATAATTGCTTAAGTTATACGTACAAATAATGTCAAAAATAAATTATACCTTTAATTTGTTACAAATGCAATTGTTTTCGTAACTTCAATGACTTAAATTTCTTTGGCATAGTTCAGTATTTTACCACTAGATGTCAGTTTAAGTCAAACTCTCACTTATCTCCCTAGGCATATATTTTTTGTATAATTTAACTATCCATTTTAGCACTCTCCAAAGGTGCAAATTTTTTTGGATTACTTCATTTTTATATTCGACATATTAAGAATTAAAAATTAATAAATCTTATTTTTTAGGTAAAATGAAATTAATGTTTCCAACAATGGTTTCTTGTACAACAGGTCTAAAAGATATTCTTTACGATCACGCCAAACTTCAAGATCCTGTAGATATCAAAGATGCCCTATCTAGATTTACTACAGATATTATCGGTTCAGTGGCGTTCGGTATTGATTGTAATAGTCTAAAAAATCCAAATTCAGATTTTAGAATATACGGCAAGAAGATATTTGAATCCCATACTAGAAAATCGTATAAAGACAAATTATCAATGTTTATACCAGCAAAGTATCTTAAAAAAATGGGATTTAGTTTTAAAAAAACCGACCAAAATGTTGAAGATTTTTTTATGGAAATTGTTAACAGTGCCGTACGCTATCGAGAAGAAAATAAAATTTATCGTAGAGATGTTTTACATTTGTTATTACAAATTAGGAATACAGGAAAAGTTACCGATGATGAAAACATTTTTGCTAACAAAAATGGTAAACAGTATTTAACAATGAATGAAATTGCTGCTCAGTGCTATGTATTTTTCCTTGCTGGATTTGAAACATCAGCAACAACAATGACATTTGCACTATTAGAATTGTCTTTAAATCAAGATATTCAGGAAAAGTTAAGAGAAGAAATAAAGATGGTATTAAAGAAATATAATAACCAAGTCACTTATGAGGCAATCATGGAAATGCAATATTTAGATAAAGTCATTTCAGGTAAGTTAATGAATTTTTTAGAAAATTGTTGTTTAATTGTTTTTTTTTTAGAAACTTTACGAAAACATCCACCAGCAAATATAACACCAAGAGTGTGTACTAAAAATTATAAAATTCCAAAAACAGATGTAATCATAGAGAAAGGAAATATGCTTTTCATATCGATCCAAGGCCTCCATAAAGATCCACAATATTTTCCTGATCCAGAAAAATTTGATCCAGAGAGATTTAATGAAGAAAATAAAGCCAGCAGGAAGCAATTTACATATTTACCATTTGGAGAAGGACCCAGGATTTGCATTGGTATTTATTAATATTTAAATCAACAAAGCGACAATTATTGATACAACAATATTTTTGTTAGAATAATTTAATATTTATGACCTTGACTTTTCTATTCTTATAATTTTAGAACTGATAAATGGGTTTAATTGGGCGTCGACGCAGAATCTCCTGTTTGTCCACGTGCGACAAAGAAAAATTTTTAAATGATAATTGAAACATTTTTTATATGTTATAAGCGAAGAATTTTGTAGGTGGTAAATAGGAGTTGGAAGAAAAATCGAAAAAAGGGTTAATTTCATCCTTTATAAGAGAGAAGGAGAGAGAGAAAGAGCGATTAGAGAAAAAATTAAAATTCCTCATATAATTTAGTCTCCTTTTTTATAATTTTCAAAAAGTTAAGAAAAAATGATATGAGCCGATTTTTTTCTTCTTCGACTCTGTCACTCTTTCCCTTAGACAGAGAGAGGACTGAAGAGTAGATAAAGAAACATTTTGTGGGAAAAAGGGAAGAAGAAAAGAAATTAAGTGGGGCCAAAACAGGGGAGGGAGCTTTTTTTATTTTTTTTTTGCTTTTTATCATTAATTGTGACAAAAATTTTATATGAAAAAAAAATTTAAAGAGAGAGAGATAAAGGTAGCTGAAAAGGGACGTATTAAAATGTCTACAAAGGGAGAAATGGCTTTTCCCTATTTACATAGAGAGTGAAAGTTGTTTGGGGCCAAGGGTTGTTTTTTTATCCCTCCCTCCAGTTTTCGCCTGAAATTTTCTTTCTTTTCTTGTTTTTCTCATACCGTTAACAAAATTAACAAGAGAAAAAAAACTAAAGACGAAGAGAAGGAAGAGAAGTTACCTTCCCAGCCACCTTCGCCATCCCATCTACCGCCTCCATTCTTCCCATCCTCCGTTTTAATTTTTTCTCTTACGAGGAAAAATGGGAAGAAAAACTTTCCTATCGTCCCCTCGTTATTTTTTTTCCTCAAAAATCCCTTATTTATTCCTATGGGGATCTGAGTGTTTAAATATGTATGACAGGGATATTAGAGAAAAAAATTGAACGTATATATTTATATATACAGTGTGTCCCAGAAAGTTTGAATTTTGTTAAAAATATTTTATTGTAGGTGCCAGATTTGGATTGCTTCAAGCCAAAGTGGGATTAGTAGCTGTCATAAGTTCAGTTAAAATAACTTTGAATGAAAAAACTAAAGTACCCATAAAACATTCAACCAAATCAGCCATTACCAGTGTTGACGGAGATGTATGGCTCAATGTGACTAAAGTGGATTAACTTGGATTGTGGTGAAATTATTTTAAAAAATAAAAATATATTTAAATGTATCTTTTAGACGGTTTATTGTATTTCGTTTAAAAATAAAACCAAATTAATCTTAGTAAAATGTCAGTGTAAATTTTTACCTCTCGCCCTTCAGATAAGAGAGGTATAGGAATCATGCTAAAAATTGGGTAGTGAGTTTTTAATTGATAAACACGTTTTGGGGTCCCTAGAATACGATTTTAATATTTTCGCGATGATGTCTGTGTGTGTGTGTGTGTGTTAGTGTGTGTGTGTGTGTGTGTGTGTGTGTGTGTGTGTGTGTGTGTGTGTTAGTGTGTTAGTGTGTGTGTGTGTGTGTGTGTGTTTGGATGGATGTTGTAGTAACGATAACTCAAAAACTACTGAATAAAAAAATTTGAAATTTTGCATACAGGATTCTGATACCCTAGATTAGATCTGATTAGATTTTGGTGCCAATCTCACAACCGGAAGTGACAGTTGCTATGGGTGATGACGCCATTATTATACAAAACGGCAATAAAGTTTTACACATATATTTTGTATACCCTATAGGTAATTTTCATCTCATTAAAATTTTCGAAACTTTTGCCATTGTTGCCAGATTTACAAAAATATAATTTTTTTTCATACTTTTTTGTGTCAACCTGTAAATTTTTGATTCAAAAATGGCGAGAGGTCATGTGCTGGCCACATCAGATTTTTTAAATAAATAAAGTGTATTATTGGTTTTTGGGATGGTTGGAACTAAGTTCCTTAACGCCTCTTGCGGTATTATTTAACAATCAGAAATTGTAACGTAACGAAAAATAGAGGTGAAAAAAAGAACTATGCGTTCTTTAGTAACGATTATTAATTTAAAATGTGAATAGTTACTTTGATTACTATGGCAATTTTTGCATGGTCGGTAGAATCGTCTGGATGAATATTGAAGACAACGCAATTTTATAATGAAAAAATAAGAAAAAATAGGGAAAAATATGATAAAATTGGTAACATAGGAAAAAATAGGCAAAAACAAGCAAAAGCAGGGAAAATAGTAAATACTAGGAAAAATAAAGAAAATAAGGAAAAACAGAAAAATTTCAAAAAACTAGAAAAAAATAGAAAAAATTGTGAAAATTTGAGAAAAATAGGAAAAAATACATACAAATTGCGAAATATAGGGAAAAATAGGAAAAAATAATAAAAATTAGTGATAATTAAGAAAAAATAGGAGAAATAAAAAAAATAGGCAAAAATATGGAAACATGGCGAAATATAAAGAAATTTTCGGAGATATAGGCAAAATATGGACAGATAATGAAAAATAGAGAAAAAGGTAAAAAAGAAAAAATATGGAAAAACGCAGAAAAATAGAGAAAAATAAAGAAATACAAACTATTATATTTCTGTCTAACTAATTCAAAAAAAACATTACAATTTCATTCATTAACATTAATAGTAATGAAAAAATAAAAAACCAAAGTCTAGTACCACAAATTATTTAATAATTGATTGAGGAGAAACTGGCAACTAGTTTCGCCACAAATATACCATCATCAGGCCAACTAAAAATTACATAAGTTGTGAAAATTTGAAGTTATACAATGAGTATATTCGTATGTATTCAGTACCATAATATAAATACACCCTGTGTGATTTGTGTTTATAGTTTACTATGAGCGATGTAGACGCCATCTGAAATTTCTAATCTGAAACTCTAATAACCTCTAAAAATTAGCCAAAATCAAGGAGGTAGGAATTTGTTAACATGAGCTTGATATGACCTTGACAAGACCTTGGCATGACTTTTGACTTCGACCTTGACTTTATGCTCGGTAAATGGAAACACTTACGACCTTTCAATTTGTTGAGGGAGGGGAGAATGAGGAGTGTATAAAACAGTGAATAATGGATATTGTTATTAATGAATAAATAATAGATTAGTCGTGGATAAACAATTTTATGCCATAGTAAAAAATAACTAAATAAAAAACAGCTCGTTTTAATGCTTTTTTTTACTTGATCAATTTTTGGTTTCTCTCGAGCATATTTGACGTAACTGGGATGACAGAGAAAAAGTTGAAATAGAAGTTTTATTATGAATATCATTTTAAATTTCTATATTATATTTTATTATTAAATTAAAAATAATGGCAATCGAAAATAATTAATTTATTTTTAAATTCAACCCTGGTTATAATTTTGAGTTCTGTCCTTCTAACTTGCGGCATGAGACTATTGTTATTCGTCACCAAGTGGTCCCAAAATTCAAAAAAGCTGGCCAAAATCAAAATGTTCTATTTTCGTAATAATTGATACGTGTTTTATTTTTTATTAAATGCAAATTTTATTTCAAAATTTTTAAACACGAAATAGCAGACTAATTCGGTCAAAAATTGAACCATTTTTGTTCAAATTGATACTTGTCAAGAAATGTAAATTCTGTGTCAATATTTTTTAAATTAAAATGAGAGATATTAAAAATACTATCAGCGATAATTTATTTATAGTAATGGAAATACAATTGTGAACTTTACAGAGAAATAATGAAATAATAAAAGGTTTCTACTTTTCATTTTTGTTTTTATATTTTAAAAAATGTTTGTACTTGAAAATCGCTTTTCCAATAATATTTTTCTCTAAGAACAATTTTTTAGATTTTTTTAAAAATTTTAGGTAAATAAGATCAAACATTTTTAAAAAATTTAACCTACTTAATTTTTCATAAACAAAAATAAATAATTCGAAATATTCAACTATATTAAAAAATGTTATAAAATTATGATAAAATTTTATATTATATTATTATAAAATCTCATCTATTATTTTTATATTTTTGGTATTAATAATTATTATCATCAATGTTCTTTTTTTATAATATATCTTCAAAATTGATTAGCATAATGACGTAAGTAAAATCAAAATTATAAATCTGATAATATCTACGTAAAATACCAACTACACCTGCACATTTGATAATTTTCTATATCTTATCATAAAAGTACATTTTAATCTATTTGTTAATTGAAAACGAAAACTTTTAATTACAAAACTAAAATAAGAGAAAACTAAAAATACACATTTAATTATTTAAAATTTTTTGCAAATTGAATTTCGGATATTTTAAATAGTATACAAAATTTCCAGACTTTGGTATATTAGATTTTATTACAACCTGCAAGATTTCCTGATTTAAAGCACTTGAATTTCGGTTATTTTAAATAGTGTAGAAAAATTTCCAGACTTTAGTATATAAGATTTTTAATACGACCTGCAAGATTTCCCGATTTAAATCAATTGAATTTCGATTTTTTTTAATAGTGTACAAAATTTCAAAACTTTGGTATACTAGATTTTTAATACAACCTGCAAGATTTCCTGATTTAAATTACTTGAATTTCGGTTATTTTAACTATTGTACAAAATCTCCAGACTTTAGTATATAAGATTTTTAATACGACCTGCAAGATTTCCCGATTTAAATCACTTGAATTTCGGTTATTTTAACTATTGTACAAAATTTCAAGACTTTAGTATATAAGATTTTTAATACGACCTGCAAGATTTCCTGATTTAAAGCACTTGAATTTCGGTTATTTTAACTATTGTACAAAATCTCCAGACTTTAGTATATAAGATTTTTAATACGACCTGCAAGATTTCCCGATTTAAATCACTTGAATTTCGGTTATTTTAACTATTGTACAAAATTTCCAGACTTTATTATTTTAGATTTTTAATAGAACCTGCAAGATTTCCTGATTTAAATCACTTGAATTTCGGTTATTTTAAATAGTGTACAATATTTCAAGACTTTAGTATATTAGATTTTTAATACGACCTGCAAGATTTCCTGATTTAAGTTACTTGAATTTCGAATATTTCCAGACTTTAGATTTTCCATACAAGCTGCAAGATTTCCTGATTTAAAACACTTGAATTTTTGTTATTTAAAATAGTCTAGAAAATTTTCAGACTTTAGTCCTATTCATCTTTAAGCAAATCCTCAAATTTGCTGTAGAATAAGAATTATAATTTTTATAATTTGGTAGGTAGGTACTTACAGAAAAATAAAATATGCTTTTGTTTCCCTGAAACTTTATTATTAAGTGTAAAGCCTACGACTGGGCCAAGTGTCCCTGTATATTGGGACCCTTTACCCAATTGTAGCATTTTGAAAAAACGTAAATTTTGATAAAATTTAATTTTAAAATTTAAAATGTGTTTAATGCTCATTATACATAATATCACACAGTATATGTACACGTCATTCAAATATTTCTATACAATGTCAAAAAAATTATAAAAATGAATAACTATCGCTTGGATCAAGGGTCCTTCCTAGTTTCCCCTACTCCTGATCCAGTCGTTTAATTATTTTTTATTTTTTTTATAAAAGAGACTAGTTGAAGACTTATATAAATTGTATAATAGTAGTTGTTACAACAAGTGCGTAAATCGTCACTTTACCCACGAGCTCAGAAGTTTGTGGCACAAACCGTAAGGCGAGTGCCGCAAATCACAATATTTTTTCTACAACCGCATTTATTAATGAAAGAAAAACAGTAATTTATCAAAAAAAAGTTGACAGGTCATAGCTGTGTTTTATATATCCGCGGGGAAAAGTGCCATATTAAAGAAATTAAGAAAAGGCCTGGCATTGCGTATAAAAATTTATGTATAAAAGCGTGTTTTGCATAGTGATTGTAGAAAAAAAAATTTGATTATACTATCATCGACGTTTAAAATTACAAGGTAGTGATTAAATAGGTAGATATAAAGATATGTAAAATTATATGATAAGTATTAAAATAAAATGCACTACTAAGTTTATGTAGTTGTAAACTTGTAACTATGGTTGTAGTGTCTATCGTTCTAGTAGTTATAGTTCTATATTTATATCTAAAATGGCATTATTTATATTGGAAAAGACGTGGTCTCCATTACATAAAACCAGATTTATTTTTTGGAAATACAAAAGAATATGCTTTACAAAAATTATCATTTTCTGAACAATTTACTAAACTTTACAACGAATTAAAAGCTAAAGGTGCAAAACATGGTGGTATATTTATGATGTTCCAACCGACATATATACCAATAGATCTGGAAATTGTAAAATGCATTTTACAAAAAGATTTCCAATATTTTGAAAATCGGGGGATTTACGTTAATGAAGAAGTCGATCCTTTAACTGGAAATTTGTTTAATTTAGAAGGAGAAAAATGGAAAACGTTAAGAGCGAAAATAACACCTACTTTCACATCAGGTAAGAATTCAAAATAATCAAAATATTTTTTTTGTTTAATTTTACTCAATCTGAAAAATGTTTTTAATTTTCTTAAATCAGTAAAATTTTCGAAAATCTCCTTAAAGGACAAAGCACACTTTTAATGTAGTCTTGGGACCGATAGATTTTTTTCAAATTTTAGTTTGTTATGAGGCATATAAAAATAAGTATTTTTTAACGTTAAGCAAAATCTGTAGATTTACTGGGTGTAGCAGAAAATTTTGACTAACAGTTTTATATGTTAGGTTTTTATAAACAGTATGATTTAGCGACATTTTAAAGTATACAAGGTGCTCCAATATTGTATAATCAAAATTGATTTTGTTCTATTTCATATTAAAAAATTATTTTAATATAATAACATTTTATGCTAAATCATATTTTTTCCAAATTAAAAAAAAAAATTCATAGAGAAATTATTTCTAACATTCTATACTATCAATATATTAATATTTAAGATTAGATAACACTAAAAAATATAAAGTAGAACAAAATCAATTACTTTAAAATATAAGTTGTCTGAAAATAAATATTATGTTGACCACCCTGTCAAAACACTATTGCATTTTTGTTCTATAAGCTGCAACAAAGGCGTAGATAACTTCTTTTCCTGGGAGGGCACTTTTTTCCTGGAGGGGGGTAATCAAACTTTTAGACAAATACGTTTGTCCGTTTCTACATTTCATATATTTTATGTCCTCTTTTCGAGCTATTTTTGGTATCCTGAGGGATAATTACCCCCTTTGCTTCCCCCAAATTTACGCCTTTGATCTGTTATTTTTATATGCTCATTGATCAACGATCGATCCAATAATCAACTAAGTCTCCTATAGGAAAATTATTATAATAATAATCACCCTGTAACAATAATATTCTCAAAAATACACGAACTTTATAGCTTTGCGCCCTCTAGCGCCGAATCTAGTCATGTGATCGAGTTGTGCAATGGAGACTTTTTCCCATAAGATGTGTGCCTAGTCCTTTGGAATGACAGTTTAAAATTAAAAAAAAAATATTATGGCAGAATTGTTAAAATTCGTTATAATTTTAGATTTTTAAATAAATTTAATAAACTAATATTTTTTTAATTTTCCTTATATTTCTAATTTTTGAAACTCTTGTTATTATTTTACAATTTATTTTTATTTTTGTCCTTTTTCCTATTTTTCCCATATTTCTCTGATTTTTCATTATTTTTTTACATTTTTTTGTTTTTTTTTATTATTTATCCAACGCTTAAAATTTTTATGATGTTCTAAAATTTTCTTCGATTTTTAAAATTTTCATTCTACTATTAAAATTTGTAAAATATTAGGATGAGGTAAAGGCCATTATATTAAGTAGCAAATAAATTCATGCGTAGTACCAAAGTTAAAAAATCAGTAGCGTTTATCTCCGTTATTATTAGTTATGTTTCAACAGAAAAAATCGCACTGTATTATAAATGTGATGTAAAATAAATAAGTAAGCTAAAAATCATGCGTAGTAGCATTAAAAAAAGTTCATTAGCATGTAACATCGTTATTGTTTTACCGATTTTAACAGCAAAAGTAAATACGAAAATAAACAAAAATGGATAGTGACTTTGTCCGTTACTATTGGTCACATTTTAACCGAAAAAAAAGCTGTTTGATTTGAAAACTTCCGTATGCGCAGTAGTTTTGTCAAAAGACACTAGCGAAATATTACTCATATTATTCTATCTTTGTTGTTTTTCTTCGAATTCTTATTGAAGTCTTCTTTCTTGGTTGTTTAGGTCTACCCTTATGTCCTTATAGATGAATTGCAGTTGGCTGAATGACATAAAGTACATGCCATTAAAAAAATAAAAATGGCGCTGAATTATAAATACGTAAATAAGAAACTTACACAATGACTAAAGCGAAATTTTCTCGCTTCTTTGTGATTTTAGTGGAAGAAAGTAAATAAGATTAATTATGAAATATTTGTATATGGGCATATTTTTTACTTTCCCGCTAACATTGTATAAAACTTTCATTAATGTTTTAACTACCTGATATTATTGGAGGATAAAAAATGGTTGCATATTTCGCATACGTCAAAAATATAATTATTATTATTTTTATTTTCTCGATACTTAATCGACGTAATACTTTCTCCAATGATTTACGCTTAGTTGTTAATATTTTTACAGTCGGAGTTAAGGTATAAATGATTTAATTATTTTATCACGGAGCAAATTTAAGGGATGAAATGTACAAAAGATATTTTTTAAATTAATTTTTCTATGAATTTTCTAAAAGTAGTTTCTTTTTTGGTTTCATTTTTTTCACTACCCGCCCCTACAGGATGATCCCAACTAATAATCTAATTTTGTAGGTAAACTAAAAATGATGTTATCCACTATTATGACCTGTGCGAACAACTTAAGAGATGTTATTCAAGAATCCGCTGCTAAAAAAATACCAATAGATATAAAAGAGTTGGCATCTAGTTATACAATAGATTCTATTGGTAACGTTGGCTTTGGAATCGATGTACAAAGTCTAAAAAATCCTGAATGCGAATTTAGAAATTTTGGTATATCGTATTTTCGCAGAAATAATATAATGACTTTAGTAAAAGTTTTTATGTCTTTGGTTGTTCCTAAAACAATTCTTACGACAATGAGATATAAAGTAGTTGATAGTTATTTAGAGAATTTTTTTATGGGAGTTATAAAAAGTACCGTAGAATTTCGAGAAAAAAATAATGAATATAAAAAAGATTTTATGCATTTACTACTACAGTTAAAAAATAGAGGAAAACTTAGTGATGATAAATTAGTATTGGGAGAAGAAAAAATGAACGGATCTGATTATATAACATTCAACGAGTTAGCAGCACAATGTTTTGTTTTTTTCTTAGCTGGTTATGAAACATCAGCTTCAACAATGACTTGTACTCTTTTAGAATTAGCTATAAATCAAGATATCCAAACTAAATTAAGAGAAGAAATAACAATAACAAAACAAATAAACTACGAAACAATTATGGAAATGAAATATATGGATAAAGTTATAAATGGTAAGTATGGATTATTTTAAATTTTATTTGTAATAAAACTATTTACAGAAACTATTCGAAAATATGCTAATGGGATTGGTTCGATGAGAATATGTAACACAACTTATAGAGTTCCAAATACAGATGTAACACTAGAAGTCGGAACTAGAGTTATGATTCCATTCCGAGCTATCCAGTGGGATCCTGATCATTTTCCAAATCCAGAAAAATTTGATCCAGAAAGATTTAGCGAAGAAAATAAAGCTAAGAGGCATCCATTTGCGTTTCTGCCTTTCGGCGAGGGCCAAAGAAAGTGCCTGGGTAAGTTATTTGCATAATTATATCAAAATTAGATCTTTGTGAAAACACCCTGCGCCTCATTGATCTTGAGTGCTCATGATACGCGAGGAGCACCAGTTTTGTAATAGATCATCTTATATATCCCCGAAAAGGTTTGATATTATTTCCATTTCCATATGATGGTGGTGTAGGTTTTCCGGGTTTTCCTACACCTATAGCCAAATGGCGCCATCAATCCTCAGTAAGTCGTCCCGGAGCGCCACGGCAAATAATAATAATAACCGTCCCTTCCCCGCAGAAGCCATTGGCTTCTAGGGTTCACTCGTAAGGGGGTGAAATGTAGGGCGAGTATTATTATTATTATGCTGCTGTCATCACAAAAGAAATATATTTATTAGTTTGTTGAACGAATACCACGTAGGGGAGACCGAGGAGAGTTGTGACATAGTAGATTTCTCGGAACCTATTCGCTGGGTGCATAGTGCATGGTGGGGACAACTGAAACGATCCTATCGCTCGTAGTGGTCAAAATTCCGTGAAATCATGCTCTTGTCATAAATAAATACGTCAAAATTAAATATAAAAATCGTTCATAATAGTTGTTGTATTGTTAATTGCAAAAATACAGGGAGAAATAGCAAGTGCCAAATTTTACACATTTTCAAGTACTAAGAAGTTGGAAATTAGAAAAAAGAAACAACTGGATAAATGCAGTTAGGAGAAAAAAGTAAATAATGTATAACCTACTTCTGTAGCATACTTACTTAGACGAATGTGTGTTTTATTCTACAATTTTTCGATGTGATTAAATAACTTTTGCCACTATGTCTCAATTCTTTCACATCTCTAACGTGACCAGCCGCGAGAAGTTTGGGGTTGAAATGATATTTAATGAGTAATTGACTCCAATCCGGTTTGGTTGAATAGACTCAACTCCGGTTTGATTGAATAATTACATTCATCATCGCCTAAATGTTATTTTACAAAAAAGTATGATTAATTTTTTCTTTCAAAAATATAATTACATTTTTTATTTATATGCTTATAAATTCTAATGAGATTTTTTTATAAGGAATTTTTATTTTTTATACACAACTTACATACTTCTCACAATTGTCGAGAATGATTTTATGCAACCAGCAGATGGCGTTTATGTCGCGCTCCCTACCAATAACTACTAGCGAGCTAGCAACATCGCAACAGCGCATGTTTCTTTTTTTCTGAGGCAGTACTCGATAACAGTGCGCGAAAAGCGGTTGTGAGTGTGCGATGTTTGCATACGAAAAATTGCAAAATGTAAGTTTTTTTTTTTTAATTTTGATAGCTTGTATATTGTTACTTATTATGTTTGAATTGTTACGATATTTTTTCTCATATGCTTTAATCTTTTAAGTTTCCTAGCATAGTATTGTTTTTTTGTTTTATTCCGAAGACACAAATTATTATTCTGACCGGTTCACTATTTCTTGCACCTAGGCGAGTTGTGACAGATTGTCACAACTCTCCTATTGTTTATTGCTCTGCCAAGATTCTTTTAATTGTTTTGTGATAAATTTTCATGGTAAATTGCTATTTTTTATGTTACAGAATGTCAAATATATATAAACGAAAGACTGATAGGGGAATGACTAGTGTCGAAATTTATGAACTGGTCTTTGAGAAAGTCACATTAAAAGTCTCAGAAATGCCGCATCCTCTTACAATCTCAACTATATGTCCTTACAAAGATATATTAAGAAGAAAAAGGCATTTCAAGCTAATCCAACAAACGAGGCTCCATCTGTTGGTTATGTTAAGCTATGGTTTCCTCGGAAGCGGTTTCGTCCTCTTATGTCCGTCAAAGCACGGTGGGTGACGTCACAAAAACGGTGGGTTAAGTACGGCAGAGAGTAGTGTAAAGTCTGAAAACGAAGTGTTACCATGGATGATCTAGACTTCCAAAGACAATCTTCACCGCTACACAACACCACCGTAAAAAAAACGTTGATAAACTGATTCCTACCGTCTTGCCGACCGCTTTGAAACGAGACGGCAGCGCTCTAACGTAAACGGCGCGCAGTACCGCTCTCTTTGAAAACATTTCCCCTATTATACGTGGCACCGTTTTTTGTGACGTCACCCACCGTACTTTGACGGACGTAAGAAGACGGCACCGCTTCCGAGGAAACCATAGCTTTAGCGCGACGATTTTCACAGAAGAGGAAGAAAATATTTTATGCGAGTATTTGTTGACATGTGCAGAATCTAATTATGGGCTTACAATAGAAGAAACAGTAAGTTTGGGGTACATGTTAGCGAAAAAATATAATACAAAATTTCCGGCAACATGGGAAGAAAACAAGAAGGCAGGAGAAGTGTGGCTCAAGCTATTTAGGCAACGACATCCCATTTTATCTTTAAGATTGCCTCAAGCCACAAGCATAGCTCGCGCCACAAGCTTTAATAAAACAAATGTAGCTGTTTTTTTGATCATTACACAGGGGTCTTGAAAAAACATAAACTTGATGCAAAAAAATTTGGAATGTCGATGAGACGGGAATAACTACGGTTCAAAAGCCTCATAGAATAATCGCGAGGCGTGGACAAAAACAGGTCAGTGCATGACATCGGCGGAAAGTGATACCTTAGTCACACTGGCTTTTGCTGGTAACGCTATGTTCATCTTCCCGCGTAAAAGATTTCAAGAATATTCCATTCGTGATGGTTCAGTGGGAACAGCTAACTAATCTAGATAGCAGGAGGGCGATTTTCACTTTTTCCTTGAGCATTTCAGAAATCATGTTAGGCCATCAAAAGAACAAAGACCTCTGTTGCTCCTAGATAATCAATCTTCCCATATCGCTTTGAAAAATATTGAATTCTGCAGAGAAAACGGTATAATTTTGCTTACATTCCCCCAATGGATCGTGCTATCTTTGGGCCTCTGAAGGAAGCCATTAATACAGCTTATGATAGTTGGATGCGCTCAAACGCTGGGAAAGTAATGACAATCTATCACAAAATCTGCATTTGATGTGGCGATCACTGTAAAAAATATCAGTGCTGGTTTTTCTGCCACAATAACATGATCTGTTAATACACAAATCTTTGCTGAAACCCATTTCCTACCTAGTCAAGTCACTGATCGTACTTTGCCCAATCCAGAAACGGAGCAATCATTAAGAGTTCCATAAATAACAGAAAACCCAGAAGAAATAACTATTACTCCACATCCATTTATCGGTATAAATGACATTGCTGTCAGATAGTATAATTTAGGAACAAGAACACCTTCTCCAAGTATGTCTACATATTCCATCAATCCATCTGATTTGAGCAATATCATCAAGGAACCCGTTGCCTCCACATCTACGGCCCGTAGTCCTCTTGCTACCACTTCTAATATGTTCTCTCCAGAGTCTCTTAGGCCGTTGCCAAAAGCTCCGCCAAGAAAAAGGACTCTACACAATAGACGTAAAATCAAATCTGCTGTGCTTACTGATACACCTGTCAATTGCTGCCATAGAAGCTAGTACAAAGATAAAGAATGTAAAAAGAAGAAACCTGAAAAATTAAAGAAGAACAATAAGAAAAGTAAAGTTGATGTTGAAGAGGATGAATCTGTGGAAGATCAGGAAAATGATTGTTTTTGCTTGTGTTGTCTTGAAACCTTCGCCAATAGTAAATCAAAAGAGAAGTGGGTTCAGTGCCTTAAATGCAAAGGCTGGTCTTACGAAGCTTGCACTGGAGGCGAGCTTCAATACATCTGTCACAATTGTTTATCAGATTGAATTTTAATTTTTGACTGTATAATTTTGATTTTTGTCTGTATAATTTTAATTTTTGACTGCATAACAATTCGTTCGAAAGAAATGTGTTATTTATTTATAATAGTATTTTTTATTCACCAAATAATCTAAGTACATAGGTGTCACAAAATCACATGGTATCTGTCAGAATTGTGATATGGGGAGTAATTTCTATTTTTGTAGATTTTCTAAGAAACCTTGATTGAGCTACATTAACTCATAGATGCAGAATGTTTCTTGACCGAGATATGTTAATTAAAATATAAATTGTCCTCGGTCTCCCCTACCAATCTTTGACCCAAACATAGGCGTACCATCCAGAAATACGAAATTGTAAATATTAAAAGTAATACAAGGGCGAACGAACCAATAACACATGTTTATATGTTTTATGATCATGTACCTAATTTTTGATTATATAATTATTATGTACTGAGTGTTGTTTTATTCTGACCAACGTGACAATTAATATTTAAATTTTTAGCAGATGAATAATACATTTTGTAATGAACTTATGTATAAATAAAAGGATGTTATACTCAGACAGATAACTAACGCCATCTACCACTGAGACACGTTATCACTTATTACTTGGGAAAAAAATTCCATCTATGTAATAAACGCCAGTACAAACTGGAACCGACAAAAGACCTATGTCTCTAAAGGGTAATGAAACCGCAAACATGTTTTAAAATACGTGTAAGTTTTGAGAATTTGATTCCTGCTGTATACCGGACAGCTGTTTCGTCCCTTAAGTACACATCAAATTCTCAAAACTTAGAAGTATTTTAAAACTTGTTTTGGGTTTCATTGATATAGGCCCTTTGTCGGTTCCAGTTTGTACTGGCGCTTATTACATTTTTTCCCAAGTAATAAGTGATATCGTGTCCCATTGGTAGATGGCGTTAGTAACATCATTTTAACTCAGTATTGCACAGATGTGTTTCGAGATGAGAATTTAATTTCTGGATGCATAGGAAGCACAAATTTTCAAAACTTTTTTGTGTATCATTATTTATTTTGGTTATTGCTTCCGTTTTAGAAATTTTGACCCAATTAAATAAATAATTTTTCGTTTTGTTTTAATTGCAGCTTGGAGACTTGGAATGTTGCAGCTAAAAGTAGGTCTGATTAATGTAATTAAAAATTTCAAAATAACGTTGAATAAACAAACGAAGCTTCCATTACAATTATCTGTACATTCTATAACACAAAGTTTTGAAGGTGATATATGGCTCGATGTTGAAGAATTATAAAAGAATGCTAATTGATAATTAATAATATTTATTACACTATTCATGTATTTGAAATTCTATTTCTACAAATACTCTTTCTAGTCTCTCTTTTACTAAAATTCAGTAAAATATAAAATGACAGTTAAGTTTTACTTATTTATTAGTTAATTTTTTATATTAATTGTATTTTATATAAATAAATATTATTTTACAAGGATTAATTTCAATGCACCGCCTTTAACCTTTTTATAAAAAAAATGCCACGTTTTATTATTCCAGCCAATAATATGGCGCAATTATTGATACTAATTAAATTAAAATCTACACTATTTATACAAAATACTCTTTTCCAATTAAAATGTTATCAAATACTGACATGGTTATAATTAATAAATTTTTATTGATGTAATTATTATTTTTTGCAGCAATTTTATAATTTAATATTACCTCGGAGTAATTGAGGAAATTTAGGTTATTTATCTTTGTAATTTTCTTCTTCGTTTTTCTCTTTTATCTATTTTTTTTTATTACCACAGTACTCTTTTAAAAATTTAGATTTTTAATTTTCTTTTATCGAAATATTTTGCACCCTATAATAAGTACCCAATTTTTTATTTTTACTTTCCCGACCCATCATCCAACGAGAAGGGAAAGTATTGTGAACGCACTAAAAAAAAATTCCAACTATTCATTTTTAGGCCCCCTGAGATGATTAAGACCATTTCCAGATGAAAGTCTGTCTGTCTGTGTGTCTGTGTGTCAAAATTATTTCTCCACCTGTCACCTGTCAAAAATAAAAAAATGTCAAAGTTCGAAACTAACGTTTTGGGGAAACACAACCAATTTTTATTTAAAGTGACGACAAAATTTGCTACAAGAAAAAAAAATTTCCCAGCTTTTTTTTATTCCAGAAAAAACTGATTATTAAAACTGAATATTATTTATTCTTTAATTATTTAACTCATATATTTAAAACGAAAATTAAAAAAAAATTCATACATGTCAAAAATTGGAAAATTATAAAATTTACTAAAAGTTTTTTAAAATAATTTCAAATGTTCATCCAAAATTGGCTTTTTTTATTTTGTAAATTTTAATTCGATGTTTTTTTTCAAAATATTCCTTTTCCCAAAAATTTTATTATTATCCAAAACATTTAAAATTTATAATTGTTCTGAAACGCAATTTACCAAAATTTAAATTTCTTCTAAATTTGCTTAATTTTTTTTTTAATTATATAAACGTCAAAGTTTTTGAAAATTTCTACAAATCCACAATTGAGGTTTCAGCTTTAAAATATCAAAAAATTGGATTTTTTAAAAAATTTTAAACATTTTTAAAATTATAACAATATTTTTTATAATTTAGGTTCTTTTTATTTTCTGATTTTTCCATAATTATCAATTTTTTTGTAATTTTTCTAGAATTCAATTTTCCATCTAAAATTATAATTCCATAAAAAAATGGAATATTTAATTTTTTATTGTGATTTGTGCATTTTTAAATAATTAAAAATAATATAATAGTTTTAAAAAATCGGAAATAATTAAAACTGAATTTAGGACATACTTTATAAATAAAATATTAATAAATAAAACCATGTTGAAGTGGCATAATTTTTATTGATAAGAAAATGTATAAATACAATTTTATTATCCAATTGTTTTGTTAGTTGTTAAAAGTTACTTTCAATTAAATCAAGACTTGTAAGTATACTTATTAATTTTATAATAATAGTTTATATGGTTCATAAAAGATTGGTATTTTAGTTAATTTAGTTGCAGGAAAAGTCAAATATTTTAATCAAATATATAAAAAATGACAAGTGACAGCTGGAATAAACATTTTCAAGGACTTTCAAATGACATATTACAAGTCAAATTCCGTGACATATTGCTTCTGTCATGTTTTGACAATGACACTTTCGTTTGACAGATGTACAAAAACTAATGGGTTCTTCCGATTAATAACCAAAACCCATATACCAAATTTCAGCTTAATCGGATTAAGCGTGTGGCTTCTATCGCGGAAGAATACACAAAGACAGACAGATACACACACAGACAGACAGACTTCCATCTGGAAATGGTCTTAATCGCCTCAGAGATCCCAAAATGGATATTCGCACCTTTATCTCGAAATTTTTTTAAAGTTCTCGGATGGTGGGTCGGGAAAGTAAAATAATATTGAAACTTATACAGGAATGAATTTATCAATTATTGATATTTGAAATCAAAATGGCCGATTCTTTGTTATTTTTGTGTTATTTTTGCAATATGTCATCAAATTTACATTTCTCTTAAAAATAAAAATAAAATTTGTAATAATAAATATTTATCGATCATTATTTTTTTATCAAAAATTCAATTTTGTACATAATGTAATAATTTCAGTAATAATAAAAATTAAGATTGAGATCAATAATATATACATATATAATATAATGGAGTTTTTGTTTTCATTACGGGTTAGGAGAAAAATATCATTAACAAGGGGTGTTGGACGCCAGTTTATTTTTGAATTCATTTATTGTTACTAAAAATAAACAATCTTGAAGTTTGATATAATAATTTTTTTGTTTGAAATTATTTTCCTTTTTTTTCCCACCCTATTTGTCCTTACTTTATTTTCTCCATTTTTTTTATTTTTTCCATTATCTACTCCACTTGACTCGACTCGGTTAGATGGTGGGAAAAATAATAATAAAACATAGGGAAAATATAGAGAAGGGGAAGAAGGTAGGAAAAAATGTGAAAAAACAAATTTAAAACAAAGAAATTAGTATAAAAGTATCAAGAAATAAATAGGAGATAAAGCAGGATGGGGAAAAGAGTTGGGGAGGGAGAAGTTAAACAAAAAAAAACTTTCGATTAATTTGATTGGTCCGCACCTCGCTTGCTCAGCTCGGAGTCAATGGTGGGGAAAATAATAATAAAAAAGTAGGGTAAAAATAGAGTAGGGGAAAAAAAGTGATAAAAAAAGTTGTAAAACAAAGAAATTAGTAAAAAAGTGTGGAAGAAAAGATGGAGAACAAAAAAGGTGGAAAAAAGTTTAATTCATTTGATTGCTTCGAACCTCGCTTCGCTCGGCTCGAAGTGGAAAGTAGGGAAAATTAAAATAAAAAAATAGGGGAAAAATAAGTTGGAGAAAACTTTTAAACAACTAAAAAGAGTAGGAAGAAATAAAGAAGAGAGAAGAAGTGCAATAAAAAAGTTTTGAAAAAAGGTTAAATAGAAGAAATTAATAACAAAAGTGGGGGAAAGTTGAAAAAAAAAGTTTAAACAAAAAAAAATCGTAAAAAAGTAGGAGAACATAAAGAATAGGGAAGGCAAGTGGAAAAAAAGATAGAGAACAAAAAAGTTGTAAAAAAGTATAATTGATTTGATTGGATAGAGGGAAAAATAAAAATAGAGTAAAAAAAATTTGTTGAAAAAAAGTTTTAAACAGAGAAATTAGTAAAAACATTCCAAGGAAAAAACGAGAGAGAGGAAGTGGAGCAAAAAAAATGGAAAAAGGGGATAGACCGAAGAAATTAAAAAAAAGTGGAGGAAAGTTAAATAAAATGTTTAAACCAAAGAAATTCGTAAAAAAGTAGGAAAAAATAAAGAAGATGGATGGCAAGTAGAAAAAAAGATGAAGAACAAAAAGTTGAGAAAAAGTTTAATTGATTTAAATACTCCAAACCTCGCTTCGCTCGGCTTGAAGTGGATGGTTGGGAAAATAAAACAAAAAAAAAATCGGGAAAAAATAGAGTGAAAAAAATAGAGTGAAAAAAATAGGTTGAAAAAAATAAGTTGAAAAAAGTTTTAAACAAAGAAATTGGTAAAAACAGTAGGAGGAAATAAGAGAGAAAGTGAAACAAAAAAAGTTAAACAGAACAAATTAACAACAAAAGTGGGGGAAAGTTGAAAAAAACAGTTTAAACAAAAGAAAATCGTAAAAAAGTAGGAGAAAATAAACAAGAAGTGGAAAAAAAGATGGAGAACAAAAAAGTTGGAAAAAAGATTTGATTGCTCCAACCCTCACTTCGCTCGGCTCGGAGTGGATGGTGGGGAAAATAAAAATAAAAAAAATTGGGAAAAATAATTTGGAAAAAAAGTTTTAAACAAAAAAATTAGTAAAAAAGTAGAAGAAAATAAAGGAGAAGCGGGGGACAGTGGAAGTTGAAGTTGAAAAAAAATTTTGATTAATTTAATTGCTTTGAACCTCTGCTCGGAGTAGGGAAAATCCAAAATCCATAAAGTAGGACGTAATGGAAAAATAATGTAAGAAAAATTAAGTTGAAAAAAACAGTTTGAAACAAAGAAATTAATTAAAAAACATAGGGTAAATAAAGAAGAGAAGTGGAAAAAAAAGTTTGATTGATTTGATTGCTCCGAACCTCGCTTCGCTCGGCTCGGAGTAGATGGTGGGGGAAGTAATAATAAAAAATTAGATGAAAATAGAGAGGGGAATAGATAGGAAAAAAGAATGGGGAAAATAAGTTGAGAATTACATAAAGAAATTAGTAAAAAGTAGGAGGAAATAAAGGAAAGAGGGGAAGTGGAACAAAAACTAAAAAAAAATATTTAAAATTTAACCAATCTAAATTATATAAAAGGATTAACGGTAAAAATAATTTATTTATTGACTAATCAGTTCTGATATACTAAAGGTCATGAAACATCAGTTTCATTTTAATTAAAATTATTTTATTTTGGTTGTTAGGCGGTTTTATTTATTTTTTAAAATTACATATTCGAGGTGAAGTTTTTTTCGTTAAGTTAATATGTGTCAGTATGAAAATGAAACATTTTTTGAATTAATTGTAAAAAATTAAAAGAAACTATAAAACTTTAAAATTTCTAACTAATCAAGCTTTTCTAATTTTTGGCCCTTTTACCCATTAAGTCTCCTTTTTTTAAATATCCTTTGAGCCTTTGATGGACTAACTGATTCCGAATTAAAAATTTACCACTACTTTGATTTGCGTTTGGTTTACATTTTATTTTTCTAGACTCACTACTTTCACCAAAAATTTTTTATTATAATTAGAATACTAATAAAAGATTTTTAATATTTTCAGATTTAATATGTTTGAGTTACCGACCACGTTATTATTAGGAATAGCA
This sequence comes from Neocrepidodera transversa, assembly GCA_963243735.1. Classification (NCBI taxonomy): domain Eukaryota; kingdom Metazoa; phylum Arthropoda; class Insecta; order Coleoptera; family Chrysomelidae; genus Neocrepidodera; species Neocrepidodera transversa. The sequence goes on along the minus strand of OY725352.1, from coordinate 2,917,335 downwards.
GTTACTCTTATAACGTATATATTATGGATGTTTTATGATAGTTTCCAATATTGGAAAAGAAAAGGAGTTCCTTACCTAACACCTACCATTATACCGTTTGGAAACACACTAGATCTTTATATGGGAAAAATATCTTTCGGAGAAGTATTTTCAAATGCATATCTTGAATTTAAACAAAAAGGAGAAAAACATGGAGGTATCTATTATATGCATAAACCGGTTTATATACCGGTTGATACAGAAATAATAAAAAAAATAATTATAAGTGACGCTCACTATTTTACTAATCACGGTTTCTATATCAGTCCAAAAGACGATATTTTATCAGGACATTTATTTAACATGGAAGATGCACAATGGAAAGATCTCAGAGTTAAGACACCTTCTATCTTTACGTCTGCTAAAATGAGGAACATGTTTGTTATTATGCAAAAAATGGTGGATCCCCTTAAAGATGTAAGTATAAAAAATATAAAAACCTATACTGGATTTTCTCATGGGCCTTGAAAATGTCAGCGCCAAACTTAATGGCAATAATGTACAAAATAATTAGAATGCAACCTGAAACCGTTGACTCAATAGCCCAGTCTTCATTTTATTGTACTATATTGCAGGGAAATAATTTTATAATTAAATATACAGTGTGTCTAGTTAAGTTGGCGCCTTATGGAAAACTCCCTTGTTATAGGATTTACGAAAAAAAGTTATTCTTTATAAAAATATCTGTTTTCGAAAACAATAATATTTTGCACATTTGACATCTAATTTACGTGCACAAATTAAAAAAATCTGATGTGGCCAGCACATGACCTCTCGCCATTTTTGAATCAAAAATTTACAGGTTAGCACAAAAAAGTATGAAAAAAAATTACTTTTTTGTAAATCTGGCAACAATGGCAAAAGTTTTGAAAGTTTTAATGATACGATAAACTATAGTGTATACAAAATTAATGTGTAAAACTGTATTGCCGTTTTGTATAGTAATGACGTCATCACTCATAGCAACTGCCATTTCCGGTTGTCCGATTGGCACCAAAATCTAATCAGATCTAATCTAGGATATCAGAATCCTGTATGCAAAATTTCAAATATTTGTATTCAGTAGTTTTTGAGTTATCGTTACTACAACATCCATCCAAACACACTAACACACACACACACACTAACACACACACTAACACACACACACATACAGACATCATCGGGAAAATATCAAAATCGTATTCTAGGAACCCCAAAACGTGTTTATCCATTGAAAACTCTCTACCCAATTTTTAGCATGATTCCTATACCTCTCTTATCTGAAGTGCGAGAGGTAAAAATCGGTTGTGTCGCCCCAAAACTTTCCCGACGAATATCCAAGAATATTTTTTTAGATAAAGTTTCACATTTTGACATTTTTTATTTCTGACAGGTGACAGTTGGAGAAATAGTTTAAATGACATATTGCAACTTAAATTCCGTGACATATTGCATCTATCATTTTTTGATAGTGACACTTCCGTTTGACAAATGTCATACAAAAACTAATGGGTTCTTAAGACAGATAACGCAAACCCATATACCAAATTTCAGCTCAATCGGATTAAACGTGTGACCTCTATCGTGGAAGAATACACACTTAGAAAAATATAGAAAAATTGGGCAAAACTGAAAAAATAGAAAAAACTTGGGGATAATGAGAAAAAATGGAAAAAAACGAGAAAAAGTGAGGGAATTTGAGAAAAATTGAAAAACATTTAGAAAAAATCAGAAGAATAAAAAAATTTTTGAAAAATTACGTAAAATTAAAACAAATTGATTAATGTTGAGATAAACCAAGAAAAATTTATAAAAATTGAGAAAAATTGAGCCAGATTGATAAAAATTGAGATAATTTGAGGAAAATTGAGAAAAATAAAAAAAATTGAGGAAATTAAAAAAAAATCAGGAAAATTAAGAAAAATTTAGGCAAGATCAAGAAAATTAAAAAAAAATCAGATATTTAATGTTAAAATTTCAACTTTTGACATTTTTTTATTTTTTACAGGTGACAGTTGAAGAAATAATTTTGACTGTTCTGAATATAGCCTTTCAAGGGCTTTCAAATGACATATTGCTGGTCGAATTCCGTAACATATTGCATCTGTCATTTTTTGATAGTGACACTTCCGTTTGACATATGTCGTACATAAACTAATGGGTTCTTCCGACGGATAACCCAAACCCATGTACCAAATTTCAGCTCCATCGGATTAAACGTGTGGCCTCTATCGTGGAAGAATACACACACACACACACATACAGACAGACTTCCATTTGGAAATGGTCTTAATCGTCTCAGATGACCTCTAAATGGATATTTCCATCTTTATCTCGAAAAAATTTTTTTAGCTCGTTCACAATACTTTCCCTTATCGTAGGTGGGTCGGGAAAGTAAAAGTTCGATAAACATTTTTTGACCATTCAATTTTAAATTATATTTTGGAATTCCTACTTGTAAAACACATTATTTATTATCTTAATTAAATAGCGGATTATACTTCAAATTTTTAATGGCTGACAACCCAAGTCGTCTTCATCGTCTTCAGATTCAGATTTGCTCTCTGTACTATTTATTTAATTATATAATATCCCAACAGGTTTACAACCTAATTACAAGGATATCTATAGTATATAAGATATAAGAAATAATTTTTTTCCACAAGCGTGCGAAAAAGTATACTTTGAATCTTTAATGAATAAACATTATTTAAACTTATTTAATATGAAAATAAAAAAATGTTATCGTAATTTATCTATTAATTGTGCATTAGGTAACTAGCATTTTTTTTCCTTCTTGAACATGAATATTGTAAGTGCCGCATAATTATTACATAAAAAATCTGATTTTTTTTTCCTTTTTTGGATCAATTCTTCCAAGGTCTCAGAAGAGATTCCCGTTGAAAGAATTAAAAAATTGCCATTTTTCACTTTGTTATTAATAATTTTCTTAGATTAAAAATTAAAAAGCTTGATTACTCATTGAAAAAAATTTATTTTTCATTTAATATTGATGCATTTTTTAAAGATCAAAATTGTTATAAACAAATGCGTTGTTTAAAAGAGAATTGAAAATTATTTTTTGGAAACAATCTTATATTTTTTTTATTAAAAAATCGTTCCTTAAAAAAATTAAAAAAAAATTAAAAAAAAATTTGTGTAAACAATTATTCATAAATAAACTTAGTTAAATTAAACAGAATTTCTAATAAACTTTGAGAAAAATTTTTTTGATAACTTATTTTATTTCATAATTCAGAAAATAATAGTGTGAGATTTAAATGTATAAGCTGAAATTGTTAATAAATATACGTCAGATAAAAAGTTACATAAGTATTATAGTCATATTTATTATGGTTTATAAGATATTTAAACATAAAAGTTGATAAAAAAATTTTCTGAATTTTTTTTATAAATAAATGCCTTAAATTTAATAAATATTTGGATACGAGCTTGAATTTTAGGCCTAATTTGTTCTTTAATTAATAAAGAATAAATAAGTCGTAAGTTTTTTCATGGCATCTTATTTAAGTTATAAAAAGTTTAACGATAAAAAATCAGGAGAACAGAATTTTTTAACTTCGATAAAAACTATAAATAAATTATTTTTCTCAAAAAATAACACATTGTTGTTTTTGTTTCATTATGTAGAAAAAGGAAAAAAAATATATAGAAAAAATTTATAACAAGTTGTTTATTAAATAAACGATTAAAATTTAAATAAAAACAATTTTTTTTAGTTATCAAAGAGCAAGATTTAAAAAAAAGGTTCCTTAATAATAATTACAGGTGGTAGAAAAAAATTTTTAATGAACGATTTAAAAAAATATATATCATAATTTGCACCAAAAAAAAATTTAAATTATCTTATAAACAACGCATTTGTTTATAACTTCATAAACAATAAGAAATAAAAATTTAAAAAAATCATTTTTATGTGACTTCTGATCATAAAAAAAATGGATCAATAGTAATATGAAAAAAAAAATTTATTTCAAGCTTTTTAATTTTTAACCTAAGTAAATTGTTAATAACAAAGTGGAAAATAACAATTTTTTCAACGGGAATCTTTTCTGAGACCTTTCAAAAATAGGCCCAAAAAATGAAAAAAAAATCAGATTTGTTATTTAACAATTATCGTACATGCAATGTTCATGTTCGAGTAAGAAAAAATTGTTAATTAACTAATGCATAATTAATACAAAAATCGCGATAAAAATTTTTTGACCGGGGATTATTATTCATAAATCTATTCAGTATATGCATAAATTTTTTTAATTCTTAATTTTCATATTTAATAAGTTTAAATAATTTTTATTCATTAAAGGTCCAAAGTGGGCAGCGTTTACGCAAGCCGGAGTCCCCGTTTTCGGTCGTATTTTCAATACTCTGGGTAAATTATAAATATTGGTCCTACAGTTCCGGGAGGTACAATTTTTTTTACAAAATTTCCTCCTCTTTCTGAATCTTGTTTCAAATTTGGAAAATGTCAAATAGTTTTTGAAATATTTGCAAAAAACCAAACCCCATTTCATTTCAGTTAATTGTTTATAACTTTTGCAATTTTTGCAAGCGGCTCTTGATTTTTTTTAATAATAATCTACACGTTATTCCGAATCGAATGACACATTGTTCATATTTTTCGGAGGTGGAGAAAAACGTTTGACCCAAAAAGCACTTGCTGACTCTCATAGCCCATGAGAAAATCCACTTACTCTACCTATTTACCTTTTAGTCAGGATATTGTGTGATTTTTTTTTATTATTTTTTAACCCCAGTCATGTTAGCACCCAGCAAACTACCACCTAAACGCTAAAATATTTAATTATCTTTTCTCGTGTATCAAAAAGCATATAAAAACAAATAAATTTTTTCTATTTCATTTTTATTTAAAAAGATGAAAGATTTTGAAAAAATCGAAAAAAAAGTTTTCAAAATCTTCGTTTTTATATGCTTTTTATTAATTATTATTAATTTTTTTATAAATAAAAAGCTGGCGCATCGGTTTTCACCGCTTTTAGGTGCTAGATTGCTAGGTGCTAACATTACCGGAGTAATTTTTTACTTATATTTTAGTGGTATGATGAGTGTTCGCAAACTGAAAAATCTGTGGAAATTAAAAGCATAATTTCCCGATTTACAACTGATGTAATATCAGCTTGTGCCTTTGGAATAGACACAAACACTTTAAAAAAAGAAAACGAGGAAATTTTACATCACGGACGTCAATTTTTTGATTATCAATGGAATCTTTATAAAAACACAATGGTAATGGCGATACCGAGAAACATTTTACAAAAACTAAAATTTAGAATATTTCCTAAAAGTACGGAAAAATATATGGTGGACATGTATACAAACATATTTAATTATAGGAAAGAAAATAATATTTTTAAAAATGATTTAACTGATACGTTAATGAAATTAACAGAAAGGCGCGATGAAGAAAAAGATTTTTCCGGTAAAAAAGTAATGGAACCTTTAAATATGGGCGAGTTTTCTGCTCAAATGTATATGTTCTTTTCTGCTGGATTTGAAACATCTTCAAGCACTCAAACTTTTGCTCTATACGAACTCGCCAAAAATTTAGAATGTCAAAAAAAATTGAGAAATGAAATTAACAGAGTATTAGCTAAACACGATAATCAATTAACATATGATGCTATTATGGAAATGAAATATCTGGAACATGTTATTGACGGTAAATTTTTTGTAATTTATTTTTTTTTTCTGTTGCATGTGTTTAAAAATATTATTATATATAGATAAGTAAAATTATATTTACATGAAGATAGTTTTATCAAATTCTGTAATAACAAATTATGGTCTTTGGACGATTTTTTAATTATTTTAATCATTTGAACTACTTAGATAAAGATGAATTTATCATGATCCTAATTATTGTAATCATTAATAGGATAGTGCTTACAGGTTGTCCTAATATTATATCGATAACGTTTGATAGACTTAATTTTTCTTTAAAATATACAGGTATTTTTAAAATCATTTAAATCACTTTCAATTCATTAGATAACTCAATCTTTACAAATCTGCTTTAATCCTTACAAAAATTTCTCAATAATCCTTTTAAATTTGCAATTTTCTTGAAAACTACCCAAAATCATTTGAACTATTTAAAAATCATTAAAATATTTCTCGATAATCCCCCACAAAAAATTAACATCAATAATTTGAAAAAAAAATTCAAATCCTTATGAATCCTTGAAATCCTCATAAAGGCTTAAAAAAAGGCTTAAAAAAAGTGGTTAAAATCATTTAAAATTCGTAAGAATCCTTAAAGAGGTATACAAAACCGTAGGAATAAAAAGATATTAAAAGTCCTTCTCAATATGTCTCAAAACATCCTTTTAGACGAATCCTTTAAAATAATCATGAATCGTTGCAAACCCTTTAAAATAAACATGAATTTTTAAATCATATAAAACTCCATGAATACTCAAAAATCCTTAAGAATCCTTAATCCGGATTAAAATCCTGATGAATTCTTATTAAAAATCAATCTGAATCTTTTTAAATTTTTTAAAATCTTTTAAAATAATTACTTTCACACTTCATTCGATAGTTGAATCTTTGCAAATCTGCACTAATCCTGCAATTTTCTTGAAAACCATTCCAAATCCTTAAAACTATTTAAAAATAATTAAAATTTTTCTCGATAATCCCCCAAAAAAATAATAAAAAAAAAACCTAAAATCGTCATGAATTTCCATAAATCATTGAATACCATTTAAAACCTTAAAAAATAATTAAAGTGTTTAATAATCCTTAAAATTAACATAACTAATGCTTAAAAATTTGTATCATCAAAATATGGTTAAAATTCTTTAAAATTCGTAAGAATCCTAATAGAGATATAAAAATATCTTGAAATAAAAAGATATTAAAAGTCCTTCTCAATTTTTCTTTAAAAAATTAAAATCCTTTCACATGAATTTTTTAAAGCGTCATAAATCCTTTCAAACCTGTTAAAATATGCAGATATTCTTAAAAATCATATTTATCTCCATGGATTTTCCAAAATCCTAAAAAATCCTTAAATCTTCTTTATAATCCTTACAAATCCTTATTAAAAACCCTTCTAAATCCTATTCCTAACCTAAAATCCTCACATTAACTTCGTTTGTTAGTTGAATCCTTACAAATCTGCACTAATCCATACAAATATTTCCCAATGATCCTTAAAAATTCTCAATACTTATGAAAACTACTTCATATCTTTAAAACTATTTTATAATCCTTGAAATGCTTCTCAATAATCCCGAAAAGGTAATAACTGTCAATAATTAAAAAAAAATTAAAATTCTAATAAATCCTTAAAATCCCATTTAAATCCTTAAAATAATATTAAAATATATATCATCAAAATATGGATAAAATCCTTTAAAATTCGTAAAAATGCTTAGAACAGTATAAAAATCCTTGTTAATATTTCTTAAAAAAGTTAAAATCCTTTCACAAAAATCCTTACAAACCCTTTAAAATAAAAATAAATTTTTAACATTTAAATCTTCATGGATACCCAAAAGTCCTTAAAAATCCATAAATCATTTTAAAAATCCTTACGAATTCTTTAAAAACAACATAAAGAACGCATATCATAAAGATATTGTCCTTTTCAATATTCCTTAAAAAAATTTAAATCCTTCCACATGAATCCTTTAAAACTGTTATAAATCCTTACAAATCCTTTAAAATATGCAGGTATTCTTAAAAACCATATAAATGTCCATGGATTTTTAAAAATTCCTTAAATTCTCTTTAATATCCTTACGAGTCCTTATTAAAAGACCCTTCTAAATCCTCTTAAATTCTTAATAAACTTGTAAAATCCTCAGTTTAACTTCGTCCGTTAGTTGATCTTCAATCCTTTCAAATATTTCCTAATAATCCTTAAAAATTCGCAATGCTTATGAAACTACTCCATATCCTTAAAACTATTTTATAATCCTTGAAATGTTTCTCAATAATCCCCAAAAGATATTAATTAAATGAATTAATTATTTAAATGAAATTAAAATCCTGATGAATCATTAAAATCCCATTTAAATCCTTAAAAAATATTAGAATCCTTTAAAATTCGTAAAAATCCTTAGAACAGTATAAAAATCGTTCTCAATATTTTAAAGTCCTTTCAGATGAATCCTTTAAAAGCGTCATGGATCCTTACAAACCCCTTAAAATAAGCAGGATTTTTTTTAAATTATCTAAATCTCAAAATTCCTTAAGAATCCTTAAATTTTGTTTAAAATCGTAACGAGATCTTAGTAAAAATTCTTTAGAATCCTCTTGAAATCTAAATAGACTTTTAAAATTCCTTGTTTAACTTCGTTTGTTAGTTGAATCCTTTCAAATCTGTGCTAAATAAATAATAAATAATAAATAACTGCAAGTCCTTAAAACCATTTGAAAATCATTAAAATTATTCCCGATAATCCACAATAATTTAAAAAAATATATTAAAATCCTTACGAATCCTTAAAATTCCAATGAATCATTGAATTTCATTTTTAAATCCTTAAAAATATTAAAATTTTTATGATCAAAATATGATTAAAATTCGTAAAAATCCTTAGAGAACAGTATAAAAATCCTTGTTAATATTTCTTAAAAAAGTTAAAATCCTTTCACATGAATCCTTTAAATGTATCACAAATCCTTTGAAATAAGCAGGATTTTTTTAAATTATATAAATCTCCACATATACTCAAGAATCCTTAAGAATCCTTTAGTCCTCTTTAAAGTCGTAACTAATCCTTAGTAAAAACACTTCAGAATCCTCTTGAAATCTAAATAAACTATTAAAATTTTCAATTTAACTTTGTTCGTTATTTGAATCCTTTCAAATCTGCACTAATCCTTATAAATAACTTCAAATCCTTAAAACTACTTGAAAATCATTAAAATGATTCTCGATAAAAGAAAGTAACTGTCAATAATTTAAAACTTTTTAAAATCCTCAGGAATCCTTAAAATTGTCATGAATCCTTAAAATCCTCTTGAATCCTTGAATCCTATTTAAATCTTCAAAAAACATTTAAATTGTTTAATAATCCATAACGAATGTTAAAAAATCATTTTTATCAAAATATGGTTAAAATCCTTAAAAATGGTTTAAAATCCATACAAATTCTAAAAAATCACTAAAAACCAAACCATATTACTCGTTTAGAATCCTCAAGGTCTATCGAAGCTTTTAAGCTCCTTTTAAAATATTTAAAAATTTTAGGTTCAGCTAAGTTCTGACTTATTAAATGGACTCAGTTTAGTTATTTTGAACTCAGAAATCTTACTAACCGTCATGTGAAAATTGCTACAATGTAATTGTTGTAAAAATTTAATAACAAAATCCTTAAAATATTAATTTGTTTTTTAGAAACGCTAAGGATATATCCAATTTTTCCCATAGTAGCAAGAGCCTGTAAAGAAGATTACCCAATACCTGGTACTGATTTTACATTGGAAAAAGGTACTTTCGTTCTGGTAACCAACATGGGAATCCAAAGAGATCCGGAATATTATCCGGATCCGTTGAAATTCGATCCCGAAAGATGGACATATGAAAATAGTTTGGGTAGACCATTTGTGGCGAATTTACCGTTTGGGGAAGGACCAAGAATATGCGTGGGTAAGTAACCTTATAAAATAGTAAATTAAACTAATAAAAATTTTTAACCAATTTATTAGCTATGATAAATTATCTTATTATGCCGCGTTGCCGACGCTTGCACGGCAACCATGAATTTTGGATTTTATATATTTAATTAATAATTATTTTTATAGGTAAACGTTTCGGTCTTCTTCAAACTAAATTGGGACTTGTAACAGTCATTAAAGATTACGAAATAACGTTGAGCAACAAAACTACGAAAGGATTCAAATTTGTATCGTCAGAGTTGATTCTTAGGAAATCCGGTGATGTTTGGTTGGATATAAAAAAAATTGTAAAGGAATAGTACAAGAATATTTTTTTACTTATTTTAAATACTAAATGTTAGATGTAAAGGAGCTTTTTGTAGATTAGGAACCATATTTAATTTATATTATTATTTTTTTAATGCTGTATAGTTTTTTAATATTTGACAAACAAGAAAAAAAATATGTAACGATTTTGTGATTTTTTGCACCGCAGGGACTAACGCTTGAATTTTACTCCCTTATTTTAGGGACTAAATTGTCACCTGGAACTACAATATTTAATAATCTAATAATTAATAATAAATCTCTATATGTCAATCCCTGTGGTGTAAAAATAGCGTACGTACCATGTTCTTCACTAACCGGATTAAAAATGGCACTTTAGTCCCTTGTCACATAATTTACTGTTAGTTAATCTACATATTTTTTATAATAAATAATATATAACTATTTTTTTTTATCATTAGTACTATGATATTTTCCGAACTTTACGCTTTCAAGGAGACTGAAACAGAGCCGGACTTGATAATTTGTTACAATACTTATATTTCAAATATTTTTAAAACAATTATTTATTTTTACCTATATGTTTACTACTTTTATTTTCTTAAATTAAATACCATAACGTGCGTCATATGCAACATTTAGGAAACAACTTTTTTTCCTTAAACAGTAAAATTTTAGTTACTTACATTACAAAATTATAACGAGAAAAAAAAATCGGCTGTGTCACTCCAGAACTTTCCCGGCTCGACCGTAGAGAATATGTTATTTATTATGATCATTTTAATTACAAATTACTAAGCATTACAATAATTTATGGAACACATTAAAAATTGCGAGCCGACGGTGAATATGTCTACCGAATTGATATTTCAATATTGATAATGACATGCGCAGCACGTTGCATATCACACTGCTACAATTATGATCTCCTAAAATCAAGTGTGAAAACTATTGGGAATTCGGGAAAAATTTTCATACAATAGTTGTAGGGAATTTTATGTTTTACAACTTTGCACTGAAACATTTTGCACTACAGAGCATAATTTACCTCCAATTTTAAAAAAATGGAAAATTTTAAATGTGTATTTTTCTCGCCATCTAGAGGCGAAACTATGAGGAATTCTATAAAAAGTTAAATATAAAATTTAAAGACAATTTGATGCTTTACAACATTGTACAAGAAAATTTTGCACTAAAAGGCTTTGTTTATCCTCAAAATCAAGAAAAACTTGAGAAAACCTAAATGCACATTTTTTACGCGCCCTCTAGTGGCGCAAGTGTTGGAAATTCTAAAAAAAGTTTCAGACAAGAGTTGTAGAGAATTTTATGCTCTAAAACTTTGTACTACAACATTTTGCACTTAAGTGTATTATTTGTCCTCAAAATCAAGAAAAACTAGAGAAAACATACATGCACATTTTTTACGCGCCCTCTAGTGGCGCTACTATTGGAAATTCTAGAAAAAGTTTCAGACAAGAGTTGTAGGGAATTGTATGCTCTAAAACTTTGTACTACAACATTTTGCACTAAAGTGTATTGTTTATCCTCAAAATTAAGAAAAACTAGAGAAAACCTACATGCACATTTTTTACGCGCCCTCTAGTGGCGGAACTATTGGAAATTCTGGAAAACGTTTGAAACAAAAGTTGTAGGGAATTTTATGCTCTACAACATTTTGCACTAAAGTGTATAGTTTGTCCTTAAAATTTAAAAAAAGTAAAAAATTGTTACATATGCATTTTATCAATGTCGGTCTTGAGGACCTTCTACTGTACCAATTTAATCCAAAATCTAATGGTCGCATTCTAGGCACACACCGACCCTCCATACCAAATTTCAGCTTGATTGGTTAAACGGTTCGGCAGTTATCGTGGAAAATTACACACAGACACATAGACACATAGACACATAGACAGACAGACCATGCGCTGGAAATGGTTTCAATCTCCTTTTGAGACCTCAAAATGGATATTTCCATCGATATCTCGATTTTTTTTTTGCTCGTTCACCTTACTTTCCCTTTGATGGGTCCGGGAAAGTAATATTGAGTTGTGGTTGATAAATATATCGATAAACATAGGAAATTTTCAATTAAAATATATACAGGGTGTTTCATTATAAATTATCAATATTGCCAATAAAATAAATTGTGCTTATTAACAAATAATGTACCAAATCAGAAAATTGTGATTTGTAGAAAATTAAAGAAAAATACAAAAAAAAATAAAACAGTTTTTTTTAAATAAAGCAATAAAATAAATAAATAAAAATTATTTGTAAAAACCAGTGACGTACCACCAATTTTATCCGAAACGTACAACTGCTGATAAATTTTCGGCAATTTAGTAATTTGAAACATAATAATTAAAAGTATGTAAGTACGAAATACCGAGTGATTTTTTTTATGAGAATTTTTTATTGTCCATGAGAATCTTTAATACCAAATTTGACGATTTAACCTAAAATATTTATATATAATATTCCTTCATACCGATATACGAGTGATTTATTTAAAAATGATTATTTTCCATAGGTTTAAAATTCAAAAAATCGGCAGACAATTAAATTGATCCAAAAAAATATCCTTGACTCATTTTTATCATAAAAACAATCTGGGACCTCTTAACTTTCTATTTTATACGACACTGATTTAATTTTAATATTGTTAATATTTTTAAATTTTTGAATGCTCTTTACGTACGTAAAATATTTGTTTTTTAATTCTTTAAAGTGGGTAATTTTCCTGATGTTAAATAGTGCCGGGGCCGCGCTCAAACTTATATAATAAAGCAGAGGCCTATTATGGCTCACCCCTATAGGCTACAATTCTCCAAACAATCCATACCTTCTCACGAAGTATATGGTTAATTTAGGTGAAGCGGCGATAGGCTTCAGCTTTACGAAACCAAACGTATGAAACCTATTCATTTCCAATGCAAGACAAGAGCATAAAATGCACTCCGCCATTTGGCCTTTCACACTGCAGAAGCGAGAGTCCAATATTGGCTTAGACGTAGCTTCTTCAGATGGTAACAGTAAGCAGTCCAATTATAATGCGTAGATCACTTCTACTCCATTCTAGAATCTGCGATAGGGTGCTACCTGAGGATTTGACTATAAACGCCTTAGAGTGACCTAAACCAGGAATATCTTCCCTATGTTAAAAAGTTTTCAAGTGCTGGAGAGTTTTCTTCTAGGCCTATTTCCAGATAGTGTCTTTTGGCACTATTTTTGGCTACGCCAAAAAATGGTTCCGGTCCAAAGTATCGACTTTTTCGTTGCCCTCTACCCCTTAATATCCAGGTACTCTGTTACAGGTAGCAATACGATCTAAGGATTTGATGGAATTCCACACCAGCTTTGAGTCCAGCCGGTTGGAGCTCTGTCCGATAAATTGTAAATACTTTGGAGGTAGTAAAACACTAAATCCAGTACCACAATTTAATATAATTCTTATTAAAAAAGTTGATAATGAAAGGGCGGCGACCAGTTTCGGCAGTATGCCATCATCAGGCCTATAATACATAGTATTAGGAAAGGTGTGGAAGACTATACAATAAACTTACCAAACTAATTACAATGGAATCGTGAATACAAGGTAACGTAGAAATAAAATTTTCCTCCCCGACCAGTTTAATCAACTCCTTTTTTAACCTGAAGTTCTCCTCATACTAGTATCTATCCCTTATTGCCTTCTATTTTGTTTTTAATTTTACTGCAAAAATTTTTTTCATGAATTCCTATTTTATTTTCTCTTTAAGTAGATTTGTTATGTTTTTCAACATAACCTTGTCTTTTCTTCTTATAGTAGCTACTGTTAACACTAATCACAACTCTTCTTTTCATCTTTCCCTCCGTGGCCTGTACCCAATTTTACTTTAGTTAACGTGGACTTCAGTATCTATTTTTCTTTTTTGTCTTAACCTTTTTCAAAATTTATTTGAACCATTGCTAAAATCATATTTAAACTCTAAACTTTTTGATATTCTTTACTCTTCCTTATTAGTTTCCTATACCTCCCCCTCCTTTTTCCCGCTATTATTTTAAATTTAATTATAGCAATACCTGTCAATTGTCAAGTCACTTCCGGAATTATCTACCATTTTGTTGACTTAGTTATTACAACTCTTTTATATGGTCAAGTTTTTCAAAAAGTCTTTTCTTTGCTTTTTCTGAACGCCCTAAGGGGCTAATAGCTGTAACATAGGTCACAAATTCCTTCCAATTTTTAATTTTAAGTGTTTTTTCTTACCCACTTATATTTACTTTTACTTACCTTTCATGTACCCCATAGTTATTATCCCTTACAATTTCCCCCTTCTCATCTTAGTAGCAGTACCCTTAAGTTTAGCAATATGCTAATTTTTAAGGTTTAATCATATTATTTAGTTATTCTGGTAAGTCATTATCTTTATTTTTGTAAACAAATTTCCTACATGAATTGTATCTATTATTAGCCTGAACATGGTTTGTTAACAGAAACTAGTTGCCTGTCAAATGAAAAGTCATAAAGGTAAAATATGAAAAGGTTTGAGTGAGGTAGAAACCCCATGGTGCTACTTAAAAGCCACATCAAGAGTTAAGGAAAGTGAGGAAATGTATAATGGACCGACGTGGTACTGCTGCACTTTTGGAAGCAACTACTTTAATCTTGATTTGACCAGTACATCAAAGGATGCTTACCCAGTAAATAATTTTGTTGACAAGAGGATGGTTTGCCAACTCTCTTGTACACAATTCGATCGCGAAGATGGTAGTATACTTACCAAGGTTTACTGTGATGTTAACTTTCGATTTTCTGCTGTAGACATCGGCTCCCTCACCACTTGGTGTCTTTGAACCATCTGTGTATAGTACATAAGCCGCCCCTGGAAAGAGGATCACCTCTTTATCCCATTCGTCTCTTTTCGGAAAAAGGACGTTAAAAGACTTCTGTATGTAAGTTCTGGAGAAGAGCACATCTGAAACCATTCCGAGAATGTGGTAAGTACTTATCTCTCGCAGCAGTCCAGAGTGGCCCCGTAGCCTCTCCCCCTTAATTTGACTAATATATGGACAGGAGTAAGACCTAGAGTTCTTTCCATTGCCGCTGTCGGGGTAGTTGGCATGGTATCTGTAATGGCCACACAAGCCAGTCTCTGAAGTAAAGATAACTTAGCATCCACAATAGACCGGAGCCCCTGCGTCTACCAGGCTACTGCGCTATTTGTTTGATAAATATAGTAAATCTGCTTAAGGTTCATTCCCCATGACTTTTCATCCAGAAGGAAGTTCCAGGTAATCTCCAGATATTTTACCTCCTCCGCAAAACGGAATGGTTATACCTTCAATTGCCTGCCTTAGAAGTTGTTGAAAATTCTTCTAACTTCTTGTGGGATTAGTTAACAAATGAAGGATTTATGCTCAGGAATGTATGGTGAGGAATTTATTTTCAGGAATTTAAGCTCAGGATTTTGATGCTAAGGATTATTTTTTCACACTGAGGATTAATAAACGGAGATTTTAAACCAAAGATTAGACTAAATTAATAAAAAATTTTTTAAAAACCAGTCAAAATTATTTTTCAAAATGTACAACTGGATCTACGCCACTGTATTATTATGTACAGGTAAATTTTCGGTAATTTATTGTTTTTGACTAAAGGAAAAGATACGCCAAAAATTGTAAGTATTTTTGAACTTATTAATTTTAAAATATTAAAAAAAAATTAACTACCCTTATTTGGGTCAAAAATACAGGGTGTTTTTTATTAATTCTATGTATTGTAATTAAAGAATCCTTGACACAAAATATAACAATTTGTCCCAAAATATTACTTCTAACCGATACACAGGGTGTTTTATTTATTATTTTTACTTATCTAGGCAGATGGTTGTACTAATCTAAAGGACAAAAAATTCATTAATTTTCTTTTACCATTGGCGTACAGTAAGATATCGCTGAATGAACTTTGGTTCTTAGAGCTAAAAATAAACCTATGGCTTCCATAATATTTTCATTTGACTCAACAGTAGATGAAAATGTTACAAATAATTATTTTTTTATTAGATCTAAAATTATTCTTATTTTTATTTTGTCATAACTATTATATTTTATTTTATCTGTAGAAACCATTTTTATGGTAATTAATTTTTTCTAAAAAGGGTTTATTGTTATTAAAGTTAAAAATTAATCACTTCCAGCTAAACCATCAGGTATCTCATTATTATAATTCTTAATCTCTTATAACGATACCAAAGATCAGTAAATACCCTTAATTAATATTTAAGTGTTAGTAGTTTAAAACTATTTATTTGGATTATATATACTCAGTTTTAAAATTTTGTTGCCATTTGTGTTTTTACTTTTACACTAAGTTTAAGTGCGCTAAAAGTTCCATTATGTATTTATTATTAATAGGAATAATATTTATCCTTTTATCGTATATAATATGGATTTTTTATGATACTTTTCAATATTGGAAAAAACGAGGAGTTCCATACCTAACACCTACTATTATACCGTTCGGAAACACACTAAATCTTTATTTGGGAAAAATAACTATGGGTGAAGTTTTTTCAAACGCGTATAGAGAATTTAAGAAAAGAGGAGAAAAACATGGAGGTATCTACTACATGAATAAACCAGTTTATGTACCAATCGATCCAGATATAATTAAAAAAATTGTTATAAGTGATGCTCACTATTTTGCTAATCACGGATTTTATATTAATACAAAGGACGACATGTTATCAGGACATTTATTTAACATGGAAGATGCTCGATGGAAAGATATTAGATCTAAGATACCGTCGGTTTTTACATCTGCTAAAATGAGAAAGATGTTTGTCGATATGCAGAAAATGGTGGATCCTCTTAAAACTGTAAGTACAAATTTTGTCCGAATAATTAGAATGCAAATATGTAGAAATTTTATTTTTTGGGATACAAGATGTTGCCCATATTGGATTTTAATTTTAAAAAAATCGATCAAAGTCGTTATATACTTGGTATATATTATATATAGAGTGTTTTTGAAGTATAAGTGCATATTAAAACTGGTAAGAGATTATGACATTTATTTTACAGTGAAATTACTATATTTAAATATTTTAATTTTTCATTAAATTCAAAAATGATTGTTTGAAAATTTACATATTTCCTATCAACTGATTATTGATGTTTTCGAAAATTATTAGATAGATGAAATGTAAATTAAATACTTTAAATTTTATTAAATTTAACCAAAATTATTGTTATTGACAATATGGCTAGAATAGCGCCATCTTTGGTAATTTAACAAATGTTGTAACTTCTTTCACCTAAAATTACGTGTCTTATTGCAAATATGATCTTTATGTAGGCCATTTTAGGTGATCCATTGGTAAAAACTTCTTTTTGATTAATATCCAATATTCGAAACTTCAGACCTCGATAAAATCCTTAAATAAACTAATATAACAATAAACAGATTTTTTTCCTCACACAAATATGTCATTTTTGTAAAAAAAATTTGAATTTGTAGCACTTCAGAATTAATTTTGATTAAAATTGGAAAAGTGAAATATTTGATTTTTTCATTCTAGTTTTCTTTTACTAATTATTTAAAAATGTAGGAAAATTAGTACTGCCGGTACTAGCTAATAGGAACATGACATATTTTTTTTTTTTGTTAAATTTATTAATAAAATATAATTGGCGCTCATCAATATACAAAAAATAATTAAAATAAAATTACACAAAGTAATGAAAAATAAAATAATATTTTAATCTAAAAAAAAAAAATACAATATCTATATAATTTAAAAAAAAACCTAAAAAATTATGGGAAAGACTGGAATTCTACATTTTTTTAATAATTCTAAAAGGTTATCTATTATTGATAATTTATGTTTGCACATAGGCGTACATA
This sequence comes from Neocrepidodera transversa, assembly GCA_963243735.1. Taxonomy (NCBI): domain Eukaryota; kingdom Metazoa; phylum Arthropoda; class Insecta; order Coleoptera; family Chrysomelidae; genus Neocrepidodera; species Neocrepidodera transversa. The sequence continues at coordinate 2,899,481 of OY725352.1, read as the reverse complement.
TGATGTGATTCTGAATAATTTGGAAAATAATGTTTTTAGAAAACTAACAAATACAGTAAAATGATCTTAATACCATTGAAAAGAAAATAAAAAATACTATAAGTTGAAATTTTTTCACAATTTTTGAATACAAATTGTGACCTTGACAATAGGGAGAGACCAAAATAAGAACAACTAAAAAATCTGCACAGCCGTGGTCTCTCCCTATTCTCACAACCACATTTTTTTTCCTAAAATATTGAAAAAATTCACGTGTACAGAAAACTTTTTTCTCTTCTCATCTACAGTTAGTATTTTTCAATAATGTTGATAGTTTATATTTTACAGGGGCTGAAAAATATAAAATGTAGAAATTTAAATTCAAATATTGTTTCTAATGCTGAAAAAAATATAAATTATCCGTAGAATAATAATTTAAGAGTTACTGATCATTTACTTGGTGTTTATACATACACGTACATATATTTTTTTCATAAGGTATGATTTTTGTTTATGAATTTTTACTCCAAAATTTTACATAAAAAACAAGACTGTACAGTAACTAAAAATTCGTTTTATATCCCATAACAAGAAAGTTAAAAAATATACTAAATTGTGCTTAATACCATTGAAAAGAAAATAAAAAATACTATAAGTTGGAATTTTTTCACAATTTTTATTCAAAAATTGTGACCTTGACAAAAGGAAGAGACCAAAATAAGGAAAACTAAAAAATCTGTACAGCCCCGGTCTCTCCCTATTCTCACAACCACAATTTTTTTTCTATAATTTTGAAAAAATTCAAATATACACAAAACTTTTTTCTCTTTTTATCTATATTTATCATTTTTCAGTAACTTTGATAGTTTTTTTATTACAGGGGCTAAACAATATAAAATATAAATATTTAAGTTCAAATATTGTTTCTAATGCTGAAAAAAATATAAATTATCCGTAGAATAATAATTCGAGAGTTACTGATCATTTATTTGGTGTTTATACATAGACGTACATATATTTTTTTTCATGAGGTATGATTTTTGTTTTTAAATTTTTACTCCAAAATTTTACATAAAAATCAAGACGGTAAAATAACTAAAAATTCGTTTTATATCCCATAACAAGTAAATTAAAAAATATACTAAATTTTGCTGAATACCATTGAAAAGATAATAAAAAATACTATAATTTGGATTTTTTTCACAATTTTTATTCAAAAATTGTGACCTTGACAAAAGGGAGAGACCAAAATAAGGAAAACTAAAAAATCTGCACAGTCGTTGTCTCTCCCTATTTTCACAACCACAATTTTTTTTCTAAAATATTGAAAAAATTCACATATACACAAAACTTTTTTCTCTTTTCAGCTACATTTATTATTTTTCAATAATGTCGATTGTTTTTGTATTACAGGGGCTAAACAATATAAAATGTAAAAAATTTAAATTCAAATATTGTTTCTAATGCTGAAAAAAATATAAATTATCCGTAGAATAACAATTCAAGAGTTACTGATCATTTATTTCGTGTTTATACATGGACGTACATATATTTTTTTTCATGGGATATCACTTTTGTTTTTAAATCTTTACTCCAAAATTTTACATAAAAAACAAGACTGTAAAATAACCAAAAATTCGTTTTATATCCCATAACAGGAAAATTAAAAAATACACTTAATTGTGCTTTATACTATTGAAAAGATAATAAAAAATACTATAAGTTGAAATTTTTTCATAATTTTTAATGAAAAATTGTGACCTTGAGAAAACGGAGAGACCAAAATAAGGAAAACTAAAAAATCTGCACAGCCATGGTCTCTCCCTATTCTCACAACCACATTTTTTTTTAATAAAATATTGAAAAAATTTACATATACACAAAACTTTTTTCTCTTTTCATCGATATTTAGCATTTTTCAATAATGTTGATAGTTTTTATATTACGGGGGCTAAACAATATAAAATGTAAAAAATTTAAATTCAAATATTGTTTTTAATGCTAAAAAATGTATAAATTATCTATCGAATTATGATTAATAATATTTATTTCAGTAATTGTACAGAGAAACAAAATTAATAAAAATTTTAAAAATGACACTTTACGCCACTGGAATTTTTTATAATATTAGGTTTTTATCTCCTTCTCTTTAACCTAACTATATTTAAACCTAGAAGGGAAATGGGAATGCTTCCTGCAAATTTTATTTTCAGTCTGCAAAAGTTTTTTGCCGGAAGCATTCTGATTCCCTTTATGGACCTACACTGACCCCATATATCCGGTCAGATTGCCAGACATGCTGAGACAAGCATTCCCATGGTATATATGAAACTATAATCACCCTGTATATCCGGCTAGATGGCATTTGAATTTTGTAATTTGCAAGAAGCATTCCCATGGTACATATGACATATATACAGGGTAATATGTTAATGAGTAAGAAAGCGATACAGAAGCAAAAAACAATTTTGTGATTAATATTATTTATTTAGTGAATTTTTTTTAATATTATAATTTATAAATTTTGTTTTCATTTTAGCGGTATGACAAATACTCGAAAACTGAAGAACCTGTAGAAATTAAAAGTATCTTATCTCGATTTACGACAGATATAATTTCAGCTTGTGCCTTCGGTATAGATACAAACACTTTGAAAAATGAAAACGAAGAACTTTTATATCACGGACGTCAGTTTTTTGACTACCAATGGAGTCTTTATAAAAATACAATCGCATTCACAATACCGAGAAATATCCTACAAAAATTTAAATTTAGATTATTTAGAAAAAGTACAGAAAAATTCGTTATAGATATTTTTACGAATATATTTAATTATAGGAAACTAAATGGTATTATCAAAAATGATCTAACCGATTTATTGATGAAACTGACTCAAAGAAATGAAGAAGAAAAAGATTTTAGTGGTAAAAATGTTATAGAACCAATAAACATTGATGAATTTTGCTGTCAAATGTTTGTATTTTTCTGTGCTGGATTTGAAACGTCATCAAGTACTCAAACGTTTGCTCTTTACGAATTAGCTAAGAATCTAGAATGTCAAAATAAATTAAGAAATGAAATTAATAGAGTATTAGACAAAAATGACAATAAGTTAACATATAACGCTATTATGGGAATGAAATATTTAGATTACGTCATTGATGGTAAGTAGTTGCATTGATGAACCACTTAAAAGTTACACCAAGTTATTTTAATCACCCTGTAGAACTACTTTAACTACTTTTCAAATTATATAATTATTATAGTTATAATGAATTATTTTTTTTAAGTAGTTTGCCAAAGTTTAAGTTATTTTAAGTACAGAAAAAAACATTCTTACTAATATAACTAAAATATTAAAATGCGCGTTACACTTATTTTTTATGAAAATTAAAAAAATACAAGATGAAACAAGTAAAACTCTAAATCTAGTACCACATGAAATATATGTAAAAAAATAAATAAATTCGATTTTATATTGAAGGGGAAGGAACAGCGACTAGTTTCGGCAGTTATGCCATCATCAGGCAAAATTAATTATAAAGCGCGACTAAGATTTTGTAACAAAAAAAAATGTACATGGGTAACAAAAAGTTCATAACACTTGATACGAGGGGGTAAAGTATGTAAAGAAGTTATTTAAAAATAGGTATGGCATTTTACAAATTTAACCCTACTATAAATTTCACTTTTGTTTTAAATAACTTTACATTCTTTACTTTTAGTTTGCCCATGTACATTTTTTGGGTATATAATCTTAGTCTCTCTTTATACTTAATTTGACCTGATGATGGCATAATTGCCGAAACTAGTCGCTGTTCTTTCCCCTTCAATGTAACATCGGATTTAATTTTTTTTTAAATATATTACATGTGGTACTAGATTTATAGTGGATATACTTTATTTTGGTTTTCAGAAACTTTGCGGATGTATCCAGTTTTTCCTTTCATACCAAGAGCTTGTAAAGAAGATTATCTAGTACCTGGTACCGATTTGACTATAGAAAAAGGTTCGTTTGTGATAATAAGTAACTTGGGTTTACACAGAGATCCAGAATATTATCCAGATCCATTGAAATTTGATCCAGAAAGGTGGACATTCGAAAATAGTTTAAATAGACCTTTCCTCGCTCATTTGCCATTTGGAGAAGGACCAAGGATATGTGTCGGTAAGCATTTACTTAAATACAAAATAAAATAAATGTAAATGCGTACTAAATAATTAATAAATTATTTATTGTGCTACTAGTAAAAATGTATTAATAATATAAAGCGGGGATTTTCAATAGTGCCAGTGCCGCGCTAAAATATACACAAATTATTAATACTGTTTTTTTATATGAATATAAGCAGTGAAAATTTAGCAAAAAATGTTGCATATAAGCCAATAATTTTCTTGTAGTTGCTCCTTCTCCACTGATCTTATATTATTTACTGCTACCTTATTATATATTTACTATATATTGATATATAACTAGTTCTTGCCCAGTGATGGACCAATTTTCCAGTTTTTTTTTGTTTAATTTTTTATTTTTCACATTTTCCTGTTTTCGCCCATATTTCTCTATTTTCCTATTTTTCTCTGCTTTCCCCCCTGTTTCTTATTTTTTTACTATTTTTCATGTTTTTTCTATTTTTTTCCATTTTTCTTATTTCTGCCCATATTTCCTTATTTTTTGTTTTTTTTGTCTGATTTTTTCGATTATTTGTAATCATTCCTCATTTTTTCCCAGTACTGTTTTTTTTCTATTTATTTGTAATCTTTCCTCATTTTTTCCAATTCTTTTTTTCCATTTATTTATTTCTATTGTTTTCGTTTTTTTTTCTTATCCTCCTATTTATCTAGTTTCGAATTTTTTCATTTTTTTTTTAAATTTGCAGGTGATTACAAATGTTTTTGGTTATTGGTTGTTCTTTGCGATTTTTAAGAGTTTATTTTTGCTTTTTTTTTCATTTTTTGGGCATTTGCATTTGTGATTTTTTATTGCGATTTTTTGATTTTTTTTGCCACTTTCTGCGGGTTTATTTTTGCGATGTTTTTGGGGTTTCGATTTTTTACTCTTTTTTACCGTTTTTATAATTATGTGTGATTTATTTCAATTCCTTCAAATTTTTTAATTTTTTTTAATTCTTTCTGGATTTTTGCGGTTTTTTACAATTTTTTGCGATATTTTTTGATTTTCTGCATTTTTTACAGATTCTTTTCGATTTTTGTGGTTTGAACGAATTTTTGCATTTTTTTCGGTTTTTTACAATTTTTTGATTTTGCTCGTTTTTTTCGTTGTTTGCAATTTTGTTTTTCATTTTTTTCCAATATTTTTTTTTGTTTTTTTTTTTCAAATTTTTGCAGTTTTTATGCAAATTTTTTCTGATTTTTTGCTCATTTGCATTTGTGACTTTTTGTTTTGATTTTTTTGAGAAACTTTTGCTACTTTCAGCGGGTTTCTTTTTGCGATGTTTTTGGGGTTTCGATTTTTACGATTTTTTTTACCTTTTTTGTAATTATTTGTGATTTATTTCAAATTTTTAATTTTTTTTAATTCTTTCCGGTTTTTTGCCATTTTTTACAATTTTTTGAGATATTTTTTGATTTTTTTGCGATTTTTCGGGTTTTTACAATTTTTTGATTTTGCTTGTTTTTTTTTCGTTCCAAAATCTTCTAATTTTTTCAACTTTTACCAATTTTTTCCCTCTTTTTTTCTGTTTTGTACTAATTTTTCCTCATTTTTTTTCACTTTTCTGTTTTTTTTGTTCTTTTATTTCCTGATTTTTTTTCTAATTTTGTCTTATTTCTCTATTTTTTGGATTTATTTCAATTCTTTCATTTTTTCCATGTGGTTTAAACATTTTTTATATGGTTCAATTTTTTTTGGTTGTTTTTTGCGATTCTTTTAGATTGTTTCGATTATTTACATTTGCAATTTTTGTGATGTTTCTTTCCCATTTTTTTGCGATTTTTTTCAATATTTTTCGATTTCTTGTGTTTTAACGACTTTTTTTCTTCTTTTTTGTGCTTTAGCATTTTTTACGTTTTTTTATTACTTTTTTCCATATTTTTCAGTTTTTCTATTTTTTCCTGTTTTCTCATTTTTTTCCTTGTTTTCTCCTATTTTTATGGTCTTTTCTATTTTTTAATATCTTTATGTCCTTTTATATTTTTTCCCAGTTTTCCTATTTTTGCCTAAATTTCCTTATTTTCCATTTTTGTCCATTTGTTCTTATTTTTTGTTTTTTCTATTTTCTCTATTTTTTCCCATTTCATGTTGTTTAAAATTTTTTCCTATTTTCCGTACTGTTTTTGCTATTTTTTTTCTGTTTTTCCGATTTTTTCCGTTTTTCCTATATTTCACTGTTTTTTACTATTTTCCCAATTTTGTATATTTTCCCCTATATTATGCTGTTTTTTTAATGTTTTTAACTATTACTACTTACTAAAAAAGTAAAAACTTGTTTCCAAAAAAATTTTTTGAAAAAAATTGACGTGGTTATAATTCGAACCTACGCCTTCGCGAGTGTAAATTAATATCACATATTACATATTAATTTCAGCTTTCGGCATTGCTCCTGCATATAAACTTTAACTATACAAAATATCACACTCATACGTTCGCGCATTACGCTTAAAAATGGTCCGAAATTTTCTCTTTGCGTATTAATATGTAGATTATTATATTTATTTATCTATTTAGTTATTTATTAGTCTATCTGTCAGTAGATAGAACGTCCTTTAACTTTAACGGTTCTGTAACTAATGACAATGACGTTTAGATTGTGACAATTGTACAAGAAATCAACTTGTAAAGTTATATTCTAAACGTCATTGCCTTTACTTACAGAACCTTTAAAGTTAAAGGACGTTCTATCTACTGACAGTAAAGCTGATAATTTTCTTTTATAGGTAAACGTTTTGGTTTGCTTCAAACCAAATTGGGCCTTATTACAACCATCAAAGACTACGAAGTAACGTTGAGCGATAAAACTGAAAAAGGAATGAAATTTGTATCAACGGAGCTACCACTTAGGAAAAACGGAGATGTATGGTTAAATATAAAAAAAATTATTAAATAAAAATTATTAATAAATTATTTAAGTCATAGAATTTTTTTTTGTTTGTCCGTCTTTCCGTCTGTCTTGGTAATAAATCGGTTTTGAATTTTGGGTTTCTGTTTTCAGTAATCGATAAAAAGTTTCGAGATTTATTATTTTCAGTGACCCAAGTCAACTAAAACCGTCTGTCTGTCCGTAGCTGAGCTACTTGGATACTGTTACAGTGCTGGGTTTATTTTCTTCGTTTTTTAGCATTTCTGCTCTTTCTTGATAATTAACTGAATACGAATTATATTCTTCATGCTACATTTATATTTTCTTTCCGATTGTTCATGATTCTTTGACAGTCCTCTTTTTCGTGACTATCTTTACTTTTTTATCTCCTCTTCTGGATTCTTCAGCTAAATATAAAACTTAACCAAATGTGTATTAATATTTTCTTACTTTATCTATTTAATTAATATTTTATTTTATTTCATTTTAATTAAACTATATTGTTATATGATTTTTTTTTTGACTGTGAAGTTAATTTTATTCATAAATTCAAAGAAAACGCAATTAACTAATCAAATACAACGCTAATTATAAAAAAAAACTGATATGCCAATTTAATATTATTATTTTATATCAGTTTTTTTAATTACACTAATTGTTTTACATCTCGTGTCTCAAGGCTAAGTTCAAAGCGGAATACATAAAAAAATATGGGAATGGTAAATATTATTTATTTTTTATTATTAAAAACATATACATATTATGTAATTTATCTGACAGGTCAAGAAGTTATAAAAACTTAATTCAAAATTGGAATATGGTAATTATGTTAAATTATTATTAAACAAAAATATTAAAACGTAATATTTAGTACTGTTCAAATTGTTTAGTAAGTTAACTCACTTTATTAGTGCTAGATATACTAACAGATTCATTGTGTGATTGTTTGGTGAAGAATTTTTCACAATTTTTGGTATGTTTATTATTTTTTATTCGCTAATAACTAATAAGAAAGGAGAATCATCAGTATCAAATTTTTGGTAAGAGTGAGAATAAATCATTTTCACTTAAAAATGACTGTGGCAAGTTTTCACATTTTAGTTAATAATTTTCTTTGGGATAAAAATATCTTCTTACCTTTGATTCTACGCCAATGAAATTATTTAAAGTCATATTATCATGTTGAAAGATATTAGCAGAAAAGAAATAGTAATTAATATTTTTTAGCATTTTTTTTCAGCTTACGATACTTTACTTGAATCTCTTTCTATATATTAAGATGGTTTGTTCTTATAGGTATAAAAAATTGGTCTGTTCTTTTATATGTTAAATGAACCAATTTCTTTTAATTCAATTATTATAGTCACTGTTTTCTCAGGGTAAGTTCAATCCAAAATAACTCCTTTAATAACAAAATTAACTAGTATTTATCATTTGAAAAGAAATCAATAATAAATTCATTTTTATGAGGGAAATAATTTCGACATTTTTGAAAATTTTTACCAATAAAATGAAAAAAATGTAATTTTTTTGTATACATAAAAAATAATAAGCCAAAAATATAGAAAAAATACTTATCTTATTATATCTTCTTAAATTTTGACATATAATAGTTTACTCCAGAAATTCGTTTTCTTTCTATAAATCCTTTTCTGGCTCTTTATGGTCTACTACAAAATTAAATAATATCTTCAACCATAATATTTTTATTATTTTTATCCTTTTAACCTTTATACATCCATTTCATATAAACTTTATATTCTTATCTTATAAATTCTTTTAAATTTCTATTCTATTTCCAATTTTTTGAAATATTTATTTTTTTCCATCCAATAATAAATAAAAATTCAAAACAAAACACCTTTTACACCCATTTTGTCTTTTTTTCAAAACAAAATAAAATACCTAATCAAAACAACATGCATCCACACCTTAAATTTTTATTAAGAGAGCCCAAGACCAAAATATTTGCTTCATAGCAATACGGTCAAAGCCGTATAGTGCGCGTGTGTCTGTCGGACGAACATAGAAATATTTTCAGCAGGAACAAGGGTACCTCCCCCCCCGGTTTTCGATGGTGCTGAACACAATGGAGCAACCCCTCAAAACGACCAAAAACCACCCACTAGAGGGGTTAAACCTGCTTCACGAGGTTTCTCTACAGAGAAACGCTCTTTCCTATCATTTTCGAGAATGCTGAGCACAGTGGTGGTGTTGAATATTGGTTCCGGGCCCTTCCAACCCCTCCACCGGCCAATATTCGGTCCCGAAAGGGGTGAATTTCTATATATTTTTAAATATCAGCGGGAAACATGTTTCTCTCCGTTTTCAAGGATGCTGAGCATGGTGGTAGTGTTGGATATCGCGTCCGATCCCTGCCAACCCCTCCACCGGCCAATACTCGCCCCGAGAGGGTGACTTTTTTTGTTTTTTGGCATTTCAGTAGCAAATACATTTCTCTCCGACTTCGAGGATTCTGTGCATGGGAAAAATATTTATCTTCTTGGTTGTAACGGTCTTTCTTTACCGTCTTATGGAGGTTAGACTGATGCACGTGAAGAAGCTACAGTGATAATAGAAGCCCGGTTGCCGGTACTCCACTACTCGGAGCCCACAGGGTTCGTAAAAAAATGAGATGAAGTGATTGATGGGAATTACAGGGATTGGACGGGTTTAAAAAATGTATCCACCCTCCCCGTGTTCAGCATTCTCGAAAACGGGGGGAAATTTATAATCTCTGCAGGGTCGGCCGTTTTAAGGGGTTGCGAAATTCTAACTCCACCATCGTCTTCAACATCCTCAAAATGGGGGGAGGAGGTACTCTTGTTCGGGATGAAATATTTCCATTTTTCGGCCTTTTTTCCGACTCACATACGCTACTAGTAGAACCGATTGATTCTATCATCCTGAACCCCAAATATCAGACATTTTTCGCGTAGCACTTGGCCTGGACAAATTTTCAAAAATGTCAAAAAAATTTGCCGACCTGTATCGTCACATTCCATCTGATTTTCGAAATGTAGTTGAATGATAGATTTAATATATCATAAACATATTTTTCAGTGTCACTTGTACCAGGGAAACCATTTAAAAAACTTAAAAATGAGACAAAGAATAAAAATTATACCAATTCGTCTGAAAACCTTTTTTCAGAGGAAAATTCCAGCGGATTAAACATTGAGAATGTTTTAAAAATGTTAAAAAAAATTATTATATGCTAATAAGAGTATCTTGAACAAAAAAACTAAATGTAATCCCAAAGAGAATTATTGGTATTATCTCATGCTAATTATGGATCATGTCTACTAAGTACAGATAGAAGGAAATTTCAAAAAATACAAAATTCTTATGTTCGTTTTATTTGTAAATTAGGCAGGCGAGAACATGCCACTCATTTAAAATAATTGGAATGGCTTAATATGGCAGAAATACAAGCATCTATATTTATTCATAAAATACTAATTTCTTTAAAACTTTTAGGCCAACTCTGGAACTGGAATTTTAGAATCTGCGCCGACGCCGTAAAGATAAAAACAATATGAGTCAATTCAGATAGTCCTTTTATACACTGTTTCTTCATATATGAATGGTATATTTATTGATAGCAAAGGCAGGACCGGTCCTGTTTAACAAAATTGTGCGCATGCTCTAACCCCGATTTCTTTTAAATCTGCGCAAGATTCAAAACGGCTCATTTTTTAAAAGTTACTTTGGTGTTCAAGTTAAAGGTTATATTTCAGTAGTTCAGGGTCGTAGAGCTTAAAGATTTTATACGGTTGGGTGGGCTCTCATACTTATATGACAATTATTTCTTACTTTCATTTTCATTCAACTATTCAAAATAGCACCAAAACTAGAAATAAGAACAAACCCTTTTAATATATTTAGTTTAGTCGCAATTGAGTCAACCACATTTTAATCGTCCATTTAATAATTTAAAAATATTTCTAGATTCAATATGATTGATTCGTACGCTACGAGGTTCCTCCTAGGAATAACAATAATACTTTTTACCTATTTAATATGGATGTTTTATAATTCTTATCAATATTGGAAAAGAAAAGGTGTTCCATACTTAACACCTACCATACCGTTTGGTAACGTATTGGATCTTTACATGGGCAAAATAACCATTTCAGAAGTATTTTCAAATGCTTATTTGGAATTTAAAAAACGAGGAGAAAAACACGGTGGTATTTATTATATACATCAACCAATTTATATACCAGTTGATATTAATATAATTAAAAAAATTGTCATAAGTGATGCCCATAATTTTTCTAATCATGGTTTTTATATTGATCCTAAAAATGACATTTTATCCAATCATTTATTTAACATTGAAGATGGAAGATGGAGAGAAATTAGATCTAAATTACCTTCGGCGTTTACGACTGCTAAAATGAAACAAATGTTTCTAACCATGCAGAAAATGGTAGATCCTCTAAAAGTTGTAAGTATAATACATAGAAACTTATAAAATTATTTTTAATTTTTTGGAGATAATAAAAATAATACAGAGTTGCGAAAAATTGTTTAAATAATATCAGTTTCGGTTTCGAGATATTCGGGAAAATCGAAATTCATTTAAACTCCTTTTTACTTTCCGAACAACAAAGTTGTATAGAAGGAAAGTATTGCGATCATGATATTTTGACCATACCCAGATTTTAACGGATCTTTACGTTTTGAGGTCACCTGAATCCATTTATACCATTTTTAGCATGATGTCTGTCTGTGTGTGTGTCTGTGTGTCTGTGTGTGTGTGTGTGTCTGTGTGTGTGAACACGATAGCGTCTAAACGGCTGAACCGATTTAGATGAAATTTTATATACATATTTAGGGTAACAAGGAGACGACCTGTATAGATTTTGGAGTTAATCGGACAACCGGAAGTGACAGTTGCTATAAGTGATGACGTCATTACTTAACAAGATGACAATAAAGTTTTACACATATATTTTTTATACGTTATAGTTTAATTTCGAATGTTTAAAATTTTCAAAAACTTTTGCCATTGTTGCCAGATTTATGAAAAAGTAATTGTTTTTCATATTTTTCTTAAATAACCAAAATAATGCATTTTTATGAAAAATTACAAGATACAAAAGTTGTAGAACATAAAATTTTCTACACATTTTGTCATTACCGGTTTTTTGAATTCCTCATAGTTTCGCCGCTAGAGGGCGTGAAAAAAATTTATATAGACATTTTTGTGACTTTTTTAGATTTTAAGACAAAATTATGGATTTTTATGAAAAATTACATGGGATCAAAATTGTAGAACATAAAATTTTCTATAAATTTTGTCTTAACTATTTTTTCAAGTTGCGCATTGTTTCGCCGCTAGTTTTTATTTTAATTTTTATCTTTATTAAATTATTATTTTTCAGTTAAATTTTTATATTAAAAACTTAAAAAAAATATCTTTAAATTTGTAATAATTAATTTTATAATTGTAATTTTTTTCAAAATTTTATTACAAAAATTTTGGAATTTTAAAAAAATTGGCTAAGAAATTTAAGATTATTGAAATGTGATTTTCACCATTCGAAAGATAATATAAAACTCTAAATTTTAAATGTATTTTAGTTTCTTAAAATTTAGAATTGTAATTATTACAGCCAAAATTAAGAATTTTTTAAAAATTTTTTGTAATTTCGTTTTGTCAATAAGTACAAAATAAATGAAAAAATTAAATAGCATATCCGAAAAGGATCCAAAAGTACTATGTGTGTAAATTATTTCATAATTTTAACATAGTATTTGTAAAAGTTATAGCAAAAAATGGAAAAAGTTAAAACAATTCAATGGATTTACCCATGAATTTTTGAAAAAAAATTTGATTTTTTTTTAGTTTTTTAAACTAAATTTATTAATGCATTTTGATCCAAAAAACCTAAAAAAAAGGTCTGTGTCCCATTTTGAATAAAATTGAATGAGATATTAATTATTTATTGAATTTAAAATTATTCACAAATAGGTTTTAATTGTTTTAAGGTTAAAATTAATATTAAAAATTTTAAAAAAATTACCCTTAAATTTGTAGTAAAAAACTCTATAATTGTGATTTTTTCAAAATTTTATTCAAAAAATTGTAGAATTCCTAATTTTTTTTTTGTAATTTAATATAAGTTTAAAAGAAATTGAATAACTTTAAAAATATTAAAGATATTAAAATGGGATTTATACCATTCGATAGGTAATATAATTAATGTATTTTAATGCAGAAAAACTAAAATAATCGATTAAACAATTACTTTACTAGGAGTGTTCGGAAAGTTGGGTGGGATTACCCCCTCATTTTTTTGTCTTGTCTACCATTTCAAGGCGGCCACAAAATAGCTGTTTCGGATGATTCATAGCAATAAACACAGTGCCACACCCAAATCAGTTGCTAAACACAGTTAATTCAAAGTGGTGCGAAAAAACAGTTAACTACCTTTTCATGGAGGCCGAAAAAAAAATTGAAGATTGGGATTAGTTTTGAACAAAAATGCTAGCTTTCCTACATTTTAAATAAAACATGTAACGATTTAACAATCAAGGGGTGTCGCTATGTTGCCACCTCTAACTCAAAAAAATGTTATATCTCTCTAATGTCTGAAATATCTGAATATTTACACGATAAACTTATAATTTATGCAATTGTCTATATCTGTTGTGAAATCCTTTATCTGAGTTGGAGTAGGAGATATTTTTAATAAACAATATTTGTTTTTGAGCACAATACAATAGTGCTACCTGTAGAAGAGTCTAGTTTTATTTAATCGTAACTTTTTAGTACATCAATATTTGTTACTTCGGCAGCTGGTCCTTCGAACTTTGGTTTTGTATCTAAAAACAGTGAAGAGATGAAAAATATAAAATTATGAACCAGCCTTTAACTTAAAAAAGTTACATCTTTCTTCAGTTACCAAGTTACACCATTTTTATTAAAAAATCGACCGTTAACTATATATTTGGCAATAAACGTATGAAAATGGTTTGTAGCGCTATAAATAAAAATGTATGCATTGTACAGAAAAAAGCTTTAAATAAAAATTGTAGGAAATGTTTGTATCTACAAAACTGATCTTTACTACTTTTCTTGTACGATGCACGATTGGCGAGATATTTCACAAAACGTATTTTCCAAAATGGAGGCTAACCCTTAAACATATTCCAATAATAAAATCTGTTCTGTATAAGATTACATTATGAACTTATTTTTTTCTAATTTTTTCTATTTTCCAAATTTTTTTCACATTTTTTTTATTTTTTCCTCTTATTTTTACCTATGTTTTACCATTTCTCCACATATTTCTTTTTTTAAATTTTTCCTATTTTTCCTTTTTTTTTCCTTTTTTTTTCGCATTATTTTTTTTTCAATTTTTTGGATAATTGTATTTGCAATTATTTATGATTTTTTCCCGATTTTTTGCGTTTTTTTTCTACCATTTTCTGTGGTTACTGTTTTTTTTTCCGATTTTTAACTTTTTTCATGTTTTTTCTCATTTTTTACTATTTTTACTGTTTTTTGCTATTTTTCACTGTTTTTCACTAATTTTCCCTATTTTCCCTTTACTTTCTGTTTTTTCTAATTTTTCCGATTTTTTTCTAGTTGTTAGCGAACTCTCGAAAATTTCGAGACAAAGGTGAAAATATCCATTTTGAGACCTCTAAGACCGTTAAGACCATTTCCAGATGGTAGTATGTCTGTCTGTGTCTGCATCTTTCTGTCTGTGTGTATTCTTCCACAATAGAGGCCACACGTTTAATCCGATTGAGCTGAAATTTGGTATATGTGTTTTGGTTACCCGTCGAAAGAACCCATTATTTTTCGTACGACATCTGTCAAACAGAAGTGTCACTATCAAAAAATGACAGATGCAATATGTCACAGAATTTGACTTGCAATATGTCATTTGAAAGCCCTTAAAAAACTCTATTCAGAACAGTCAAAATTATTTCTCCATCTGTCACCTGTCAAAAACAAAAAAAATGTCAAAATTTTAAACTTTAACAATATCTGAAAAAGTATTCGTGGATACTCGTCGGGAAAGTTTTGGGGCGACACAACCAATTTTGTTTCCTATTTTTTCTGTTTTTTTTTCCTAGTTTTTTTCTATTTTTTTTTATTTTTTCCTATTTTTTCTTATTTCTTTTTTCTCACCATTGTTTCCGTTTTCTTTATTTTTCCATGTTTTTCCTGTTTTTTTTTCTATTCTTTCCTATTTTTTCCTATTTATCCTATTTTTTCCTGTTTCTATTTTATCTTTTCCTGTTTTTTCCTATTTTTATATACTTTGTTCCTATTTTCCGCATATAACAAATACATAGATAAAATCCGAAAGCACTCTGTCAATCCGTTTGCAAGATATCGCGACAACTACAGACCGACGGACGGACACACAATACAATCTTATAAAGGGATCTCGTTTTGCTCATTGAGCTAATTGCGGACCTGTGTTCTGTAAAATTAAAACCAATAAAAGTATCCAGGGTGCTATGTAGTATTCGCTTAATTTTGTTTATAATTTGAATCCTTGATTAGGATCCGTTTATCTTCAAGTATATGTAATTGTTCCTTTTATGCTGAGGATTTGTCTTTTATAGTGATGTTTTATTTTTTATTTTAGTGGCTTGATGATAGCTCAAGAAGTGGCGAACCATTAGATATAAAAAATGTAATGGGACGATTCACAACAGATATAGTTACAGCTTGTACCTTGGGAATAAACACTAACACATTAAAAGAAGAAAACGAAGAATTTATATATCACAATCGTCAATTGTTTGATTACCAATTTGGTCTTTATAAAAATACATTCGTAATAACAATACCCAGAAATATTTTACTTAAATTTAAATTCAAAGTATTTACAAAATACACAGAAAAATATATTACGGATTTTTTCACGAAAATATATAAAAATAGGAAGCAAAATGGAGTTTTCAGAAATGATCTTACTGATACGTTAATGAAACTGACTGAAAGACGTGAGGAAGAGAAAGATTTTAACGGTAAAAACGTAATGGAACCTTTGAGTATAGGTGAATTTTGTAGCCAAATGTTTTTTTTTATCGCTACTGGATTTGAGACGTCTTCATCTGCTGTATCATTCGGTCTTTATGAACTTTCTAAAAATCCAGATTGTCAAATTAAATTGAGGAATGAAATTAATGATGTATTAGCCAAACATGATAACAAAATAACGTATGATGCTGTTATGGATATGAAATATTTAGACCAAGTCGTAAGTGGTAAGTTATAATGAGACTTATAAGTACCTTTAACTCATTCATAAAAAAAAAATCTGTAAAGAAAACTTTATCTGTAAAAAAAATAAAACTGTCAAAAACGAATCCATATGTCAAAAATGAATCAATCTGTAAAAAACGAATCAAGCTGTCAAGAAATCAATCTGTCAAAATCGAATCAAGCTGTCAAAAAATCAATCTGTCAAAAACGAATTTAGCTGTCAAAAAATTAATCTGTCAAAATCGAATCAAGCCGTCAATAAATCAATCTGTCAAAAAAAACTAATAACAAAAAATCAATTAGTCTGACAAATTAGAATCAATCTGACCAAAAAAATCAGGTCTGAAAACGACATAATAAAAAAAAATTTATTGACAGTTAGGCTTTCAGCTGAAAACAGGTCAATAATTTTTTTTTATAAAATTGTCAAAAAAAATCAATTAGACAAAAAGAATCAATCTGCTCAATAAATTCTTTTTCTTTGTCTAATTTTAATTAATTTTTAGAAACTTGTCAAAAAAAAATCAATCGGGCAAAAAAGAATCAATATGACCACAAAAATTACGTCTTAAAACGACATAATAAAAAAAAGTTAATTTACACTTGGGGCTTTAGCTGAAAACACCTCAATAAATTTTTTTTATCTAATTTTCATTAATTTTTAGAAATTTGTCAAAAAAAAATCAATCAGGAAAAAAGAATCAATCTGGCCAAAAAAATTACGTCTGAAAACGACATAATAATAAAAATCGTTTATTTACAATTGGAGCTTCAGCTAAAAACTTCAATTAATGTTTTTTTTGTCTAATTGTCATTAATTTTTTGAAACTTGTAAAAAAAATCAATCAGGCAAAAAATAATCAATCTGGCCAAAAAAAATCACGTCTGAAAACGACATAATAATAAAAAAAGTTTATTTAAAATTGGGGCTTTAGCTAAAAACACCTCATTAAATGTTTTTTATTTCTCTAATTTTCATTATTTTTTAGAAACTTGTCAAAAAAAATCAATCCGACAAAAAAGAATCAATATGAACAAAAAATCACTTCTGAAAACGACATAATTATAAAAAAAGTTTATTTACAATTGGGGCTTTAGCTAAAAACACATCAATAAATGTTTTTTCCTTGTCTAATTTTCATTAATTTTCAGAAACTTGTCAAAAAAAATCAATTGGACCAAAAGAATCAATCTGAATTAAAAAAATCACGTCTGAAAACGACATAATAATAAAAATAGTTTATTTACAATTGGGGCATCAGCTAAAAACACCTCAATAAATGTTTTTTCTTTGTCTAATTTTCATTAATTTTCAGAAACTTGTCAAAAAAAATCAATTGGACCAAAAGAATCAATCTGAATTAAAAAAATCACGTCTGAAAACGACATAATAATAAAAATAGTTTATTTACAATTGGGGCATCAGCTAAAAACACCTCAATAAATGTTTTTTCTTTGTCTAATTTTCATTAATTTTTAGAAACTTGTCAAAAAAATCAATTGGACAAAAAGAATCAATCTGAATAAAAAAAATCATGTCTGAAAACGACATAATAATAAAAATAGTTTATTTACAATTGGGGCATCAGCTAAAAACATCTCAATAAATGTTTTTTCTTTGTCTAATTTGCATTAATTTTTAGAAACTTGTCAAAAAAATCAATTGGACAAAAAGAATCAATCTGAATAAAAAAAATCATGTCTGAAAACGACATAATAATAAAAATAGTTTATTTACAATTGGGGCATCAGCTAAAAACATCTCAATAAATGTTTTTTCTTTGTCTAATTTGCATTAATTTTTAAAAACTTGTCAAAAAAAAATCAATCGGGCAAAAAAGATTCAATTTGACCAAAAAAATCACGTCTGAAAACGACATAACAAATAATAAAACAAAGGTTATTTACAATTGGGGCTTCAGCTAAAAACATCTCAATCAACGCTTTTTATTTGTTTAATTTTTATTAACTTTTGTTAAAAAAAATCAATCGGTCAAAAAAGAATCAGTCTGACCAAAAAAATCACGTCTGAAAACGACATAATAATAAAAAAAATTATTTACAATTGGGGCTTCAGCTAAAAATACCTCAATAAATGTTTTTTCTTTGTCTAATTTTCATTAATTTTTAGAAACTTATCCAAAAAAATCAATCGGACAAAAAATAACTAATCTGACCAAAAAAAAATACATCTGAAAGCGACATATAAAAAAAAGTTTATTTACAATTGGGGCTTCAGCTAAAAACTTCAATAAATGTTTTTTCTTAGTATAGTTTTTTTCTTTAATTTTTAGAAACTTTGCGCTTGTACCCATCCGTTCCCATAGTAGCAAGAGTTTGTAAAAATGATTATCCAATACCAGGGACCGATTTTACCTTACCAAAAGGTTCATTCGTCATGATAACTAATGTAGGAATCCACAGAGATCCGGAATATTATCCGGATCCGTTGCAATTCGATCCGGAAAGATGGACATATGAAAATAAGCTAAAAAGACCTGCTATTACCAATTTAGCATTTGGAGAAGGACCAAGGATATGTATTGGTAAAAAAATATTAAAATTCCATGGGGAATTTTTTGTTTCAATTGTTTTCTTTACAGGTAAACGTTTTGGTATTCTTCAAACAAAGTTGGGGATACTTTCAGTAATTAAAGATTACGAAGTAAATTTAAACGACAAAACAACTAAAGGATTCAAATTTGTATCGACAGAATTGATACCTAGAAAAACTGGTGGTATTTGGTTAAATATAAAAAAAATTACTAAATAGTAATTTGTATTAATATTATTAATTGTTTATTTTATTTAAAATTAAATTAAATTTAGTACCTACTTTTTTAATTATAAATTATATTTTTTTACAATTGTGTTTTATTCTGTAGTTTGGAATATTTTTATCAGTGTATAGCCAAGAGCATAGAATTATTCTGAAATGGACTTTACTAAAAATGAATCTGGTATGAATATAAATATGTCAAAAAAATGAATGTCAAAAAAAGCAATTTATTAAAAAAATCAATAAAATTGATCAAAAAAAATCGATCTTCCAACATAAAATGAATCTAATAATATGTTAAAAAAATCAATCTTTTAATATAAAATAATCTGTTAATTTATCAAAAAAAAAATTGAATCTGCCAAAAAAATCACTGCGTCAAAAAAAATCAATTTAATAAAAAAAATCAATCTGTCAAAAATTAATTGGTCAAAATAAATCAATCTTCCAAAATAAAATGAATCTATTAATATGTAAAAAAAATTAATCTTTCAAAATAAAAATAATATGTTAATATATCAAAAAAAAATCAATTTGTTAAAAAAATCAATCTTCCAAGAAAAATCTGTCAAAAAAATTAAAATCAGTTAATATGTCAAAATAACTTAATTTGTCGAAAACATCAATATATCCAAAAAAGAATTTATCAAAAAAAAAATCATTTGGAATGGGTATTGCCTACTTTAAAATATTTTTATCAGTGTATAGCAAACAGCATAGAATTTTTGTAAAATTGACTTTACTAAAAATGAATCTGGCCAAAATAAAAATATGACAAAAAAAATCAATGTCAAAAAAACTCAATGTCAAAAAAAAGGAATCAGACAGAAAAAATTAATTTGTCAAAAAAATCAATCTATTGAAAACTTAATATGTCACAAATCAATTTGTCAAAAAAAATCAATCTTCCAAAAAGAAATAAATCCGTTAATATGTCCAAAAAAATCAATATTTCAAAAAAAATGAACCTGTTAGTATATCCAAAAAAAAAATCAAGTTGTAAAAAAATCAATCTGCCAAAAAAAATTAATGTGCTAAAAAAATAAATTTGTTAATATGCCAAAAAATAATCAATCTATCAAAAAAAATGAATTTATCAAAAAATATATAGCCTAGTTTTAAATATTTTTATCAATCTGGCCAAAATATAAATATGTAAAAAATATACTGAATGTCAAAAAAGTAATCAGACAGAAAAAATTAATTTGTCAAAAAAAATTAATCTATTAAAAAATTAATATGTCACAAATCAATTTCTGAAAAAAATCAATCTTCCAAAAAAAATAAATCCGTTAATATGTCAAAAAAAAATCAATATGTCAAATAGAATGTATCTGTTAGTATATAAAAAAAATCAAATATTAATCTGCCAAAATAAAATCAATGTGTCAAAAAAATAAATCTGTTAATATGCCAAAAAAAAAATCAATCTATCCAAAAAAAAGTGAATTTATCAAAAAATATCGTTTGGGTTGGGTATATAGCCTAGTTTGTTTGTTTTATCAGTGTATAGTCAACAGCATAAAATTATGGGGAAATGGGCTATACTAAAAATGAATCTGGCCAAAATATAAATAAGTAAAAAAATCAATGTCAAAAAAACTTATTTGTCAAAGGAAAATCATTCTATTAAAAAAACAAAGCTATTAAAAAAATCAAAATGTCAAAAATCAATTTTACAAAAAAATCGATCTTCAAAAAAATTAATCTGTTACCTCAAAAAAATTAATCGTTGAATAAAAATCAATCTGGTAATATATGGAAAAAAATCAATTTGTCAAAAAACATTAATCTTTCAAAAAAAAAAATAATCTATTAATATGTTCAAAAAAATCATTGCTTCAAAAAAATGAATCTGTTAGTATATTAAAAAAAATTATTGGTCAAAAAAATCAATTTGTCAAACAACATCAATCTTTCAAAAAAATCATTCCTTCAAAAAAATAAATCTGTTAATATATTGAAAAAAAATTATTTGTCAAAAACATCAATCTGCCAAAAAAGATCAATCTGTCAAAAAAATAGATCTGTTAATATGTCAAAAAAAAAATCAACAATTTGTCAAAAAAATTAATCTGTCGAAAATAAATTTGTCAAAAAAATCTTCAAGAAAAATGAATCTGTTAAGATATCCAAAAAAATCAGTCTTTCAAAAAATTAATCTGTCAATATTTCAAAAAAAATAATTTGTCAAAAAAATAAATCTGCCAAAAAAGATCAATCTGTCAAAAAAAATAAATCTCTTAATATGTACAAAAAAATAATCTGTTAATGTATCAAAGAAGTTAATTTGTAAAAAAAATCAATCTGTCAAAAAAATATTAATGTTCCGAAAAAATAATCTGTTAATATGCAAAAAAAATCAATCTATCCAAAAAGAAAATGAATTTATCAAAAAATATCATTTTGGTTGGGTGTATAGCCTAGTTTGGAATATTTTTATCAGTGTATAGTTAAGAACATAGAATTATTGTGAAATGGGCTATACCAAAAATGAGTCTGGCTAAAATATAAATATGTCAAAAAAATCAATGTCAAAAAAATGAATCTGTCAAAATAAATGAATTGGTCAAAGAAAAATTATTCTATTATAAAAATCAAGCTATTAAAAAAATCAATATGTCAAAAATTAATTTGACAAAAAAACAATTTGTCAAAAAAATAAATCTGTCGAAAATCAACTTGTCAAAAAAAATTAATCTTCAAAAAAATAAAACCAATCTGTTAATATGTCCAAAAAGAAATCAATTTTCCAAAAAAATTAATCTGTTAATACATATAAAAAATAAATTGTCAAAAAAATCAATCTGTCAAAAAAAAGATCAATCTGTCAAAAAATAGACCTGTTAATATGTCAAAAAAATGAGTTTATAAAAAAAATCATTTGGGTTAGATATCGCCTAGTTTGGAATATTTTTATCAGTGTATAGTTAACAGCATAGAATGATTGTGAAATGGACTTTACTGAAAAAGGAATCTGGCGTATGTCAAAAAAATGAATCTGTCAAAAAAAATAAATTTGTCAAAATAAAATAAATCTATTAAAAAAAATCAATGGGTCAAAAAACAATCTTTCAAAAAAAATTAATTTGTTAATATATCAAAAAAAAAATCAATTTGTCAAAAAAAATAAATCTCCCTTAAAAAAATCAATGTGTCAAAAAAATTTAATCCAACAAAAAAAAAACCAATTTGCCAAAAAAAATCTGTTAATATGTAAAAAAATCAATCTATCGAAAAAATCCATCTATCAAAAAAAAATTAATTTATTTATTAAAAAAATCATTTGGGTAGGGTTAAAAAAATCTGTTAGTATGTAAAAAAAATCAATTTGTCGAAAAACTCAATCTATCCAAAAAAAATGAATTTATCAAAAAAAAATCTTTTGAGTTGGGTATAGCCTTTAGTAATGGTCAAATTAAGGCAAACATTGTTATTTTTCAATATTTTAAATATTGATTATTTATTGTCTATCAGATTAATAACAAAATTCAAAGTGATTCCACTGCGTCATACTAGCAAACTTTACGAGCTGGTTACGATACTTTATTTCGTATTTTATGATACATTGACTGTAATAAATTGCAGTTATACGACTTTGTGCAATATCAATACAAAAAGCATTTCTCAAAACTGTTTAAATGTCATTAATAAATCATCCAACGACTTTTGTGTTCATGAATATTATAATTTTTACTAGACGTAGGCCAATCACTAAGGATTTTATATTTAGAAATTATTTTCTTCCTGTCGAAATTAATTGAAGCTGATGACAAATCTTTGACCGGGCTATAATTACAATACGTCAATTTCATTTTAGCGCCTGTACTAATTCTACTGAAGTTCTATAAAACCAAAAAATAATTATAGCCGTAATCGAATAACCCAAATCAATGATCGATATTCCACACTTTTCGTCGTTTACAGAATCGGAGTAGCCTGCAAGCGACAATTTATCAAAAAAAACTGAATCTATAAAAAATGAATCTGTCAAAAATTAAATAAGAAGAAACAATGTCAAAAATGAATAATCTGTTGATGTCTAAAAAAAATCAATTTGTAGAAAAAACTATTCTATAAAAAAATCAATCTGTCAAGAAAAGTCAGTCAGCCATCTGTCAAAAAAATCAATCTATCAAAAAAGATCAATCTGTCAAAAAAAACCCAATAAAAAAAAACAATCTGTCAAAAAATAAATAAGAAAAAATAATGTCAAAAATAATTAATCTGTGGATGTTTAAAAAAAATCAATTTGTCGAAAAAAGACTCATCTATAAAAAATCAATCTGTCAAAAAAAAGTCAATCAGACAACAATATCCATCTGTCAAAAAAATCAATCTATCAAAAAAGATCAATCTGTCAAAAAATCCCAATAAAACAACAATCTGTCAAAAAAATCAATCTGTCAAAAAATAAATAAGAAAAAACAATGTCAAAGATAATTAATCTGTTGAAGTCTAAAAAAAAATCAATTTGTCGAAAAAAACTCAACTATAAATAAATCAATCTGTCAAAAAAAGTCAGTCGGCTAACAATATCCATCTGTCACAAAAATTAATCTATCAAAAAAGGTGAATCTGTTAAAAAAGCAATAAAAAACCAATCTGTCAAAAAAGATTAATCTGTCAAAAAATAAATAAGAAAAAATAATGTCAAAAATAATTAATCTGATGATGTCTAAAAAAAAAAATTAATTTGTTGAAAAACTCATCTATAAAAAAATCGATCTGTCAAAGAAAGTCAGTCGGCCAACAATATCCATCTGCCAAAAAAATAAAGATATCAAAAAAGATCAATCTGTCAACAAAAACCCAATAAAAAAACAATCTGTCAAAAAAATGAATCTGTCAAAAATAAATAAAACAACAATGTCAAAAATATTTGTTGATGTCTAAAAAAAAAATCAATTTGTAGAAAAAACTCATCTATAAAAAAAATCAATCTGTCAAAAAAAGTCAGTCAGCCAACAATATTCAAATGTCAAAAAAATAAATCTATCAAAAAAGATGAATATGTCAAAAAAACCCAATAAAAAAAACAATCTGTGAAAAAAATGAATCTGTCAAAAAATAAACAAGAAAAAACAACAAAACAAACAAAAAAGATCAATCTGTTAAAAAAACGCAATAAAAAAACAATCTGCCGAAAAAAATTAATATATTAATATGTCAAAAAAATCCTAGTCTATCTGTAAAAAAAAATCAGTTTTCATTAAATTTTTAAAAGTCAAAGTTTACAAAGTTGACAACAGTGCACAATAAAGGTATTATATTAACATTTTGCGATATAAATTTCCAGCAAAAAAAGTTTTACTTACATTTATCATACGAAAGAGCTGAACTATTTTTATACTTAATGTACCGCCATTTTTAAATTTTTTTGTAGTAATAACGATGAAATATAAAATAAAAACGAATTATAATTGAGTTCCTTTTTGACATTGCTACTGCGCATTAATTTTACAAATTAAATATTTCACTTCATACATGATTATTTTTTCATAAAATCGAAATTAGACGCTAAAGTCCTTTTGTCATGGTTACTGCGCGTTATTTTTATTTAAATGTCTCATTTATAATACAATGTATTTTTTCACAAGATATATGTTAGTGCCTTTTTGTCGTTGTCACTGCCAATGATTTTTCTTTATATATTTCCACTTTAAGTTTGGACAAATAGTAACGGAAATGCAAGCTAATGCCTTTTTGCCATGGCTACTACGTATTATTTTTCTTTATATAAGTATTTGTTTTCAAAATCAAAAATAGTTAGTTTGTTACATTGTTAAAAATGGCGACCAATAGTATACTTTCATGTTTTTTCGTAGCGCCACTACTAGTACAATCTAGCGGTTATTTATGTAAATTATCTTATACATACTTAGCTTTACTAGTACTTAGAGAAAGTAGATTCTGTGAGTCGGACAGACATGTAAATATTTCAGAGAATAACGAGGATACTGAACATGTTTGTAGTGGTTTAAACTCTCTCCGATGTAAGCGCAACCCCCAAAATGGCAAAGAAAACCACCCCCGAAAAGGGTAAAACGCGGATACCGACAAAAATGCGCCACCCCCCCGTTTTTGAGGATGCTAAACAGGATAGTGATGCTGGATCTTCTCCTCGAAGCAAATTACCCCTCAAAATATCAAAAACTACCCCTTTTATACCCTGTTTTATGACGTGTACCGGAAAAGGGAAGAGTTTTTGGCCGTTTGAGGGTTAGTTTGCTTTGGGGAGGAGATTCAACACCACCATCGTGTTTATCATCCTCGAAAACGGGGGTGAAGCAAGTTGTGTCGGTATCAGACGGTTCATACCTTTTAGGGGTTGTTTTTTGGCCGTTTAAGGAATGGGGTCAGGTTCAACATCCTCGATTACACTTTTTGAGCTTTTTTTTCCAATCACAGAATCTACTAAGACCGGAAGCAGAACATTTAAAGTGTTCGGTCTCGGGAAAGCCAGAGTCGGCGCAAAAAATTTAACCGGATATACGGGAAAATAAAAAAACTATCCTTACTCTTTGGTTATTTCATTTTTCGATTTAAAATATTATTTTTCTTTATATATAATGAAGAAATATTAATAAAATAGTTTCATTGGCTTGTGGTAAATTAATAATAATTAAACAGTTTTTTACGAATAGGTGAAAAATTTTAATGCCGGTTCTGACGTTTCGTCTGCTTCCATTTTATGGATCAGGTGTCCAATGGAAACTCCTCTTTGATTTCAGGTGTGATTGGAGCACAGTTAATGGCGTTAATGGAAATCGTAATTGAAACGTTAATGATGTGGTTTCGAATTGATGTTGAACACTTAAACAGAATCAATCAATGTGAGTGAATGCAGTTATATTTATAGTCGAAAAATATTTATTCATTTTCAAGTCAAACTCTGTCCTCACTACATTAAAGAAAGTTTTCCGAATTAACTTTCCCGGTCACGTCTTTGGCTTCTTAGTAATTAAAAAAGTTTTCAACCCCGTGAAATTTTCAATTATGGTAATTGTTCTTTAAATGATCGATTAATTTCTACTTTTATACTCTATAGAAAAAGTTGTTTAAAACTAATTAACGCTAACAAATATTATAGTTAGCCTTAATATTCCCCAAAAGCCATATAATAAAATTCATGGTTTCTAAAGGTAAATCCGGTTTGCTAATGGGGGCAATATAAGGTTATAAACCTCACCGGTGCTAGTGGTTAGATCCCTTGCAATAATACCGGTAGAAATTTCAATAATGATTATCCATTAGTTAACATTAAGTGAATCCTCCAGGACCTCGCCACCAAGCAGAACGGCTATGTCATGGATATTACCCGGACATAACAATAAAATTACCGTCTACGTATTCAGATACACTGTTAATGGAAACCTAGTTTAAAAATAAATTAACTCCCATTACTGGTATTAATTCAACTTATATTAAAAATTAAACAAATGTGATTAGGAATCGTAGGAAAATATTACTACGGCAGTCGACGTGTTAACATCGATTAAGTATCGAAGGACCAACCATACAAAATGGATTTCTTATTATTTTTAATATGAACCTGTGTGTCTCAACCATTTTAATACACGAAGAGAAAACATTATAAAACGTAATGCGCGAACGGAGGAGTGTAATATTTTGCATAGTTAACGTTTATATACAGGAGGAGTGCAGAAAGCTAAAATTAATATATAATATGTGTTATAAATAAATTAAATTAAATTAGATGTAATAACATTCTATTTTTTTTAGCAACAAGTTTTTACTTTTCTATTTTGTAAATTTATTTTTGAATCGAAAACTTCTCTAGATATGTTGAACGATTTTTTGATAGGTCAAAAATAGAAATAGGGAAAAATAGGAAAAAATATATAAAAACAGGAAAACAGGAATAAACGGATAAAAATTGGAAAAACTAGAAAATCAGGAAAAACAGAAAATGGGAAGCAAATGGCAAAAAACAACAAACAATAAGTAAATGGGAAGAAAGTAGGAAAAAAATGGGCTGTATCACCCCAGAAGTTTCCCGGCTCGGCTGTGGAGAATAGGATTATTTTAATTACAAAATACAAAATTTCTGAATTGGAAAGTAAAATGCTGTAAAAATGACGTAAATTTCTGAAAAAAAAATTGGTAAACAGTGCAAAAATACTCAAAAATTAATTAAAAGGAAAAACGACAAAAGTTACTAAAAATAACAACAAGGTAACCAATTATTTCAAAAAGAGGCAAAAAATTGTTAAAAATAATAAAGAATTGCTCAATTTTGGTAAAAATTAAACCTGTGAAAAAAAAAGAGTAAAAATATACAAAAAAACAAAAATTGGATAAGAATCTTAATACAATTTGTAAAAAGTGTCAAAAAAGACAAAAAAAGCAAAAAGGTTACAAAAGGAAAAAATGAAAAAAAATGCAAAAAAGAAAAAAAGGACAAATAGAAGCTTAATTAATGCAAAAGAGGCAAACAAACGGACAAAAAAAAAGAAAAAAAAAGTAAAAAAAAATTAACAACAAGACCAAAAAACAGCCAAATACGACAAAGTAGGGGAAAAAAGCCAAAAACGCCAAAAAAACGTTTCAAAAAAAGCAGAAAAAAAAATTGAGACAAAAATGAAACAAAATGCAAAACAAGTTAAAAAAAAGTTTAAAAAAAAACGTTAAAAAAATCAAAAAAGGTAAAAGAAGGTCAAAAAAGGCCAAAAAGTCCACAAAAATTAAAAGAAAACTAAAAAAAATTTAAATGCAAATAAAGAGTTCAAAAAGAGGTAAAAATTTTTTAGAAAAAGCCAAAATAGAGGTAAATAAAAACAAAAAATGCAAAAAGGGTCAAAAAAGATCAAAAAAATTTCAAGAAAGTCAAAAAAGGCCAAAAAATACGAAAAATGTTTTAAAGCAATTTCGAAAAGTTTAACAAAAGGCTAAAAAAGGTAAAAAAATAGTAAAAAAGAAAGCCAATAAAAAAGAAGCAAAATAAAGGGCCAAATGGAAGTAAAATAAAGGCAAAACATGGTAAAAAAGGCACAAAAATGCTTAGTAAAGACCAAAAAAAAGGAGAAAAAGGTAAAAAAAAATCAACAAAAAGACCAAAAAAAGTTTTAAACAAATTTAGAAAAGTTAAAAAAAAAAAAAAGCAAAAACAGGTAAAATGGGGTAAAAGACTAAAAAAGGTAAGAAAATGCAAAATAAAGAAAAATATAGGTAAAATAAAGGCAAAAAAGTAAAAGAAGGCAAAAAAATGTATAAAATAGAAGCATAAACAGGGTAAAAGAAGGCAAAAAGATGCTTCGGAAAGACAAAAAAAAAGGAAAAATGGGCAAAAAAATCAACAAAAAGAACAAAAAAAAATTAAAGAAATTTATAAAACGTGCAAAAGGGGTAAAAGACTAAAAAACGTAAAAACGTAAAAAACAAAAGCCAAAAAAAACAGCTAAATAAAGGCCAAATAAAATTAAAATAAAGGCAAATACATGGTAAAATGTGGTAAAAGAAGGCAAAAAATGCTTAATAAAAACAAGGAAGAAAAGAAGGGTAAAAAAAAAACAACAAAAAGACCAAAAAAAGTTTTAAACATATTTAAAAATTTAGAAAAAAAGCAAATAAAGGGCAAAAAGGGATAAAAGGCTGAAAAAGGTTAAAAAAGGCAAAAAAAAAAGACAAAACAAAGCAAAATAAAGGCCAAATAAAGGTAAACTAAAGGCAAAAACCTGGTAAAAGAAGGCAAAAAAATGCTTGGTAAAGACAAAAAAAAAGTAAAAAAGGGTAAAAAAAATCAACAAACAGACCAAAGAAAAATAGAGAAATATTGAGAAAAAATAGAGAAAAACCGAGATAATACTGAAAAATAGATAAAAATAGTAAAAAAAATAGAAAAAAAATAGAAAAAAATAGAAAAAAATAGAAAAAAATAGAAAAAAAAATAGAAAAAAAATAGATAAAAATAGTAAAAAAAATAGAAAAAAAATAGAAAAAAATAGAAAAAAATAGAAAAAAACAAAAAAAATAGGGAAAAATAGAGAAAATAGAGAAAATAGAGAATATAGAGAAAATAGAGAAAATAGAGAAAATAGAGAAAAACAGAGAAAACCAGAGAAAAAAATTACGGTCGAATTTCGACCACTGGATAAGAACTAGTTGTAATAAAATGAAATTATAAAATATACAATATTTTTTACCACACTATCAAAAAAAATATTGTCACCAACTCTCACTGTATAAAATTATTATATGAAGCCTCTTTATTCCCTCATCAACTGCTCGATACGAAAATTTAGAAGCTAATTTTGCTACTGTTCACTTAGAGAGTTAATAAGACAGTAGCTTGTGGCGGGTCATTTTGTTTACCCAAATCATAAATATAACGAATATAGTTTTAAGACAATATTTTTTGTCTAGCATGAGAGCGAGCGAGAGGAAAGAGTTTTAATAAAGATAACATATCACTAAATAATGTTGAATCTTTCTAGGAATTGAAGTGACGTAGATATGCAAGCTCTGACTTGACGAAAATATTTGCCGCTTTTATAAAAAACGTAGATATGATTTTAAATATTTATTATTAAATGTAATTTTATAAGAACACTTATAGATATAATAATTTTTCAGTGAAATTTATCCAAAAACAAAATAAGTGAAAATCATCCGTAGTGATAAATTATCATCCAAGAGTCGAAGATTCATACCAGTCATCAATTAAAAGTGTTTATTCAAACATATATCCGTATACAAAACCCCGTAAAAGCGGCTGTCTTCTCTTCTGTTTTCCGGCCCTCTTGGGGAAACAAGCACTGTCTTTGAGTGATGACCGTTTTTCCGGGGGATCAAACTGATGTAGGATCCATCTAGGACGAGAGACAGGAACACCTGGGTACCTCGCGTACAGCGGCATGTCCTTTCAAGACGAATTCGAACACTTAAGGATGTTGACATTTCACTTAGGGTCGCATCCAGCTGAGTGAAGGGAGAAAATGCGGTTCGAGAAAAATTATCTTTTTATTCTAAGTTTCCACTTAAATTCTAATTAAATATATAATTAAATAAAGAAACATGTTTAAAAATATATTTTTACCGGTCCTGTGATCGCAAATGGAGAAAACAAAAAGGGCAAGAAAGAACGAACGTCCGCCTAATCCCCGGTATAAAAGCTCCCAGGAGTTTGGGCACAAAACTGTTTTTCACCAGAGCCAAGAATGTCGGCGAAATTCCATCCCCAACGAGATTTTATTCGGTACCCACCAATGACGTAGCGGCATGCGAGCTGTTAAATGTAACCTTATTATTTTGATGTCGTTAAATCATTTTACTTTATTGGAAGGATGATCCCGGTGCACGGGATAATGCTGATATACTGACTTACTAAAAGGTTTATATAAAGCATTATTCTTTAGGCCTGTAGATTTTTTTTCATTCAAGTCAGCTAATATTTAGGGAAATAATTTTAAAAAATCCAGAATTAGCTTTTTTCTTAAAACTTCTCTCTTTCTGATTTAATACAAATATCAGAATAATGAAAGTGTTTCAGTACAAATTTTATTCAAATTATAAAGATTTTGTTGATCGGGACCCTCTAAACTGCGATTTATTAGATATTAAACAGAGCGAAACTGAAGATGAGTTAAATAAAGAAGAAACGTTTATCATAATTAAGAAATAATAAAAACAGTGAATGAAGGATTAAATAATGGAAGTGAAAATAAAAAACTTAAGAAAACAAGATGCCAAAAAAAATTATTCGTATCGATAAAAAAAACAAGAATGCATTTTTTTGCACAAGAATTTGGTAAACAAAATAGAAGCAAGAATGCATTTTTCCGCACACGGGCTTGGAAAAAACAGTAAAAATGTATTTTTTCACATATTTAAAAAACAATAGAACTAAGAATGCATTATTTTACACACGAATTTGAAAAAAAAAATACAGAAGCAAGAAAGCATTTTTTCACAAACGGATTGGAAAAAATACAAGCAATAATGCATTTTCGACACTAGAATTTGGAGTGAAAATGCATTTTTTAATACCTTAATTTAAAAGAGAGACTATTCCACATACGAATAATAGAAAACAAAAAAGCAAAAACGCATTTTTTAACAAATAATTTTGAGAAAAAATGAAGGACGAATGCATTTTTTCATACACGAGTTTGACCAAAGAGAAACAATAATGCATTTTTTACACATGATTTTTAAAAACAAAAGAACTAAGAATGCCTTATTTTACAAATTTCAAGAAAAAAACACCGAAGCAAGAATGTATATTAAAAAAAACAGAAGCAATAATGCATTTTCCACACTCAAATTTGGAAAAAAAGCACAGATTGCATTTTTCACACCTGAATTTAAAATAGAGAATATTTCCACATATGAATTATAAAAATCTGATGTGGCCAGCACATGACCTCTCGCCATTTTTTAATCAAAAATTTACAGGTTGACACAAAAAATTATGAAAAAAAAATTACTTTTTTGTAAACCTGGCAACAATGGCAAAAGTTTCGAAAATTTTAATGAGATGAAAATAAACTGTAGGGAATACAAAATATATGTGTAAAACTTTATTGCCGTTTTGTATAATAATGGCGTCATCACCCATAACAACTGCCACTTCCGGTTGTGCGATTGGCACCAAAATCTAATCAGATCTAATCTAGGGTATCAGAATCCTGTATACAAAATTTCAAATTTTTTTATTCAGTAGTTTTTGAGTTTTCGTTACTACAACATCCATCCAAACACACACACACTAACACACACACACACACTAACACACACACAGACATCATTGCGAAAATATTAAAATCGTATTCTAGGGACCCTAAAACGTATTTATTCATTGAAAACTCACTACCCAATTTTTAGCATGATTCCTATACCTCTCTTATCTGAAGGGCGAGAGGTAAAAAACAAAAAAAGAAAAACGCATTTTTCAACAAATAATTTTAAGAAAAAATGAAGCACAAATGCATTTTTTCATACAAGAGTTTGACCAAAGTGAAACAATAATTTTTTTACAACCAAATAAAAAAAAAGACGCATGAATCCGTCTATTAGACCAAAAAAAAAGAATAACATTAAATTTTACAAAACAAGAATTTAAAAAAATCAAAAATGCAATTTTCACAATTGAATTTGAAAAAAAAACAATAATGTATTTTTTCAATGCATCTTTTTACACCTGAATTTACACAAAAAAAATATATATTTTTCCACTCGTGAATGCATTATTTTATACAATAAATTAGAAAAAAAACACAGAAACGGATTTAAAAAAAAAACGCAATAATATAGATTCCACACTCAAATTTGAAAAAAAATCAAAGAATGCATTTTTTCATACCGGAATTTAAACAAATCGGAGTAAAAAAGCATTTTTCACACCCGAATTTAAAAAAACGAATATATTTTTCCACAGACGTATAATAAAAAACTGAAAAGGAAATTCGATTGAGAAAATACGAATTAATTTCGATAGTGGAAAAACGTTGATTTTTTTAAGAATTTGATTGAAGTTGTTGCTTATTTTCCAAATTAGTATGTGAAAAAATTCATTAGTGTCTTGTTTTTCAATTTCGTGCATTGTTGGCTTGTTTTTAAATTTGTGTATTTTTCCAATTTTCCCAGTTTTTCTTTATTTATCTCTATTTTTCACGATTTCTCCTCATTTTTAACTAGTTTTCACTATTTATTACTTTTCCTATTTTACTCTATTTTTCCTGTTTTCCAATATTTTTTATATTTTTCTCTATTTTTTCTAGTTTTCCCCACTTTTTCTTATTTACCTATTTTTTCTATATCTCACTATTTTTCATGTTTATCCTTATTTTTTCCCTATTATCGTTTATTTTTTTATATTTCCTTATTTTTCTCATTTGTTTTCCTATTTTTCTCTACTTTATCTAATTTTACCCTATTTTTTACTATTTTCCCCATTTTGCACTATTTTTTTCTATCTTTCCTACTTTTTCATGTTCTCCATTATTTTTTCCTAATTTCCTTATTTTTCCTTGTTTGTCCCTATTGTACTTATTTTTTTCTATTTTTCCTTATTTTTCTCTATTATATATTAATAATAATTACTAGGACTTCTAAAAGTGATGTATAGACTTACAAAAAATAACTGGGACTTTTAGAAAATTACTGGAACATCTAAAAAATTACTAACACATCCAAAAAATTACTAGGTCTTCTAAAATGTGATGTATAGACTTACGAAAAATAACTGGGACTTTTAGAAAATTACTGGGACTTCTAAAAAATTACTGACACATCCAAAAAATTACTAGGACTTCTAAAATGTGATGTATAGACTTACGAAAAATAACTGGGACTTTTAGAAAATTACTGGAACTTCTAAAAAATTAGTGACACATCCAAAAAATTACTAGGTCTTCTAAAATGTGATGTATAGACTTACAAAAAATAACTGGGACTTTTAGAAAATTACTGGGACTTCTAAAAAATTACTAACACATCCAAAAAATTACTAGGTCTTCTAAAATGTGATGTGTATCCTTATAAAAAATAACTGGGACTTTTAGAAAATTACTGGGACTTCTAAAAAATTACTGACACATCCAAAAAATTACTGGGACTTCTAAAATGTGATGTATAGACTTACAAAAAATAACTGGGACTTTTAGAAAATTACTGGGACTTATAAAAAATTACTGACACATCCAAAACATTACTAGGCCTTCTAAAATATGATGTCTAGACTTAAAAAAAATAACTGGGACTTTTAGAAAATTACTGGGACTTCTAAAAAATTACTGACACATCCAAAAAATTACTAGGACTTCTAAAATGTGATGTGTATAGACTTACCAAAAATAACTGGGACTTTTAGAAAATTACTGGGACTTCTAAAAAAATACTGACACATCCAAAACATTACTAGGCCTTCTAAAATGTGATGTCTAGACTTACAAAAAATAACTGGGACTTTTAGAAAATTACTGGGACTTCTAAAAAATTACTGACACATCCAAAAAATTACTAGGACTTCTAAAATGTGATGTATAGACTTACGAAAAATAACTGGGACTTTTAGAAAATTACTGGGACTTCTAAAAAATTACTGACACATCCAAAAAATTACTGGGACTTCTAAAATGTGATGTATAGACTTACAAAAAATAACTGGGACTTTTAGAAAATTACTGGGACTTCTAAAAAATTACTGACATATCCAAAAAATTACTAGGACTTCTAAAAAGTGATATATAGACTTTTAAAAAAATACTGGGACTTTTAAAAATTACTGACACATCCAAAAAATTACTGGGACTTCTAAAATGTGATGTATAGACTTACGAAAAATAACTGGGACTTTTAGAAAATTACTGGGACTTCTAAAAAATTACTGACACATCCAAAAAATTACTAGGACTTCTAAAATGTGATGTATAGACTTACAAAAAATAACTGGGACTTTTAGAAAATTACTGGGACTTCTAAAAAATTACTGACACATCCAAAAAATTACTAGGACTTCTAAAATGTGATGTATAGACTTACGAAAAATAACTGGGACTTTTAGAAAATTACTGGGACTTCTAAAAAATTACTGATACATCCAAAAAATTACTGGGACTTCTAAAATGTGATGTATAGACTTACAAAAAATAACTGGGACTTTTAGAAAATTACTGGGACTTCTAAAAAATTACTGACATATCCAAAAAATTACTAGGACTTCTAAAAAGTGATATATAGACTTTTAAAAAAATACTGGGACTTTTAAAAATTACTGACACATCCAAAAAATTACTGGGACTTCTAAAATGTGATGTATAGACTTACAAAAAATAACTGGGACTTTTAGAAAGTTACTGGGACTTCGAAAAAATTACTTGCACATAAAAAAATGTACTGGGACTTCTAAAAAATGATGTATACTTTTAAAAAATACTGGGACTTTCAAAAACTTACTGACACATCAAAAAAATTACTGGGACTTCTAATAATTATTATTATTTTCCCCTATTTTTCCATTTTTTATATTATAGATTGAAAATATTTTTTAAGATGTGTTTTAGCAGTTTTTTCTTATGAAAATAAATATAGTAATTTTGTATTTAATTTTTTTTATTAAAATCATTGACACTTTTGTCCTCTTATGCCAAAAATATTAACGAAATAAAATTTGTAAATCAATAGAATTTTCATATCTGTGATTACAGAATGAAGCCGACTCTGTACCACTCAAGTAAAATACTCTTAGCTTTATATCAACGGTTACATCTTGCTTTTCTTGATTACTTATGATGAGTGTTTATTGTTTGGAGTTCGTATTCCGTCCGCTATATATACGTAAAAGTAGTCAAAAGTTTTCCAACTCAAACAATAAACTGCGCACATTTTTTAAAATAACAACATTTTTAATTATTTTTTGTTATAACATAGATAATTTTTTTTAAAGTTCCATCATCTAGGGTATTTTTCACACAATTTCTGCGGCTCATCGTAAAGATTTTCGAATCGGTTTAAGACCGTAGCGATTGCACCACTTTGGTAATGGAGGAAAGTTTAAAGTTATATTTCAACTCCATAGTCCCTCATGTTTGTAATATAAAGTTTACAAAGTAATCTTCTCTTTCCGCAAATGCGAATTTACAAGTTGAAGCAATAAGTTTTTACAGCTGGAAAACTGCACACCTGTTTAATTTATTAGCCGAGTTGTAGCGAGACCTTTGAAAAATATAGAGAACATTATTCCGAATCCAATGCAGTTACTTAAGACTTGTTGAAATAGGAATGTACGTAATTGCAACTCTCTTCAAGTCAGAGTCGTACGTTCAATTTTGGTATAATAAATTTTCCAGCGAGAGGTCGAAAACTTGACGATAAGATCACAAGAAATTTGGACTTGAAGGAGTTACTCACATTTCAAGTCTGCAAATCTGCAAATCTGCAAATTTCTCGTTATAACATTGGAACAAAATAGGAAAAATAAGGAAAAATAGGGAATGATAGAGAAAAATAGGGAAAATAGTACAAAAAAAGGGAAAAATAGAAACAAATAGGGAAAAATCAGAAAAAATAAAGAAAGGAAAAAATAACGAAAACCGGGAAAAAATAAAAAGAAATGGTAAAAAAAAAAGAAAAACCAAGAGAAATAGAGTAGAGTAGGGTCAAATAATGAAAAATAGGGAAATTAGGAAAAAATAGGGAAAAATGGGGAACATAGTGTAAATAGAAAAAAATAAGGAATGATAGGGGAAAAAAAATGGTAAGTAGGAAAAAATAGAGAATAATAGGGACAAATATGGAAAATAGGAAAAAACAGGAAAAATATAAAGAAATAAGAAAAAGTACGGAAAGAAGGAAAATGGAAAAAATGAGGATAATAGGGCACGATATAGAAAATAAGTACAAATAGGAACAAATAGGGAAAAATGAGTAAAATAGGAAACAATATGGTAAAATAGGAAAAAATAGAGAATAATATTGACCAATAGGGAAAAATAGGATAAACAAGAAGAAATAAGAAAAAATAGGGAAAAATAGGAACAATGAAGAAAATAGAGCAAAATTGCGAAAATAAGTATAAATGGGGACAAACAGGGAAAATTAAGGAAAAATAATGAAAACATAAATATACAGGATGTCCCAGGTGTTCGTACCGAAAACTTGGGAGATGACAGAGAGGCTAAAATTAATGATGGTACTTCATATAAAATTTGTCCCTTACGCCCTTCGTTAACGAATTATAGGGCTCCACAGTTAAAAATTAAAAATGTTTTTTTATTTATAATTATTAAACTACCTATTTGAAATGAATCAAAAATTAACCATTTCTAAACACCATAAATGCGCACTTAATAGCGTTATAAACAAATCTGCACAACCCTTGTGAAGTCAGATACGGACTAAGTTCAATGGTTAATGAGGCACATTTTTTTTATCTATCATTTTTTTTCAGTTCTAAATATGACAGGTAAATTCAACAAACATCTTTAAAAGAAAAATGTCCTCTTGTGACAACTCGATAAAATTAACGGTTTAAGAGATATGTGCAATTTTATGTGGCACTGCACATCAATAGCGCGTTCACCATTTTTTTTAAAATACTTACGATTAAAGGAAACATCTCCTATTACTGTTAATTTATTAATAAATCAGGACAGTCTACATTTTTAATAATAAACTTTTACGCTGTTTATAAATTTTGTTTATTTACTGGTTTCATTTACAATGATGATGTAAGAAAAACTGAATAAAAACGAATAGGAACATCATGACATTCATAACCTAAAATACAAAAAAAATACTGTGACTAACCATACGTTAACCTTTGGATAATATTAGAAATTACCCACATGTGAAACGTGATTAGCCTAAAAAATAAGTTTGAACATATTTAGGCATGAGCTCTAGTAGCCGCGTGACATAATACCCGCTAATGGTGCAATGGGCCCGGGGATCGAATCCCATATAGCCTTTTATTTTTTTTAAATACACGCTAGATTTGTATAGTGAAAACTTCTTTTAATATTCTTTTTTAAAGGCTAGATTTAGATGGTAAAGACATTTTTTAATAAAATAAATATTTTTTTTAGGTCAGATAACCTAGTTTAATGTATCTGAAATTATCCACAAGTTAAGGTGTGTGTAGTCTCGGCCTAAAAAATACTTTCTTACGAATTTGACAAGTGACAGATGACTATAAAATGGCATTTACTTATAAAACTTGTCAGTTGCCGTTTATGTCACAAAAATTAATATTTTATTAAATTTTCTGATTTTGACAACTGAAAAATGACATTCATGTGACTCAAATTAAAAAACTTACTAAGATTTGGCAGGTGTCAGATGACTATAAAATGACATTTACTTAGATTAAAAAAATTACTTTCTTATGATACTTAGAAAAGTTAATGTCACAAAAATTAACACAGATAAATGGGAAAAACAGGAAAAAATATTGAAAAATAAGAAAATATGAAAAAAAGGAATAATAGTGAAAAATTGAGAAAAATAGGAAAAAATTACGAAAGTCTGAATAACTCTTTTCTACTTTAGCGTTGTGAAAAAAAATTGATGTGGTGATTTTTGGTCTGAATTACTGGATTTTTCAGGAATATACTGAAATCTAACTCTGAATTACTGGATTTTTCAGGAATATACTGAAATCTAACTTCACATTATTGATATAATTATTTTTCCATTTTCAATATAAGTTTCCCGTGGCCTATATACCCTGTATATAAACCAAATAGCCTTTAACATGCTACTTGACAATTTAAAACGAAATAACTTTTACGCTAATGATAATTTTGCACACATTCCTCTAGAGGTTAAAGTTAAATGTATTAGAGACACGGAAACGTAATATTTGCTAATTGTGTTCGGGATTTAATCTTTTAGAAAATCTAAAATAAATTTCAGCTATTTTTATCATA
This sequence comes from Neocrepidodera transversa, assembly GCA_963243735.1. Lineage (NCBI taxonomy): Eukaryota > Metazoa > Arthropoda > Insecta > Coleoptera > Chrysomelidae > Neocrepidodera > Neocrepidodera transversa. The sequence continues at coordinate 2,861,048 of OY725352.1, read as the reverse complement.
TTATGAAAATGCGCTGTGAATTCCTTTAGGAATTTGTATTTCTATTGATAAGAAAAATTTCATATAAAGGTTTCAGATCTCATATTTATTTGAAATTTAAAACTAATCATGTAAGAACGAAAAAAAAAATTTGGAGAGAATTGTCAATTTTTTAATGAAGGATATTAACGGTATATAATTGGTATAGTTCAAATTAGAAATATAAAGGAAATAAAGAAAATTGAAACAATTTATTAATCAAAATATTCTATAAAAAAAGAAGATAAAAAGAAAATTATCAGAAAGAAATATAGAGCCAAAATAGGTAGGAGTTAAAGATTTGATCTATTTTGAGATCAGAAAAAAAACGCACCCCTTTTTTTACGTTGTAAAATTATTGTTGTGAAATCTAATCTATATATATATATATATATAAAATTGTCGTGTCGCTGACTAACTGACAATCAACGCACAGCCTAAACCTGAGGTGATAGAGACGTGAAATTTTCAGGGTAGTTTCCTTTGGTAGTGTAGGGGAGCACTAAGAAAGGAATTTTGAAAATTCGCATTTTGAGGAGTTCAAAATTGGGATTAAACAAATATTGACCCGCTCGAGTAAGTGCGTCAACCAAAAAATCGGCTGTGTCTTTCCAGAACTTGCCCGGCTCGGTTGTGAAGAATGAGATTATTTTAATTACAAAATACAAAATTTCTGAATTAAAAAGTAAAATGTTATAAAAATGAAATAAATTACTGGAAAAAAATGGGTAAACATTGCAAAAAAGACACAAAAATTAATTAAAATGAAACACGACAAACATTACTTAAAATGGCACCTTGTTATTATAAATAATAACAATGAATTATTCCAAAAAATGGCAAAAAAATTGTTAAAAATGATAAAGAGTTGCTAAATTTCAGCATAAATAATAATAATAAAAAAAAGAAAAAAAGCAAAAAATGCAAAAAAAAAACTGGAAAAAAAAGGAAAAGGGGAAAAAATTACAAAAAGTCAAAAAAAAAAAGTCAAATAAGACAAAGTAAAGAGAAAAATTGCAAAATACGCCAAAAAAGCAAGATAAGTTTTAAAAAAGCAGAAAAAATAAGTGGCAAAAAAGGATAAAAAAAGCAACAAAATAAAAGCAAATAAAGGCAAAAAAGATCAAAAAAGTTCAAAAACTAAAAACAAAAGAGAGGAAAAATAAAGGCGAAAATGGCAAAAAAAAAGTGAAAAGGGAAAAAAATCAGCAAAAAGTCCAAAAAAAGGCCAAATAAGACAAATTAAAGGGAAAAAGGAAAATACGCCAAAAAAAAAAGAAAAAAAAAACATACAAAAAAGTCAAAAAAGTAGAATAGAGGAAAAATAAAGGCAAAAAAAAAAGTTTTAAAAAAGTCCAACAAATATAACAAATAAAGGGAAGTAACCAAAATACGCCAAAAAAAGTAAAATAAAAGAAGCAAAATAGTATGAAAATAAAGGCAAAAAGACAAAAAAAAAAAGCAAAAAAGGGATAAAAAAAAGCAACAAAAAGGCAAAAAGTTCAAAAATTTAATCAAAAAAAGTTTTAAAAAGGGCAAAAGGTCAAAAAACTGAAAAAAGTGTAAAAACAAAATTAAAAATCTTCAAAAAAGCAAAATAGGGGTAAAAGGGGCAAAAAACGTCAAAATAGTTGAAAAAAAGCAAAATAATATGAGAACAAAAGCCAAATGGCAAAAATATTCAAAATAAGCAAAAAAGGGGTAAAGAAGCAACAAAAAAAGGTAGAAAAAGCAACAAAAAAGACAAAAATAAAAAAAAGTAAAAAAAAAACCGGCGAAAAGGCGCAAAAAGGCAAAAAAAGGAAAAAAAGGTAAAATAAAACCAAAAAACAAAATAAAGAGAGGCAAAAAAAGCAAAAATGGTAAAAAAGGAAAAAAAGTTAATCAAAATTTTTTTTAAAAAAGGGGCAAAAAAATTAAAAAAAAAAAAAAAGGAAAAAAGGGTCAAAACAAAAACACAACAATCGGTTGTGTCACCTCAAAACTTTCCCGACGAGTATCCACGAAGATTTTTTCAGATATTTAATGTTAAAGTTTCAAATTTTGACATGTTTTTATTTTTTGACAGGTGACAGTTGGAGAAATTATTTTGACTATTCTGAATAGAGTTTTTCAAGGGCTTTCAAATTCATATTGCAAGTCAAATTCCGTTACATATTGCATTTGTCATTTTTTGATAGTGACAAAAACTAATGGGTTCTTCCGACAGGTAACCCAAACACATATACCAAATTTCAGCTCAATCGAATTAAAAACAGACAGACAGACTTCCATCTGGAAATGGTCTTAATCATTTCAGGTGACCTCAAAATGGATATTTCCATCTTTATCTCAAAAATTTTTTTAGCTCGTTCACGATACTTTCCCTTCTCGGAGGTGGGCCGGGAAAGTAAAACATACATGGTGATTCTTTTAGAGGGGAGTGGCTCTCCCCCCTGAGGCAGTGCAAATATTTTTTATTATTTGCCTCTAAGTAATTTATAGAAAAAGGAGAGAAAGTATAAATTATTTATCTCAAATCAATATCTACGGATTTTAAAGTGATTAATTATTTTCACAAAAATTAAATTTGGATACCTAATTTTATTTTTCCTGTAAAATATAGATAAATATCTATCGGTATGAATTAATTACTTCGACCTGAAAACTTAGCCATAAATCGCCATAAAATTATTAAAAAACAATAAGATTATAAAAAAATGGTTTTGAAATTAGCAAACAATGACCTTAAATTTGATATAACCCTTGATATAGTAACTCCACTTGGAGGTGTAAAAATGGGCATAAAAGTTTGAAAAACCGGAAGGAAGTAAACGGGTACTGAAAATAAACTTTTATTTATTCAGACATCAACGCGGACGAAGTCACGAGCAAATGCTAGTATAGTTTAAAGCTTCATCTATAGAGCTTACTATAAATCCAGCGGGGTGTTATATGTAATTATTATGTTGATGTATATTGGCGTATTCATCAGCACTGCATCAGGATTTATTTACGGACTTATTAAATATTTCATGTTTGTTTAACGAGGTGTGCTATATTTGGACCGACATGCATTAAATATTCATACCTGTTTGTTAATGTATCGTTTAATTATGGCTCTACGTACTCGCCATTTTCGCAAAATTAAATGACAAATTACCAACTGCCAAAGGCATATTATAAATTATAATTACAATAAAGTTTCTACCTATAAAAAAATAACAAAACGAATAAATTTAATATTGTTCTAATCTTTCCTTTTTATATTTAAGTCGAAAAAAAAAATCCATCCACATACAACATAAAAATAAAATAAAAGCTTGGAATAATACGAAAACTGAAATGAATAGAACTTTAAGACATCCAAAAGAATGAACTGGCGGCAGAACAAGTCTGGAGGATAATAGAGAAAAAGAGGAATCCTCTTGGAAAAGGATTAGAAGCGAGCTCGGTGCATTACGTCCACTTCACTGACATCAGGGAATTATTTCATCCTGCTAGCAGCGAAATTTTAATCCCCATATTAAATTCGGCAAAAACAGTTTCGCAGATACGTTTTAATACCCTTTCAATTAGGCTCTCGCGACCGGAAACCATACAAGCCTCTCAGCTCTACAAAAATAATTACAGGAACAATTTTGTTGGAATCCCCAGAAAAATGGTTAAGGATTGGATGATTAAATTTTTTATATAGGATATTTTAAATAGAAGCATTTAAAAAAATTACATTTCCTAAATATATAAAAATAAAGTCTAACAGCAACCAGAGACATACTTATATGGTGTAAAAGTAGTGATTTAAATGAGGTTTTTGGTCCAAAAGAAAAAGGAATTTGTAAATAATTTCTAAATCTTTTATTTCTTTGTATCTATAAGAATATATGACTCAGGTAAGTTTATTGAAAAAAAAATTAAATAAAACAGTAATATTATTGTGTGCCCTCTAGCTGAGACACAGGAACTTTTTAAATTACTTAAGTTACGTAATCACAAATACCAATAATGGTTAGGCAACGGACTGTTCGACGTTGCCGGTTCGATGTAATTACTTGGACTTTCATGAAAAAGTTTAAACAACCACCTTCAAAACGTAAAAATTAATTAAAATTTTGAAGTCGAAATTTTGGGCGATATCACTTTATTTGTACGAACTGTAAATTCAGGAAAGTAAATATATTAAAAAAAAAATTATTTCATAATTTTTTTAAAATGCAGCTCATATCTGTTTTTAAAAAGTAAGGATTAAAAATGTAAAGGATCCAAATATTTTATTGATAGGACAGGCTCAAGGGGTAAGGAGTCCAAATATTTAAACTTAAATCTAAAGAGGCAAAATATTACTAAATACTAAAAGAAGAAATATTTTTACATCAACAGGAGTAAGAGGTAAAAGTTACTATATATGTTTACATGGATAAGCTAAAGGGGTAAAGGCCCCAATTATTTAACATATTCAGTAAGGGATAAAAGGGCTATTATTATTATTAGTATCTGTTATAGTTTTTGATATAGTAATTTTATCTCTTCGCATATGAAAAAATCTAATAAAATAAACACAATATTTAACCTACAAAATCCTTCTAAAAAACGTAACAGCACTCGGATTTTTAATTAAAAACTAAAAACTTTTTTACTTTATTTACTTTTTAAGGAGTAATCCCTTTTTGACTTTTTTTTTAACAAACGACATTTAAAAGGTTAAAAAAACAAGAAAATACTTATTAGTTTATCAAAAATACTCAAACTCACAAAAACAACACTATTAGGCAGTAACGCAGACAAAAACAATTTCCAATTATTACGTTTTTTTTCCTGTGCCACCCTGTATTTTCATTATTCCTCTGCTCAGTATATTTTAATTTCAGACTCGCTTGATATCCCTCTTCTTTTGGTATTACTATAAAATGTCTTTGACATGTTAACAATTCTCTCTCTTTTTCTCTTTCTTTTCTTCCCCTCGAACTATATTGTAAGTTTTATTTATATTTTATTATATTTTCATTTATTTACTGTTATTGTATTATGCCGGTGTATTTTTTTTTACTATTTACTTAAAAGTTCATATCTTGTCTTTTAAAAATATAAATTATCTGATGTTTGTCGTGCTCTTTCAGTTTCAATTACAAAAAGAGAATCTATTTTTGATTTGTTTTTAGAGATTGTCTTAAAATTTAATTCACTTTGATTATTTTATATTTCATATTTTGATCTTAAAAATCATGTATTTCATATTAATATTATTCTTGTTTTATATTTACTTTATGTAAACTTTTAGGGTTTTTTGGAACAAGTTTTTTTGGACAGAACATTTGCTTTTTTGGACTACAAGTTTTTTGAACCCAACGTTATTTTTTGGAACTAGTTTTTTTGGACAGAACATTTACTTTTTTTGGACTAAAAGTTATTTGAACCAAACGTTTTTTTTGGAATAAGTTTTTTTTGGACAGAATATTTACTTTTTGGGACTACAAGTTTTTGGACTGAACAAGGTTTTTTTGAAACGAGCAAGTTTTTTTCCTCCTTTTCCTTCTCCAATAAGAAAGAAAGGACGGATTTTGAAATATATTATAGTTTTTTTGTCAATTGTTTCTAAATATATCAAAAAATCAATTAGACTGGCGTCAAAAATTTTTTTGTTTCATATTTTACTTTTTGATATATTTTAAACTTGTGGAACGAACCCATAATTAAAATAATTAAGCTTAAATCACATTTATTACTAATTATCAACAAATTAAAATAACGTTTCACAATCATATAAAATTTAAACATGGCAATAAGGCATAAAGAGAATTTTTTTTTGAGCACACCATATAATGATCATTAGCGAAAGGTTTTCGGATCTAAAAGTTATGTCAACAGTATTAAATCTTAGCGGTCAACTAGTTTCGGCTACTAGCCATCTTCAGGTTTATAAATAATGACACATGAAAATAGTAATAACTATTTTTATGTACCCCCAATTTTCTACCGTAATGTGCTTTCTCTTTCCTAATATGTACCAACTATAGCGTTTGTTAATCTTATCACCAATTATTTTGTTAATCGATAGTATTAGTCAGTATATAGTGTGCTTTTGAATTTTATTAATTTCTATAATATTTTGAATGTGTCGTTATTTGTAGGCCTGAAGACAAAAAAACAATACATTTAGGTCAACTTAAACATTAAGCCAGTATCTGATCAAAAAGATCAAAAGACAAGGGAAGGGAAAACACATGAAGAAGGGGTTACTTAAGGTAGTTAATGAAAAAATAACAAAAAAGAAACACAAAAAAACGTAAAGAACCTTTTTTTTAGTTACTAAACATAGCACAAAAATATGTTATAAATGTGATAGTTAGACAAATGTAGACAGTTGTAGTCGCTACCTTTAGACAAATTATCGAACGCACTGCTTTATAGTGGCGCCATCTTGCAACTAGTAAACCGATCGGTAAATCTTGCTCGTAGACAAAGTCGAAGGTTATCATTAATAAATCATAAACCACTGGAATTTACTCAGGTATAGTCTATCTAAATCAACAAAAATCGACTAAATTTCAATATTTGTGCACTTAAAGAATCTCGCTTCGCTCTAGGCTATATTAAGTTTGTCTGTGGTGAAAAATAAATGTAAGTAATAATTATTATTGCTATTATCTCTATGTTTCACTAATTTTCTACTATTAATAAAAATCACAAAAACAATTAATTATTACAAATTACTACAAAAATAACACCTGATCTGCTAACGTTAACGCTAATGCTGAGCCTTATTTCAAGCAGTCTGCGCATACTCACACAATAATAAAAATAGCGGTTTTTTAAATTAATTTTAACGTCTCTTTTCTGCCCAAAGTCTTATCTGACTTTAATTCTACAAGAGATTCATGGGAATTAAACCCACGACCCGAAAAATAATCAAGTATAAAGGCCGATGCCCTAACCAACCTGGTCACCGTGTCCGGTTAAAAATAACGTTATACGGTAAATTTTTTGAAATAGTGGGATGTTTTGCGGGCACCCTTAACTTAAATACATTAAAACAATAGTTATAATTGACACATGACATAACCTAAAATACATGAAATTGCTTTGCTAAAACACTATTTTTTACATTTCGCTATTCTATACGCTAATCAACTTTAGCATTAACTAACGTTAGCACGTGAGGATGCTAAAACTACAATTTCAAGGAGTAGACCGCAATAATATCCCCGAGTATCAAACATTTTAACCGAGAGCCAGTTTCCATATGTTTCGTGCGGGGTCCTTTAATCAGTATCTTATTTGGTATAAATTTTGCTATTATCAAAAACTTAAAGGGAAAAAAATACACTTGCCAGTTGAACCACTTTTTTACTAAATATTTTGTGGTTCGTGTCGTAGATAAAGTAAATATTGACAAAAATAGTTATTTCATGATTTTTAATAAATAATTACTTTGTATGTAATTTGAACAAATCGATAAAAAAAACTTAGGGAGATGCATTGTTTCTTGTATAATGAGATTTTATCACCAGGTCTAATGCAGGCTCGTGGAGCAGCGCTCATAAATTATCGAATGCACAAAATGCACCTTAGTTTGTTGTCTTATTAACGTCGGCGAGTTTAACGATAGTTGCCCCGGGGAATTTCATTAATTTTGCATTTAACGACTGCAATGTTTAATGAGATTTTAATGAAGGTTTTACGGTTTTTGATTCGTTTCTTTGTAATATTAACAAATAATATTTATATTTCCCAAAATCATTCATACTATTATTAAATTAAATAATAACTCCACATGTATTTCCAAACCATTTAAAAAAATATTCAAGACTACACTATTTTTATGTTACACTTACTGTCAGTAGATAGAACGTCCTTTAACTTTAAAGATTCAATAACTAAAGGCGATGACGTTTAGAATAAAATTTAACAAGTTGATTTCTTATACAATTGTCACAATCTAAACGTCATTGTCGTTAGTTACAGAACCGTTAAAGTTAAAGGACGTTCTATCTACTGACAATTAGTGTAGTTGTAGAAGATAAGAAAATACACAGTAAAGGGAAGAGGAAGAAAAAATCCGAAAAATAATGAAGATATTATAAAATAAAACCAAAAATAAGCAAGAACAAAATGTGGTAGAAAAAAGACAAACAAGGTCAGAAGATGAGAAAGACAATGAAGAAAAATGCCACATAATGATGGTGAAGAAAATGAAGAAGGTAGAAAAAGGTGATAGTATATCAAGTAGAAATCAGAAGACTTTATACAGAAAGAATGGAAGAGTAGAAAAAAATATAGCCAGGATTTAATGTTACCAGCAATACTGAAGAGTATACAAGAATCAGGTAAGAAAATAGATGACAAATTGAAGAAAATAATTATAAAAATTTAAGGATTGAAACATAGAAGGAAGAAAGAACTAATAAGACAAAAATTAAGCAATGGATAAAAAAGTGGAGTACTTTAAAGAAGAAAATGAAAATTCAAGAATAGAAATAATAAAAATAACTAGAGCAACAAATTTTGAAACAGTAAAAAAATGTCAAGGTAGAGGAAAAAACAGAAGTTGAAATATGGAAAAGAAAAATAGTTATTGGGCGCCAAATTATTTTTATTTAAAAAATTTAAAAAAAAAACGCTAAAAAGAGCTGTATTAGCTGTATTCATATTATAATGAAATAATTTTTATGATTTTTTTGAAGTTTACAAACATAGTTTTATTGTTAAAGAAGATGCTCTAAATCAACATTATTATTATTATTATTATTATGAAAATAAATCTTTGGAAATGGTATTTAAAGAAAATTTAAGTAATACGTAAATGGCAAGATTGGAAAATTTTTTTATTAATCAAGTAAGAAAATTTTTTATTTTGGGGAAAAAAACATATAAAAGAAATTAAAAAATAAGAATATCATGAAAATTTTGAAAAATATGTCACAATAAAAGAGAAATTATAAGAAATATTACTAGTTAAATTTTCAAAAGATTTTGAAAATAAAAAAAAATCCAAAAGATTAAAAGGACGATTTTTTTAAAGGGTGCAATTTGGGGGTAATTTTGAAAAAGGAAGGTAAGATAAACCTTGAGGAAATAAATGAGCAAAGCTGGTTAGAGGAAGAACGAGTGATACATGATTTTTTTGGGGAGTATAAAGAAGAAGATTTTGAAAATATCAAAATCCAAAAGTTTAAAAGGACGATTTTTCTTAAAGGATGCAATTTAGGGGAAATTTTGAAGAAGGAAGATAGGATAAAGCTTAAGGAAGTAAATGAGCAAAGCTGGTTAGAGGAAGGAGGAGCGATACATGATTTGAAGGTGAATTTTTTGGAGGAGTATAAAGAAGATTTTGAAAATGAAAAAAAAAATCAAAAAGATTAAAAGGACGATTTTTTTCTTAAAGGATAAAATTTTGGGGAAATTTTGAAGAAGGAAGATAGGATAAACCTTGAGGAAGTAAATGAGCAAAGCTGGTTAGAAGAAAGAGGAGTGATACATGATTTGGAGGTGAATTTGTCGGAGCAGTATAAAGAAGAAGATATTGAAAATAAAAAAAAAATCCAAAAGTTTAAAAGGACGATTTTTTTCTTAAAGGATACAATTTGGGGGAAATTTTGAAGAAGGAAGATAGGATAAACCTTGAGGAAGTAAATGAGCAAAGCTGGTTAGAGAGAGGAGTAGTGATACATGATTTGAAGGTGAATTTTTTGGAGGAGTATAAAGAAGAAGATTTTGAAAATAAAAAAAATCCAAAAGTTTAAAAGGACGAGTTTTTTTAAAGGATGCAATTTTGAAGAAGGAAGATATGATAAATCTTGAGGAAATAAATGAGCAAAGCTGGTTAGAGGAAGAACGAGTGATACAGGAATTTTTCGTAGGAGGGTAAAAAAAGAAGTGGACAGTATTTAAAATTTATTTTTATTTGGGGTTTTCTTTGAACTATCCTATAGAATTAAGCTTAAAGTTTAAAAAGTAAACTAGATGTTAAATATTGATAAAAATATTCGCGTGGGCATAAATACGGCATAAAGCATAAAAAAGAAAGTTTTTACAACCGGCTTAATGAAACTATGGCGATCAAAAACTTTTATTTGTATAATTAAAATCGCATAAAAACCGTAAAGTAATTTCGTGCATGCGGTAAAAGCACGTGATGTTAACATAGCCAAGCGTTAATCAAATATTAAATGTTTATGTACATATATAATCTCATGTTAATATCGAAATGTATATATTAATACGTCACATTTTCGAAATATTGCTCGTATATTCTTATCAACGGGATTTATTGTATTGTCAGAATAATCAAAGCCAAAATTACATGATTTATATTCGATAATACAGTCATATTTTATTCATTCATACTAGTTAATTAATTTCAGGTTTAATCGTATAATTATGCACAAAAATGTAAAAAACTAATCCTGTGAGTCGTAGTAGTCCATGCCAAAAAAAAATTTGGTCCTAAGAAATAAAGCACAAAGTCAGAACTAGCCTCTAGGGAGACGAATTCTATTCTGGATCCTTCAAGTTTCTCATTTTTTTTTATTTTATTTTTATTTTATTACAAGAAGTCTTGACTATCTAAATCTAACCTGTAAGTCAAGGATCCAGAATATAATTCGTCTCCCTAGACGCCAGTCAAAGTCAGGTACTACAAGAATTAAATTGTATCAGAAAGGCAACTACTTTCTGTAACCAACCATCATCAGGCCTATAGATACACGTTCAAAAATTAATAAATATTACAATTTTTTTAAAAATTATATAAATTTACCATTATTTAGTACTTTAGGAGAAAAATTAATTACAAAATTTGACACTCATTAAGGGTAGTAAAATTTAAAAATTTAAAACATACATGATACTTGAAATACTTAAAAAATTAATTAGGTAACAAAAAAAAAGTTTCTCCCTAGGGGGTAGCAGCAATTAAAAGAATCTACTAACAGCACCTACTGGGGGGGCTCAAAGTCCCGGAAGTAACAATAGAAAAATCCACCGTAAATAGGGGAGAAGCAAGAATGACCACCTTGTCATCACAATTCAAAACAATAATTACTAAAATACCACCTTACAGGCAGAAGAGTAGGGGAAACAATACATTTTAAATAAAATGAAAAAATAACGATTATGATGGTTCAAAAACATTAAAGTATTTGTTTTTTAAAGAAAATGCTTGATGGAGATTCGGTACAGGCAAGGTAAAAAAGAAGAAAAATAAACAAGTAAAAAGAGGAGGTTGACAAGTGACAGGTGACAAGTGGGAAGAAAAAGGTTAAAAAACATATAATATAAGCAAAGAGCCCAAGGAGATACAAGAAGTGTAAATTTAGACGAAAATGGGGGATAAAGGGAAAAAAACCAAAAGGAAGAAACAATAAAAATAGTAATTTTTGGGAGGGGCATGATTACAAGCCAGAAAGCATTAAGTTCGAGTTTTTTCTAATTTTTCCTAATTCTTTTCTCATTTTTTTCTCATTGTTTTACTTTTTTTATTTCTTTCTTTTGTTTTCTATTTTTCTCAATTTTGCTTATTCTTCTGATTTTATGCGATTATTTGCGAATTTTTTGCCATTTTTTTGGGATTTGTTGCGAATTTTTGTGATTTTGTTGCGATTTTTTGTGATTTTGATGCGTTTTTTGTGATTTTTTGCGGTTTTTTTCATTTTTGTTGCGATTTATTTCAATTTCGATTATTTTCATTTGAAAACATTTTTTTAAGGTTACAATTGTTTCCGGTTTTTGGTTGCTTTTTTTTAGCAATTTTTTGCAATTGTTTACGACTTTTTAATTTTTGTGTTTTTCCGTATTTTCTGATTTTTCTTACAACATTTTCTACCATGTTCTGTTTTTTTTTCAGATATTTTCTGTTTTTTCGAATCTGCTAATTTTTCCTCATTGTTCTGTTTTTTCTCTATTTCTTTCTTTTGTTTTCTAATTTTTTCTTATTCCTCTGATTTTTTGCGATTATTTGCGATTTTTTGTGATTGTTTCCGGTTTTTGGTTCTTTAGCGATTTTTTATTTTTTTGGAATTTTTTTCCCTTTTTCGGTTTTTTTTAATTTTATCGTTTTTCTTATTCTGATTTTATGCGACTATTTGCGAATTTTTTGCCATTTTTTTGGATTTTGTTGCGATTTTTTGTAATTTTGTTGCGTTTTTTTTGTGAATTTTTGCGGTTTTTTTTGCATTTTGGTTGCGATTTAATTCAATTTGGATTATTATTCTTTGAAAAATTTTTTTTATGGTTACATGTTTCCGATTTTTGGTTGGTGCTCTTCTTTAGCAATTTATTTACGATTTTTTTACGATTTTTTTGCGATTTTTTCGATTTCTTGCGTGTTCTTTTTGATTTTTCTTGTTTTTTCGCGTTTGTTTTTTAATTTTTAATTTTTGTCTTTTCCGTATTTTACCATTTTACGTTTTTTGCGATTTTTTCGATTTCTTGCGAGATCTTTTTTTTTTTACGTTTTTTCGGTTTTTTTTGTTTATTTTTATATTTTTTCCGTATTATACAATTTATGTTGCATTTTTTTTCCAATATTTTCTGATTTTTCTTTTAACTTTTTCTGCTGTTTTCTGTTTTTTTATTTTTTCATATGTTTTCTGATTTTTCGAATCTGCTAATTTTTCCTCATTGTTCTATTTTTTCTCTATTTCTTTCTTTTGATTTCTAATCTTTTCTTATTCCTCTCATTTTTTGCGATTTTTTTGGGATTTTGCGATTTATTTCAATTTCGAATTTTTTGCATTTTAAAATATTTTTTTTTTGGTTACAATTGTTTCCGGTTTTTGGTTCTTTAGCGATTTTTTATATTTTTTTGAAATTTTTCCCCGTTTCTTCGGTTTTTTTGTTTTTTTTTAATTATTTTGTTTTTTCCGTATTTTATAATCGCATTTTTCATTTTTTTCAATGATTTCTGATATGTTTTCTAACGTTTTACGTTTTTTTTTTTGATTTTGTCGATACTGTTAATTTTTTCTTGTTTTCTTTTTATTTTTCAATTTTTTTTTTCTGATTTCTTGCAGGTTTTTGTCTCATTTTCTGTTTTTTTACGGTTTTTCTAATTATGCCGATACTGTTGATTTTTTCTTTTTTTTATTTTTCAATTTTTTTTTCTGATTTCTTGCAGGTTTTTGTCTCATTTTCTGATTTTTTATTTTTTCTAATTTTTTTCGATTTTTTCTAATTTTACTTCATTTTTTTACCATTATTCTTTTTTTTTCTATTTCTTTCTTCTGTTTTCCCTTTCGTTCCCATTCTTTCATATTCCTCTGATATTTCTGCGATTTTTGTTGCCATTTTTTTGCGGTTTTTTGCGATTATTTTAATTGCGAATCAATTACCATAAATATAATATTATCTAAAGGCTTATCAGCGATATGTAGATAATTATCTTGGAATTATCTTGTATTTTTATTAAGATTTCTAGTTTAATAGCATTTTTGGGACGCCTTGTATAATAAAATAATCACTAGAGTATATTGTTTAAAATTTTGATGACCATGTATTATAATAAATAACTTTCATACCAAAAATCAAAAAAAAATTATCAATTATACCAATTATTTTCGTAATACCTTAAATATGTGGTTAAAAACATAATATATCAATATAATAATAAAAAATAATATATCAAAAAATCATCAACTTTAACTAGGACCACTTTTCCCATGTTACGGGTACTTTGTCCTTGACTTTTTAAGAGTTTTTAGTTTAGATTTGACAATAAATAAAATATTGGCACGTCCTGTATATAGTAGAGTAGTAAAAATATTATTAGACTGTTTCAGTTAAGTGCAAGGTAGACCGTTGGAAGAATTCGTCGTAAAAGTCGTCAAGTCTGACAAAAAGCGTCGTTATCATCTCGCCGCTGTTGAGTACTCTTTATTTATGACAGGAATGGTGAAAAATGTTCAACTTAAAAGGTTTAATTTTCAGAAGAGCCTGCAGAAGACACCGATTAAAAGTTACGACCAAGATAGGAGAGTATTAATGATTTTCTCTCGACCGTTTCTTTTCTCGGAAAAACTAAATTCTACAATGTTATTTCGGCGAAAATTTTACTTGTAGATATTTATTAAAGAATTATATAAAATTAAATTTTTTTATTTGCATCAAATGTTACCGCAATATAATCAGGAGAAAATTTAACAAATCTTTATTTTAGTTTTTTATGATCATATTTGTTATTTTCTCACCACACTGATGATAATTATGATTATCAAAATTAGAAGGACAAAACTTTTTTAAATTAAATTAAATGACAAAAGTTTGTAAAAAAATTTTTATAATTAAAAAAAATCAGATTTTTTTAAATATTTTGTTGTACTATTTAGACAAACTGAACCACTGCACAGTGAAAAATATAATAAAATTAGAGAGACAAAAAGTTTACCTCAATTTTTACAAAAATAAATAAGTAAAAAATCTTCGTATAACCTTATTTAAAACTTTTTACCTCTCGCCCTTCAGATAAGAGAGGTATAGGAATCATGCTAAAAATTGGGTAGTGAGTTTTCAATGGATAAACACGTTTTAGGGTCCCTAGAATACGATTTTAATATTTTCGCGATGATGTCTGTGTGTGTGTGTGTGTTAGTGTGTGTGTGTGTGTGTTAGTGTGTGTGTGTGTTTGGATGGATGTTGTAGTAACGATAACTCAAAAACTGCTGAATAAAAAAAATTGAAATTTTGCATACAGAATTCTGATACCCTAGATTAGATCTGATTAGATTTTGGTGCCAATCGCACAACTGGAAGTGGCAGTTGCTATGGGTGATGACGCCATTATTGTACAAAACGGCAATAAAGTTTTACACATATATTTTGTATACCATATAGTTTATTTTCATCTCATTAAAATTTTCGAAACTTTTGCCATTGTTGCCAGATTTACAAAAAAATAATTTTTTTTCATACTTTTTTGTGTCAACCAGTAAATTTTTGATTCAAAAATTGCGAGAGGTCATGTGCTGGCCACATCAGATTTTTTTATAAAGGCTCCAATATGAACCTCTCTCATTTTTTGTCATGCAACAAAAGGAGAACATCTTGATGTATGGAAACGGCAACGTCGCTTACATGTTAAACGATCAGTGCTTCGTTAGAAGTGGCTTTGAGACCATATGCGGTACGCATTGGCGGGAACGGGGATACATGGTAAATTATTTGAGAAAAATTTTCAGGTTATTCAGTGTATCAAAAATTTCCTCTTTCTCTTTCCCCTTAATCACCGAAAATATCTACTACTTTAGAGCAATGACAGAGGTCAACATTCCTTTTACATTCCTGTTAGTTCTTAAGGAAAATGGGTATAGACTGTATATTTGCTAACTGGTCTACTCCACGGGACGAAAATTTGAAAAAGTAAGAGGACAAAACTTTTTAACTTGAATTTGTAACGCTCTTTGCGTCGTCAAGCGGTTTTAGCGTCTTAGTCCAGGTTTCGGATTGTATTGAGCGCCACCTTCCGTTTATAGTGTGAAGGTCACTTACTCCGGGCAGCGTTAGTGGAGAAGAAATACTCCAGATATCGTACAACATCGACAAAATTATTAAGGGCCGAAAGGGCGTTCTTTACTTACCCTACTGAGTTGGGTACCTGGGAATTTTGTGCGAGAATGTTAATGTAAAAACAAAAATTAAATTTCTTAAATAATTAACATAGTGTGGCGGTCAGATTCACGGTTCCTAGATTTTGGTCCCTCTGGTCAAGCGGATTACGATCGACTGAGCTTGGCTACTCCTTCAACTCGACATATTTCTAAAGACCGCTGGATCTGGTTTTCGGTTTGAACTCCAAAACGAACTGGTCCTCGAACTGCAACTGGAACTTGAACTGCCGGAAATCTATCAATCCGGTACATAAGGTACTGTTTGTTACATATGAAAACACCGTACACGAATGTCACCATCTTTCGGACTGCCCTTAAGTTATACTAAATTATATTTTAGTTAATTATAATCCAGTGCTAACAACCCATTTTTGTAAAAATCAACGTTTTTAAAAACGTTCATTCTGCTTCTCCATTTACCTCCATGCATGCTTTCCCATTTCTCCATTCACGTAATAATAGGGCGTGTAACATACTTAACTAAAAACACTTTCCTTGCACTAGCGGGCAATTGGAATATATTACAATTAACATTAATGGGATCGTGCTGAGAGTGTGTGTGTGCGTATGAAATGTAAAATCACCTCTGTTGGAATTTCCTCGAAATGCACACACCATTGCACCCGATCATAAATATCTTTCACTTTCACTTACTCCCCAAGCGCCTCTTAGACATGGTTTGCCTCGTGCGCTAAAGTTTTATTTTCACCGCTGTTTCTGTCACCCGTTTTCATTCAAACGGAATAACAGCTCACATGTGGGACATAATAATGGTTTCAAATATTTACGATTTTACAGGTAGTTTTGATGTCAGTTAAAGTTATCTGTGTCCAGATTTACAAAAAACTAATGAACCAATTTTTTTCAGTTGTGACATTAATTTTAGAAACATTGGTATTACCTTGGTAATTATTAGAACCTTATATTAGCGCAACGCATATCGAATGAACACAACTTTGCACTCTTTTTAAGAAATTTTTGACTAAACATGGTGTATTGATATGATAATTTAAAAAAAAATGTTAAATTGGTTTTAAAATCAGTTTTGTGAAATAAAACACACCTGGTCAAATTTGATTTAATTTAACCAATAATAATCTTCAAAACTAAGTACTATATTTTAATATATTTCAATTTTATTTCTAAATTTTAATTAACATAAAATTATAAATTAATTGCATATTTTCCCACGTCCCTGGAATGTTTTCTATAAACAAAATTCTATATTAACGATTGTCTCTTTCGCTCTCCAGCTGCATCAAATATTATATCTCAAATTGTTCATATTACGTATTTTAACCTAAAAAAATATGTCTCACCACTTTTGTTAACCACGTCCTTGGTATGCTTTCTATAAACAATATTCTATATGAACGAGTATCTATTTAGCTCTCGCAGCTGCATCAAATATTATATCTAAAATTATTCATATTAGGAATCTTATCCTAAATGAGGCCTCTAAAAATTATGTCTTATCACTTGTGTTAACCAATCAAATTAAGTTACATATCTCGAGATGAATCAGCGGTTTTTCTAGAACCAGTGGTTTACTCATTAAACTGTGCCTAAAAGCTAGTTCATCAAAAATTGTAAATAATGTTTTGTTGGAAGTTATAATTTCAAATGTACAGTGATAAACACGTCTAATATATGTAATTCAAGTGAAAATAAAAGTATTTGATCAAAATATGTAACTTCTTTTAAATGTAATAATAAATGTTTTAATACGAATAAATAAACATGAAAAAGCTCTTCAAAATCAAACTAGTAGCATATTCCTTTAATCATACAGTATCAGTTTTGCAAATAACTGAGTGGTTCTTCAACGCAAAGCTCTTCATAATCTAACTAGTAACATATTCCTTTAATCATATAGTCTCAGTTCTGCAAATAACTGAGTGGTTCTTTGACGCAAAAGCTCTTCATAATGAAGCAAGTAGCATATTCTTTTAATCGTACAGTCTGAGTTCTGCAAATAACTGAGTGGTTCTTTGACCCAAAAACTCTTCATAATCAAGGTAGCTGCATATTCTTTTAATCGTACAGTCTCAGTTCTACAAATAACTGAGTGGTTATTCGACGCAAAAGCTCTTCATAATGAAGCTAGTAGCATATTCCTTTAATCATACAGTTCTGAAAATAACTGAGTGGTTCTTCATCGCAAAAGCTCTTTATAATCAAACTAGCAGCTTATTTATTCAGTCATACAGTCTCAGTTCTGCAAATAACTGAGTGGTTCTTCGACCCAAAAACTCTTCATAATCAAGGTAGCTGCATATTCCTTTAATCGTACAGTCTCAGTTCTACAAATAACTGAGTGGTTCTTCGACGCAAAAGCTCTTCATAATGAAGCTAGTAGCATATTCCTATAATCGTACAGTCTCAGTTCTGCAAATAACCTGAGTGGTACTTCGACGCAAAATATTTTTAAGTCCACTTCGACCTAAACTATAATTTTAGGCTGTTAGCCCACGAAGAATTACAAGACACATGATATAAGTTTTTTTCTGATCTCTGAACAATCAGAAAATTTAAACCTGAGGGCTGGGTAGACGTAATTTCGATTATTAAGATGCATTTCTACACCTATGAAAACTTAGTATATTATTTTGTGAGTGATGTTGTTTTTTATCGTTCGTAACGAAAGAAAAATATTGTTATCTGTTGAAAAAAATTCGAAATTATTTAGACTACATTAATTTACTTTTTTTGTTATAAATAAAATTACAGGAAGATTATTTTCCATTACATTAACTTCTCGTCAAAAAATTGGTTTAAGATATCAAAAAAACTACTTAATGGACAATAAAATTTTACCTTTTAATTTCGTTAAATTGCTTAGGCAATGGCGAAAAAATATTTTAACAATAAGCTTGATACCAACCTGAAAAAAACGACTTTTAAATGTAAACATTATTCCATGTAATGAGATTTAGACGAAAACACCCCAAAACATATAAATAATAAAGCATTATGCATATTCAGGCACTCTAGATAATATCAGACCATTATCTGCGTATTTTCTTTTTGAATTTCCTAACGGAAAAATTGATAAAAGGTAATAAAGGACTTTGGGAGTTATTTGTTATTCTGGTTTTGCCTTTAAGCGGCATAAAAACGAACAGTAAAAAAAAGTAAAAAGCCCCAGGAATTATTGTCTCTAACACGAAATTTTTTGATGACACGATCCTATAAAAATCCAAACAATTTAAAACAATCAAGACATGAAATTGTTTGTTTCGTTTACGTTGACGATTCCTTTATTCGTCATATAACGTTTATTCCATTTCTTGGACGACGGTTTGTGCAGCTTTTATTACAAGCAATACTATAACTGAGTTGACTGTTCAATTTAAATAAAATCTCTTATAAATGTTTTAAAATCAGTGTTGGCGTTTTAACAGGTTAGATTAATAATTCGATAGTTATTTTCCTGTGCCAAACTGTATTTTCATTATTATTCTACTCAGTATATTTTAATTTCAGGCACGCTTGATATCCCTTCTCAATATCTCCCTCTCTTCTAGGTATTACTATAAAATGTCTTTCCCATGTTAACAATTCTCTCTTTGCCTCTTCAGTCAAAACAATTGACTTCTATATCGTCTGTGTCGATTATTGAAAATTACTTCAGATATTATCTTTTACAATAATATAAATTATCTGATTTTTGTGGTGCTCTTTCAGTCTCGATTACAAAAAGAGAATCTATTTTTAATTTGTTTTTACAGATTGCCTTAAGATTTAATTCACTTTAATTGTTTTTATATTTCATATTTTGATCTAAAAAATTCATGTATTTCATATTAATATTATCATTGTTTTATATTCTTTTTCAAAAACAGAGATCACGAAATTTGGTAATTTATAAGATTTTCGTCTTATATTTATTTTATATGAACTTTTATGTATGGTTTTCTGGAAATAATCGTTTTTTGGTACAAGTTCTTTTTTGGAACATTTTTTGGACTGAACAAGTTTTTTTTTCGAGCAGGTTTTTTTTCTCCCTTGGGACCTAAATGTGTTTATTAGATATGCCGGCTGCTGGAACTATGCTTATAACTTTTTGTAGAAGTGTTGTAACAAAGTTACCGATTTATCAATATTTTTAAAATCCCTTTTATTACTTCGTCTTAATAATAATAACTCTGTTTCATATTTACATTTTAAAATAATTATTATAATTAGCTTCCCTCTAAAAATCCGTCATTAAAAATACTTGTTATTAAAAATATCGCGATCGGCAATTGATCGTAAATAGGTAAAATCAAAATGCACCGTGAGTACGAAAAATATAATAAACACCCCGACCTTCCTCCGAATATAGGGTCAAACGCGATCCGTGTAGAAAGTTTGTAAAATAGCCTGAAATTTTAATTGTATTGTTCGGAATGTACCTTTCACTTACCTGGTGTTAACTGAAGACAATCATATGTTTCCACCCGGATATATCTACGTGTACTTAGCGAAGAGTCTCGATCTGTCTCTCTCTGAACTTTTTCAAGAAAGAAGCTGATGTAAAAGGTACGAAGGTGCTATTGTCCCCTTAAGTAATGGTGAGTACACTCTGGTGGCTTTGTGGCATTGTACATTTCGTTGACGCATGAGTTCGACGGGAAGTACATTCTAGTGGCTTCGATTACATTGTACTATCGGTCGAAAGTAGGAATTAACGGTTTCCTAGTCACCTAATTATTATGTTTACCGCCGTAGTCCGTTAATACTACCCCTTCACTCCGCGTCTACCCCTGTAGATATTGCTTTGATATTAAAACTTGTTGCACGCTCTCCCTCTCCCCCCTTCCCGCCACCTATATTATTTTGGTTATTTAATTAATAAAGCTGTTTACCGTACTATTTGGATTTTCATTTATTTATATTTCTTATTTTTCATAATTAAGAGCATCATCAGCAACGCAGCGAATACACAGGTACTCAACCCAGTGGAGCAAGTAAATCCCGCCCTACTGGCCGAAAACGCATTGGTCGATATCATAAACGACCCCTAGAGTATTCATTCTCCACTGACGCTGCCCGTGCAAGTGGCCTTCACACTATAAACAGTAGGTGACGCCCGACGAAATCCGACACCTGCACGAAGGCGTCAAAACACCGCTTGACGAAGCAAAGAGCCTTTACAGTGTTTTTTTTTCATGTAGAATTTATCAATGTTCCTAAAATATGTAATAACTTTATTATTGTTTTGTTTTTTGTTAATGTTTTAATATCTGTATGCTGAAAATATAATGAATAATCTCTAAACACAAATAACTTTTATTTGTTTCATTATGTTGTAACGCTCTTTACGTCATTACGCTATCGGTTTGGCGCCTTAGTCCAGGTAACGGATTGCCTCAGGCGCCACCTTCCGTTTATAGTGTAAAAGTCACTTGCATGGGCAGCGTCAGTAGAGAAGATATAATTCAGGGGTCGGTAATGGTATCGACCAAATCATTGAGGGCCAGAAGAGCGGTCTTTACTTGCCCTACTCGGTTGAGTATTTGGGTATTTATGCTGCTGAAAGTTACACCAAATAAAATCAGCAGGTAATTTCATATCAAACCAATTCCGGAAGAAAGGTGTGTAACTTTCCGGATTACTTAGCGTCGGTGTCGGTCGCAGTATGCCCGGAGGTCGGTCCTGCTATCGACTTGGCTGTATACGGTCCTGATCAGGCCACTCGGTCTATTACAGGGCTTTACTTCGGCTTCGCTTCCGTCAGCTTGACCTAGCTCTAAAGGTAACTGTAGTGGGACTAGGACTGTCACTGGATCTCGAAGTGCCACTGCAACTGCCGACAACGGATTGAATCGTCTTACTCGAAAAGAATTTCGGCGTCTAAGAAACACGGACGCGAGTGTCTCCATCTGTCGGGAGGAGGTTCAACTGGTACGACTGACCTTATCGAAAGAAGGTTGCTTTTCCCATAATTTCAAGTTAATTATAATTTAGTGCCGTGCAAGATTTAATTTAAATATTTTAATTATAACTTACTGGTTAAATATCGAATAAATACATGACATATTTACATTTTAGCTGTTAAAATCCTATCCAATTAGATTCATGTCTAACTGTCTAAAATTTTTACAAAATTAATTAACTGATAAAATAAAAAAAGAAAAAGAATTTTTTCCCGTTATAAAAAACTTGCAAATTAAAAAAGGGATCAAACCAATCAACCCCATAAAAAAGCAGCTAGTATAAGAACCGCTCGCTTTTTTAATTAGCGCTGAAAATATAATTGTATGTTTTAAACCGAACCAATAAAGATTTTTACATCATTGTCATTGTCTGATGATTCTTTCATTTTTCCATCTCGACGAAATGCGATGTCTGAAAATTTAAGCGAATCAGTATTTTTAAAGAGCTCGGCTACCAATAAAAACCATCTCGAATTTTATGTTTTACTGCCGCAGAGCACTTCTGTCTGTGACATCACAATTTGAAGGAAAAATGAATTGGCCATATAACTGTTTCCAGTAAGTGGATTTATATAACGATTGTAAACGTTAAACGTCAAGGGGTTATTAATAGTATTCTAGATGGTATATTAATTGGATTTTAATTGATTCAGTACAGAGTGATATTTTATATATATATAAAAAATAATACTAATGTATAAAATAATCGCTGAACCACTCATAATTGTAGGAAGGCAATTTTTCAATCCACTGCTTTAACCAATAACCTCCCTTGAAGTATCGGCAAAATTGCAGGAAAAAAGATACCGTAAATATTTATTATTTCCTCTCAGAAACGAATCGATGTCACTATGTTTCGTAATTTCCTTCTGAAACATTCGTTTCAGTATTTCAGCAATCGTCTCTTTGAAGTTCATAATCGATTCAGCTTTTCTTTGATGAAAAGGGAGAATTAGCAGCTGCCTTTTCCATATCGAACTGAAAATCGCTAACAGGAATAGCGTACAAGAAAATTGGTGGTTTTAGATGTAATTTATCTTTTATGATTTTATAAAAATTTAAATACAGGAAGGTATAAAATAGGGATAGTTAATAGATCCCAAATTGAGTCAACGATTTTTTTTTATATTAAGGATTCTTCTGTATAAATATGATGTTGATGATGACTTATATTTATTTTGTACGTCACTGAACTCAAAGAGACTAACGAAATCGGCAACAAGTGTATTTCGTTTTCCCAAGTGGTTTACTTTTCCGTTTTCTCCTCTTTTCTAACTTACCTTCTGATCGTCTTATTTCATGGTTCGCAAAGTCCAAATGTTCAAACTTCCTTTGCGACTACATATTTTACACGCTTCTCTTCTCGTCTCATCTTTACTGTATCGGATTCGAGTAATATTCATAATGAAAAACAATAAATGTAAATAGAAACTTATAATATAGATAAGAATGAATTTATTTCTAAAATATATAATCGTACTTCAGTTTTTTTATACGAAAAAAATCGGCTGTGTCACCCCAGAACTTTCCCGGCTCGGCTGTGTTGAAGAGGATTATTTTAATTACAAAATGTCTGAATAGGAAATTAAAATGAAGTAAATTTCTCAAAAATTTGATAAGCATTGCAAAAATTTGTAAAAATTTTAATTAAATTGGAAAACAACAAACGTTAATAAAAATAGCTAAAAGTTATTAATTAATTAAAAAAAAATTGTTAAAGAACAAAAATTTAAATTAATAAAAAAGAAAGAAAATTGGCAAAAATAGGCAGAAATAGGAAAAAAGGTTAAATAAAGCAAAAAAAGGAATAAAGCAAAAAAAAAGGGAAAAGGTAAAAAATCAATAAAAAGTAAACAAAAAGCTAAAAAAAGACAAAAAAATGTTAAAAAAAAGACATTAAAAAGGTTAAAAAAAAACCAAAAAAAGGAAGAATAAAAATGTTAAAAATGATAAAGGAATTGTTAAATTTGAGCAAAAATTAAAACTAATAAAAAAAGAGTGACAATTTTGCAAAAAAAAGCAGAAGTAGCAAAAAAGGAAAAAGGTAAAATAAAGCAAAAAATAAGGAAAAAGACAACAAAAAAAAGGTAAAAAAATCAATAACCCAAATACGGCAAAGCAAAGGAAAAAAAGCAAAAAAACACCAAAAAAGTAAAAAAAGTTTTAAAAAAAGCAAAAAAGGGTAAAAAGTAGCAAAAAAGCAAAATAGAAGCATAAAAAACATTAAAAAGTTTCAAAAATCAAAAAGGAAAAAAAATTTTGAGCGAAAAAAGACATAAATAGAAAAAAAGGAAACAATTTAAAATAAAGCAAAAAAAAGGAAAAAAATCGGCTGTGTCACACAGAACTTTTCCGGCTCGGCTGTAGAGAATAGGATTATTTTAATTACAAAAGACTGAGCATTACACTAATTTAAGGAATAAATTTTAAATAGCAAGGCGGCGGTGAATACGTCTACCGAATTGATATTTCTATGTTGTAGGGAATTTTATGCTCTACAAGTTTGCACTAGAATATTTTGCCCTAAAGCCCATTATTTGCCTTAAAAATAAAAAATAATTGGAAAATGCCTAAATATGTATATTTTTGGTCCACTATCGGCGAAACTCTGGGGAATCAGAAAAAAGTTAAATATAAAAGTTAAAGAAAATTTGGTGCTCTACAACTGTGAATTAGAAAATTTTCCACTAAACATTGTCCTCAAATTTGAAAAAACTGCGGAAAACCTACATGCATATTTTTTGCGCGACCTCTAGTAGCGCAATTATTGAAAATTCTGGAAAAAGTTTGAAAATTATAGGAAATTTTATGCTCTGAAACTTTGCACTAGAACATTTAGCACCAAAGTGTATTGTTGGTCCTTAAAATTAAAAAAAAGAGGACAAAAAATCTTTCATGTGCTTTCAATCAATGTCGGTGTAGCGGACCTTCTACTGTACCAATTTAAATCAAAAATGGTCGCATTCCAGGCACACACCAACCCTTCATACCAAATTTCAGCTTGATTGGTCAAACAGGTCGGCAGTTATCGTGGAAGATTACACACAGACACATAGTTACACAGCCACACAGACAGACCATACACTGTAAATGATTGTAATCTTCTCTGGAACCTCAAAATGGATATTTCCATCGATATCTCGAATTTTTTTTTGCTCGATCACTATACTTTTCCTTTGATGGGACCGGGAAAGTAAAATGTCGATGTACCGAAAATTGAATTTGGTAACTAAATTATTTAAATAAAAAACTAATTCAAAATTTTTCAAAAATAATAAAAAGGGTCAAAAAAGTTAACTAGGATTTGTTCAACAATACAAAATTAGAAACCTGTTTTACCATCGGTTATTGAATACTATAAAAACTTTTTTTTAGTATTTTTAATTGCACTAGTATAAAGCAATATTACCGTAAGCCAATTTCTCGGTGACATATAAAATGAACTTCTGGAAATATGTCACCCCATGTAATAAAAAAAACTTTTACCGATATAGCCGTTATTAGCTCATCCTCCATTCTCAGAAGTTCCCTGTAAACACATGTCGCTACAATAAAACACGAAAAGAAACATTAACCCTAAATTGTCGTCGGTCCTAAACATTAGTATATTGCCGCTATTGTTGGTAAAACTGGACTTGATGGACGTTTAGGGCTGTCAACCTTATACTCTATAGGCCACACTAGGAATTAAAAAACAGAATATATTACAGATCAGATTAGGATCTATTGTTATATTTTCTCCTGTATCTTTATTATTCGTCTGGTCAGTATATTTTAATTTCAGCCTCGATTGATATCCCTTCTTAATTTTCTTGCGTCTTGTCCTTCTCAACTTATTTTGAATTCCCCTCTCTTTTTGATACCGACTATGACTATGTTAACAATTCTTCTCTTTACCTCGTCAGTCAGAACAATCAACATTTAATAGTTTATATCGTTTATTGATAAGTTATTTTTTCCCCTCGACATATAGGGTTTTTTTTCTGGAAAGAGCCCTTTTTTTTGAACAAAGCTTTAAGGAACGAGTCATTTCCTGGACCTAGTTTTTTTCCCTGGGCTGAGTTTCTCTGGATCAGGACCTATTTATGGGCTGAATCTTTTCACTGGCGGATCCAGGAAGTTGTTTTTGGAAGAAACTCGATGCTCTATTTTTCTCAATTTTTTATATTTTTCCTGTTTTTCATTATTTATTTCTATTTATTCCAATTTTCTATTTTTCCATATTTTCCGCTATTTTCCCTATTTTCCCTATTTTCCATTATTTTGCCATACACTATTTTTTCCTATTGGTCACTATTTGGACTTAATTTCCTTATTTTGCCCCATTTTTTTATTTTCTTCTACTTTTTATCTATTTTTAATTATTTTTCTTATGTTTACCCATTTTTCTAAAATTTTCCCCATTATTCTCCATTTGTCCCCTTTTTTCTTTGTTCCCTTTTTCCCCAATTTTTCGTATTTTTCCCTATTTTTACAGTTTCTTTATATTTTTATCATTATTTTCCTTTGTGTTTCCCTATTTTTATCCTTATTATTTTCTATTTTTACTTATTTTTCCCTATTTTTCCCAATATTTTTCCTATTTATACCAATTTTTCCTGTGAAAAATGAGAAAAACCAAATA
Source organism: Neocrepidodera transversa (assembly GCA_963243735.1). Lineage (NCBI taxonomy): Eukaryota > Metazoa > Arthropoda > Insecta > Coleoptera > Chrysomelidae > Neocrepidodera > Neocrepidodera transversa. The sequence continues at coordinate 2,834,907 of OY725352.1, read as the reverse complement.
GTGATTTTTAGAAAATTCATGTTTTCAATTACTCTACAAATTTAGTATTAATCATGAAATTTTCAATCGAAAAATTGATTGTAGAAATTTTTGAATTTTCAATTTTTCAAGAGCTCATTTTTTTTTTTGAATCAAACTTTAAGATAGAAAACAAAAATCATAACTACATTTAAAAATCCTGTAGAGAATAAGAAAAAACAAATAACTATTTGTAGAAAACTCATTTTTTCAATCGCTCTAAAAATTTTCTACTAATCATGAAGTTTTTGTGTTAAAATTTCAGAATAAAATATTTTTAGTTTGATAAATAAATGATAATTAATAGAAATTAAAAAAAAAATTTTAAAACAACCGATTTTTAAAAAATTTCTTAAGCTATTATATTGTAGAAAGGTTTACAAAATATTTAATTCGAAAATATCTTTATTAAGAAAAACTTATTTTAAATACGTGATAAATGTTTTCAATCAATAATGATCTTATTATTTATTATCGGAAAATTACTTATTTTTTATTCTTGAATTTCCACAAATCGCTACTTTTGGTTTTTCTCAATTTTCACAGGGTTTTTAAATGTTAAGGTATTTATTTTTGTTTTCTATATTAAAGTTTGATTCAAGAAGAAAAAAAATCAGAAATTTCTATGATCAATTTGATCGATTAAAAAAATATCATTTTTTTCGAAAAACGTTAATATTTCATGAACTATTCAATATTGAAATTTCGGTCAAATCAAAAAATTTAAAGTACTTTAAAACATACATTTCATCAAAATTTCAAGTATATCAAGAATTAAAAAAAAAACTGTTTTTCGCTATTATCTCGGACAATTTGAGGTTCTGTTGAAAAATGGTCTGAAACAAAATTGTAATCAATTAGACTGGCGCCTAAAATTTTTTTTTATTTAATATTTTACTTTTCGATATATTTCAAATTCTATTCGTGGAACGAACCCATAATAAAAAGAATTGAGCTTAAATCACATTTATTACTAAATCACTTTTATCAACAAATAAAAAATAACGCTACACTATGTTGCTTTATGTATTACCTACGTTATATTTTTTTGTGTACTCTCTTATTATTATCTTTTTTACTGTGTAGTTTAACAGTTTTTTTTTTTGAGGAAATAGAAGGGGGCTTTATCCATTTGCAAACTCGGTCATTGACCTATCGTACTTCCTCTTGCAAGGCCTTCTAGTTCATTATACTGAATCAAAAAGATTGGTTAAACTTAAGGATTCTCTGGACTCCCTTTGGTCCTGCCAGGTCATCTTCTGCATTTCTTCTGCCATATCACACATTTTGCAGTTAGTAGTTAAGTCCGATTTTCTTGTAAGTAGGGGTTCGATTCTCTGGCTTGAGAGAAGCGATCAAAATATTGGTGATTCTCCTTCCCCGATTTTCTCGAGTAGCTCCCCGGACATATTCTTGAAGAGTGCGATTAAGGCTCAATCGATAGAACAAATTTCGTCGATGTTGCTAATGTTAATGTTAACGAAACTTAGAAAAAAAAAGAAGAAGAATTTTACAGAAAGGTAGCTGCCGGCATATCTTCATGGTAGATCTTACAAAACCTTTATAGGTGCTTGAGTGTACGAGGCAATATAGCTGGATTTATCTTTGTGTATATGTAAATTTAATTTAAACGAGAAATTTTAAACAAATCTTGAATCAGTTTTTTAATTAATTAATTTTATTGTAATGAATAACAAAATTCTTTAGGTTATATCATGGACTGTAAACTTAGTAGTCTCCCAGGTTAAATTAAGGTCAATCATACCAGTTGAACCTCCGCCGACAGATGGATAAACTCGCGTCGGTGTTTCTTAGACGCCGAAATTCATATCGTGTATTACAATTCAATACGTTGTCACCAGTTGCAGTGGGAATCCCAGTGGCAGGCCGAGTTCGAGTAACAGACCCAGTCCCAGCTACAATACCCGTCCAAATGCGGCCTCTCAAAACCAACACACCAGTCTTACTTAACCAATCAAATTAAGTAACGTATCTCGTGATGAATTTCTGGAGTAGTGGTACTTTACAGGAACGACCCGACAGGCCGTACCAAACAGTTCATTATAATTTTTCGATAAAAGATGTTATCCGTGTCAAGAAAAATATTCTCTATGTTAATTAAAATGCCGCAAAATAATGCCGGTAGCTCTCAAATTAAATGAAAGCGTACTGAGTGCACCAACTAATAAAGTAAATTTTTTTACCGTTTAAAAAATATTTACAAGTATTCCTTCAACAATATTGTGTTGGAAGGTATGATTTAAAATATTCAATGATTAAACATAACTAGTGCCACGTAAAGTAAAGTGAAAACCAAAGTGAAATCAGTATAGTTTTTGGGTCAAATAGAGTTTATCAAAATATGTAACTGTTATGTAATAACAATAGTTTTTATATAAATAAATATTAAAGTTTATTTATTTATTCGTGTAGTCTCAGATTTGCAAACAACTGACTGGTTCTTCGACAAAAATTATCTTCCAAGCCACATTGATAGTAACAAATATATAATTCTTGGCTGTTAACCCATTAAGAATTACAACTGTAAAAGATTTTTTTTAAACATATAAATTTAAACGGGAAATAAACAAATCTTGTATTATTTTTTTAATTTATTAATTTTATTGCGATAAATAAATTCTTTTGGTTATGCCAAGGACTGTAAAACTAGTACGCTTCCAGGTTATTAGAAAATCTAAAAATGACTGTAATTTGCGAAAATTAATTTCTTTAATAGTACATACTTAAAGTGGCCCCGAAGGATTTTCTTAGAATTGTAACGAAGTTACCGTGATAATTAAAATATTTAAATTATATCGCGCACGGGACTGGACTAGAATTAAATTAAAATTAAGAGAAGTGCAATCCTTCAATAAGGTCAGTGGTACCAGTTAAACCTCTGCCTGACGGATAGAGACACTCGCGTCTGTGTATTACGATTCAATCCATTGTCAATAGTTGCAGTGGCGGATCCAGTTGGAATTTCAGTAGATGTCCGAGTTCCAGTGATAGTCCCAGTCCCAGCTAAAGTACCCATCTGTTCACTTCAGCGACCTTTAGAGATAAGTAAAGCTGAAAGGACTTTATACAGCTAAGTAGATAACAGGACCGACCGCAGAGCATACTGCGACCGACACCAACCTTTCTTCCGGAATTGGTTTGATATGAAATAAACGATTTTGTTATCTGTTGATTTTATTTGTTGTGACTTTTAACTTTTAGCAGCATAAATACTCAGATACTCAACCAAATGGTGCAAGTAAAGACCGCTCTTCTGGCCGCTAATGATTTGGTCTCATCTCTACTGATGCTACCCGTGCAAGTTACCTTCACACTACGCCATACAAACGGAAGGTGGCGCGCGATACAACCCGTTACCTGGATCAAATATCAAAATAAATGAGCGAAACCGGCCCTGATTATATATATTTTTAATCATTAATTCATACACCAAAATTCGAAGGACAAATTTGTTCCATCCCTTCGAAACGCGCCTCTTTGCTCGATGATAACGGATGCCTATCAACAATCTCTCTTTGTTTCGAAACTACGAAACAGCCACTCTGAACGCTCGTAAAATCTCTTGCTTTATAGTTTAAGTACGAATATGGGTCGAGCTTTTGAATTTAATGCGAATTTTACTGGCACAACGACACTTTAAAGGACTGAGCACACACGATAAGCCTAAAGTTATGTTTATGTCGAAAGATCAGAGGTGGATAGAACAATTAATTTGAAATGGGCAGGACCCCAGTGACTTTTTGTACGCGTAGGGGAATTCTACTGGAAATTAGGGATCAAAATATCTATAGAAAATGATGATAGGTAAAATGTCCCTTTAGATCTATGATTATATTATTTAGCATAGAAGTTTACTGCTGGGAGCATTAATATATTGAGTAGGTATATGAAAATCAATAGAATAAAGTTTTACTTATCCTTAAATATAATATAAATGCAAATACGTAATGTTGTTATTATCAAGGATAATATAATAACTGGTAGGCTTATTATGAATATTTTTTTTTATTCTTACGAATGACAGTCCTAACGACGAAAAATTCTCTAGAGAATGGGACTGTCATGAGTTGATATTGGTAAAAAAAATATGGATTTTTAAGAGTACCACGAAATATATTTATGAAGAGAATATATTACAGTGAGAACATAATAAATTAAAATAAAAACTACAAATGCACATTTAAGCAAAAAAACTTCTGTGCAGAATTACTGCCACTCACCAACAAGTCATTATGAACTTTTTCTTTCTGGAAATGCGCGTAATACACGTAAAAAATGTATCTGACGTTTGTCTGACTTTTCTAAATTATTTTATTTGACAAGTGAAACAAACGCAAGTTAGCTAATGCCTAATCGATAATAGTCGCTTATTGTCACTAAGGTTCTATTGGTCAATAAATTTAAGTAGAAACGATTGGCTCAATATTCAATATATTAAAAATATACTGGCGTCCAACACCCTTATTAATGACATTTCACTCTTAACCCTTAATTAAAATAAAAATCGCATCATAAAATGCCTCAATATTCGTATAGAGTAATTTTAGTTATTATTTACATTTTAATTTTTAAATTCAATTCAGCTGATTAATTAAAAACAATTATTTTTTCTATATATTGCTTCTTGTGGAATTACTACATTAATGAAAAACCATTAATTGAGAAATAAACCATAAATTTTTTTTATAACGATTGTCTTTTTGCCTCATTTTCTTATATTTTGTCTTTACCCCACACGTTTCTACTTTTTTGCTCCACTTTTGTCCAGTTTCTTTCCTCAATTCCATTTTATTTGTTTTTTGTCCCAATTTTCTCATTTATTGCCCCACTTTTTTTTCTTTTGGCCCACTTTTTTCTTTCTTGCTCCAAGTTTTATTTTTGTGCCCCACTTTTCTCCACTTTTACCAACTTTGTTTTTGCCACACATTTTTTCACTTTATTTATTTCTTGTTTTTTGCTACACTTTTCTTCATTTTTTTCCCAATTACTTTTTCTGTTTTTTGTCCCATTGTTCCACATTTAGTCCCACTTTTTTTATTTTTGACTCGTTTATTTTTTCTTGTTGCTCTAATTTTTATTTTTGTGTCCTACTTTTGTCCACGTTGTTTTTCATTTTTTTGCTCAATTTTACCAACTTTGTTTTTTGCTTCACTTTTGTTTGTTTTTTCATTTGTTGCTCCAATTTTTATTTTCGTGCCCTAATTTTCTCCACTTTGTTTTCAATTTTTGTCCCACTTTTACCATCTTTGGTTTCGCCACACAATTTCCCACTTTTTATGTTTTTTGTTACATTGTTCTTCACTTTTTTTGTCCAGTTCCTTTTGTTCTTTGTCCCATTTTCCACACTTTTTTTCCTCACTTTTATTTCTTTTTTGTTACTCCTATTTTTATTTTGTTCACTACTTTTTTCCACTTTATTTTTCATTTTTTAACCCGCTTTTACCAACTTTGTTTTTTGTCCCACATATTTTATTTTGTTTCTCCATATTTTTTAAAATCTAAATTTACGTTTGTTCAATTTTCACAACATTTTTTTCTGTTTGTTGCCGCACTTTTCACTACTTTCTTTTGTTTTATAAGTCCTTCATGTTTGTTACTTTTTTTTTGCTTCATTTTTGTTACTTTTTTTTCTTTATTGTTCCAGATTTCCTCAGTTTTTTTGTAATTGTTCAACTGTTATTTTTTGTTTCACTTTTTCTTCATTTTTGTGCCCACTTTTGTTTTTTCCTCCTATTTTTATTTTGTTCACTACTTTTTTCCACTTTATTTTTCATTTTTTAACCCGCTTTTACCAACTTTTTTTTTGTCCCACATATTTTATTTTGTTTCTCCATATTTTTTAAAATCTAAATTTACGTTTGTTCAATTTTCACAACTTTTTTTTCTGTTTGTTGCCGCACTTTTCACTACTTTCTTTTGTTTTACAAGTCCTACATGTTCGTACTTTTTTTATTTTTGGCCTCACTTTTGTTACTTTTTTTTGCTTCATTTTTGTTACTTTTTTTTCTTTATTGATGCATATTTCCTCACTTTTTATGTGATTGTTAAACTGTTATTTTTTGTTTCACTTTTTCTTCATTTTTGTGCCCACTTTTGTTTTTTCTCCTTTGTTGCTTCAATTTTTATTTTTGTGTTCTACTTTTTCCACTTTTTTTTTCATTTCTTGTCCGGCTCTTAACAATTTTGATTTTGACCCACATTTTCTCTTTTTTTTTTGTTTTTTGTTAAACTTTTATTCACTTTTTTTGCTCAATTCATTTTTTTCTTGGTATTTATTTGTCTCACTTTTCCTCATTTTTTGCTCCAATTTATTTTTGTATTTTTTTTCGTTGTTGCCCCAATTTTTATTTTTGTGTCCTACTTTTCTCCACTTTTTTTTCCAGTTTTTGTTCCACTTCTGCCAATTTTGTTTTTGATCCACAATTTCCCCCTTTTTTGTTTTTTGCTAAACGTTTATCCATTTGTTTTTTATTTAAAATTTGATTTGTATTAAAATAGTGGTTTTTTTAATTTTCACCACAATTTTTTTTGTGTACCCTACTTTTCCCAACTTTTTTTTCTGTTTTTGCCCTGCATTTCCCTACTTTTTTTTATTTTTTGCCATACTTTTGTTATTGCTTCACATTTCCTCACTTTGTGTTTGTCCAACTTTTGTTTTTCTGCTCTATTTATTTCTACTTTTGTTTTTCGGTTTTTGTCCCACTTTTAGCGTCTTTGTTTTTTGTTTTTGTACCACTGTTTTTTGCTTCTTTGGTCCACATTTTTTCTTTTCTGCTCCACTTTTTTTTCTTCTTTTTTATTTCGTCCCGCTGATTTTCTTCCCAACCGTTTTTTTTACCAATTTTTGTAACATCGTTTTCTTTTGTTTCTGTATTCTACTTTTCTCGACGTTTTTTTGTTTTTGTCCCGCTTTTTTTTTGCTTTTTACTATACTTTTCCCACCTTTTTTGTGTTTCTTCTCAGTTTTTTTGTTTTATATCCTACTTTTCCCATTTTTTGCTATACTTTTTCTTTTGTTTTTTACTTACTTTGCTTTTCACCACTTTTTTTTTGGTTTTATCGTACTTTTTTTCTTTGTTTTGTTTTTTTTTTGTTTTGTGCTCTTCTTTATTTGCCCAAATTTTTTTCCCACTTTTTGCTTTTTTGAGCCTTGTCTTCTTCACTTTTTTGCCTTACCTCTCCCCACTTTTCCCCCACTTATTATTTGCTTTTGCCTCACTTTTTTACCTCTCGCCCTTCAGATAAGAGAGGTATAGGAATCATGCTAAAAATTGGGTAGTGAGTTTTCAATGGATAAACACGTTTTAGGGTCCCTAGAATACGATTTTAATATTTTCGCGATGATGTCTGTGTGTGTGTGTGTGTTAGTGTGTGTGTGTTAGTGTGTGTGTGTGTGTTTGGATGGATGTTGTAGTAACGATAACTCAAAAACTACTGAATAAAAAAATTTGAAATTTTGCATACAGGATTCTGATACCCTAGATTAGATCTGATTAGATTTTGGTGTCAATCGGACAACCGGAAGAGGCACTTGCTATGGGTGATGACGCCATTATTATACAAAACGGCAATAAAGTTTTACACATATATTTTGTATACCCTATAGTTTATTTTCATCCCATTAAAATTTTAGAAACTTTTGCCATTGTTGCCAGATTTACAAAAAAGTAAATTTTTTTCATATTTTTTTGTGCCACCGTGTAAATTTTTGATTCAAACATGGCGAGAGGTCATGTGGTGGCCACATCAGATTTTTATATTTAAGGATGTGTAGGAATTATATTAAAATGTGATCAGAAATTGTTTTGTATTTTATCATAACCTAAATCGATAAAGTTTGTCCAGAAGAATATTATAAAAACATGTTTTTTTTTTTCTGGCTCCATCCACAAGATAAATACTCCTTAACAAAGAGCAAGCCGGTCCGCCCTTATCTTGTAAATACGATTGGTTAGTAGACCACAAACAATGAGTCAGTGGCAATGGCGTAAGTGAACGATTGACAAACACTGATTGTGACGTTCCGGAGCTTATTCTGGATTTATCGGTGGTATGGAACGCACGCCATAGGGGACAGATTATGGAGATGGATTGATCCAGCCAGAATTATTTATGTTGCCACCCCATTACCATTTGTTTATGTTATTTATACATTATCTAGTGCTGCCGAGGACTGCGTAGCTGCATTAAAATTTAACCGTTCACGGTATGTATCGTAGCCGTGTGATTGATTCAATTTGTTATTTTCGGCTCTGCTGTACTTTTAGGGGATTCGGGGTTATTAGTGACTATGGCTTTTTGATAAGGGATCAATCGGGATTTATTGGTCTAGACCACATTAACATTTTAATGAAAAATGTGTTTCTCGAGTTGCAAGAAACTTTGATGAGCACTGAACAACTTTTAAAATTTCCTTTTCACTATAGTAAACATATTTCTTTAAAAAGAATTTTAATTTAATTGCACTAACGAAATAGCTTTACAATCCCAGTACCTTGAAATATTTCCAAAGAAGGACGTAAATTTTAAAGTAGTTAGAGGATAAAGAACTTTTGACAAAATAAAAAGTTGCATAAATTACCTAGCAACGTTTACCCATTATAGCACTGAACTACGTTTAAAGTTCGTTGAAATGTTAGCTTTTAAGAATCAGCGGCGTAGTTAAAATTTATTTTATAAAATATAACTTTTACAGGTGTATTATTTTTCCTGCTAGATACGACACTGTTCAAAAATACCTATTCATCTTTACTACTCCATAACTTGGTGTACTTAAAAGTTTACTTATTTAATTTAGACGGTACTTACGAAATTTTAATAACCTTATATTGAATTTTTAATGTCATATTTAGGTAGAAAACAACCTCATTAAAACTCAGCTAATATTACATCCTTCCTTTTTCTTCTGCTGCATCTTAATTAAAATATTATTTTGTGCTTACGTAAACCGCAGCTCTTAAGACGTAACTATTTAACTATTTAACCCAAGACCGTCTATTAAACACTCCGAAAAACGTATAATTCAGATACACAAAACTGAGTGTTTTAATAGGACCAAAATTGATTTTTAGTAAAATAATTTGGTCGGATAAAAATATCTATATACATTTTTCTACTCCTATTTTATAATACGCTAATTAAAAGACTAATACCAGTTTCATAATGAGATTCATTATGAAACTGTTTTTCATTAAGCTCTTTCAGCCAATAGAATCGAATTATTGTTAGCAAAGTAGGCGGTTATTTTGATAGTACAAATTTTTCAGCTCCTACAACATGCTCATGTATTAATGGCTATCATTACATTATCGTTGCATAATATACTATTACATGACGGTATAAAGATATGGAGACTATTATGTCTTCGGTATTATGGGATTTTCTCTCATTTGATTTTATTAGGAAAAAAATGTCAGGGAAAATTAAGGAAAATTGGGAAAAAGAGAATAATGGGGAAAAATGGAAAAAATGTTGCAAAATAGGGAAAAATAGGAACAAATAAGGAAAAATAAACAAAATAGGAAAAACTAATGGAAAACAATTAAATAAGAAAAAATTAGGAAAAATAGTAAATTACAAAAAATAATGAAAAATAGAGAACAAAAGAGAGAATAGTAGTAGAATATAGTGAAAAGTTAGAAAAAATAGGAAAAAAGGCAAAATAGAGAAAATACGGGAATAATTTAAAACAGGAAAAAATATGAAGAATGTAAAAAAATAGGGAAAAATGGGGAAAATGTGGAAAATAATTAAAAATATGGAAACAGTCGGGAAACAATGAGGAAAAATAAGTACAAATAAGTACACCGAAAAACAAGGAGAAATAAAGAAAACAGAAAAACTAATAGAATTTAATAAATATTAATTTTAGAGATAAAAAAATGTACTGTGTACATCAAACCGGTAATCACTATTTTTATGTGGTTTTTGGGAAGCTAAAAAAATTATCAATACATAAAAATAGTTGGCTGTACTGGGAATCAAAGTCCGGCCCTTTTACCAGGAACCCATATACTATACGCATTATATTTGTAGGTGCTCGGTCCATAGCGACATTCGACGCCAAAAAGTTTGTTTACAACAAGGACACTGAAGGACGATCAATAATTTTATATTTCGGTATAAAAAATCTATTTTTCTTAATGATTCGTGTGATGCCTAACGGCATATTATTGTATCGTTATTTATCGGTTATTAAATGGTCCGTAACATTTAAAATCTGTTTAGAAAATACAAAAAATGTATTCAAAGCGACGCGCCTTATTAATTGTTATGCTTTAGAAAAAGATGGTCTTAGACCCTGCTATTGAACCTATTGAGGTAATATAAAAAAATAAGAAGGACTGTATAGTCAAATATGACGTGTGAAATACTTCTCAATAAAACATTGAATGCGAGGTTATCAGATAAATTATCAGTGGGTATAATATTTGATAATCGTTAAAAACATGCCAGTAAAATTTGGATTGGGAAATTATTTCTGATATAAATTTCTTGCTTGATTAGAGTTTTCACCTTTAAGACCATTCACCGGAATCATATCAGTTAATTCAATGTTAGAAAATATATTACCAGATAATAAAATCGCACTTCAAAAATACTTTACAATTAACAATCTCACAACACCGTTTGAATGTTAACTGATCAATATAAATTTATAACCGATTGTTCAAAACATAACCAGAACGTAAAAATTCACATTTTAAGATAAGAAATTAGGAATATTCGGATTGAATCTAATACAGTGGCGTACTTGATTTCTTCAAGGAACTTTCAACACTTTACTGTTTGTTTAATAAGACGAATTAAAAAAATTCATAAGCTTATTGCATCTCAAAGTTAACAATGTTTAAATATTTAAACACATTTCATGAATTCTACACAACTTAGAATTAAAATAAATTTAAATTTTATGGACACGTTAACGATATTTTCCGAAAAATTAAAATTTGACAGTTATTATTTTTTGACTTAATAAGGATCAGTCAGATGTGTCGTGCAGTCTTTATGTCTGTAGGCGCTCGGTCCATAGCGACATTCGACGTCAAAAAGTTTTTGTTTGCAAAAACCTGTGAACACTTTATCGGGTATTAAATGTCCATAATATTTAAAATCGTGTTAGAAAGACCAACAAAATATATTTAAAGTATAAAATAAACAATTCTGTTTTAAAAAAGTCAAAAATCAAATAATTCAATGTAAATTTTTTAAATAAGATATTTGTACGATGGTTATGAAACCGGAATAAAAGGTTTATGTATGAGACATTATAGGAATAAGTTTATAAAGATGATGGTGCAGAATTTTACTAATTAAAAAAAAATGGTTATAAAAATTTTAAATTAAATGGAGTCCTACAGCAGTCGAACGAGAGGGAGCTAAACCAATTAATGATAAAGGAAAAATAAGAACAAATACAGGGATTGCAAAAAAAAGAAAAGTCTAATTGTACCAGTAGAAGGTGAATGAGAAGGAAGATTAAGAACCATACATTCAGAAATTATAGAAGACAAAGAAGAAAGAAAACACAAATTATAATAGAAAAAAATTTATTGAAAAAAATATTTATTAAGTAATTAAGTGCTTTGTAGATAATGTAAACAAGATGCCTAGCGTCAAATATGTTTTAGCGAAGTCAAATATGCGTGAGAGAGTGGAATTATAATTTTTTACACCGCGGGGAGTGAAACTAGTACTTTAGTCCCGCATTTTATAAAAAAAATACATAATTTAATATCAAATATGATTACCTAATCAGATGTAGGAAACTTAAAAATAATAGAATTAATTGTTACGTTTAAATATTTACAAAATTAACAGGTAAATAATTATTTTTAAATTATCCTTTTTTTCACATTTTTGTCAAATTTTTCTAAAATTACCCTTTTTTCTCATTTTTACTACTTTTTCGATTTAAATTTTCTCTCTTCTTCAAAAACTTCCCCTCGTTTATCTAATGTTTTGTCACTTTTTGGTCTCAAATTTCCTATCTTTTCTCTCAAATTTTGTCACTTTTTTACTGAAATTACTCCATTCTCTCTCATTTTCCCTCCAAAATTTCCTCTAGTTTTCCTAGGTTTTTTCCCATTTTAAGTCTTAAATTTTGTCCTGAAATTTTCTCTCTCGAACATTACCACTTTTTTTTATAAAATTACCTCTTTTTTCTTATTTTTGTTGAATTTCCCTTCTTTTCTCTTAAAAATTCTTACTTTTTTGTAGAAATACTCGTTTTTTAAAAAACTACCAATTTTTTCTAAAATTACCCCTTTTTTTCTCATTTTTGTCACTTTTTAGCTTTAAATTTTCCTTCGTTCTATAAAATTTCCCTTTGTTTCCCTCAACTTTTGTCACTTTTTTGCCTCAAATTTCCTTTATTTTTTCCCTAAAATTACTTTTTTTCTCTCATTAAAAGTATGCCTTTTTTCATTTTTGTCGAATTTCCCTTCTTTTCTCTTAAATTTTGTTACTTTTTTGAGTAATTTACACGTTTTTTTAAAAAATTACCCCTGTTTTCGAAAATTACCCTTTTTTCTCATTTTATTCACATTTTTGCCTTAAATTTTCCCTCTTCCTCCAAAATTTACTCTTGTTTCTCTCAACTTTTTCAATATTTAATTTGAAATTTCCTCTTTTTCCCTAAAATTACCTCTTTTCTCTCATTACAAATACCCCTTTTTTAAATTAAACCTTTCTTTTTCATTTTTGACAAATTTCCCTTCTTTTGTCTCAAATTTCCTCTTTCTTCAAAATTTCCCCTCTTTTCTCTCCAATTTTGTGTTCCCCTTAAGAGAATACTTTATATATCAAATCATAAGTTTTTTAAATTGTGCAAAAACATATTTTAACCAACTAAAATTCTTTAAAAGAAGTTTTAGAACAAAGTTATATTAAAAAAAATTATATTTAAAAAAAAATTGTATTTAAATAATTATTTGAATTTTAAGGGGGCTTGGGCACGGCGGTGTAAAAAATAGCGTATATACCACAGGACTAAAGTGTCTTTTAATCCCTCAGGGAAGAATCTTCACCCTCGGGATTAAAAAATGCACTTTAGTCCCTTGATATATAATATACTATTAATTCATTTTATCTTTTATATTATTTGATAAACATATTTAAAAAAATTTTTTTTTGAATGGATTAAGCAGTTTCGGTGAACTTTCTCCACTACATTTATATTCATTAGTCCGTAATGGCGTAACAACGCGGTTGACCGAGGGGTCGAGAGAGAAATAAGCGAACTTGCTCGCTTCGACCTATTCCAATAATTCCTCGGAGATATTAGACGTGGTTTTAGTATCCGCCAACAATTCATTACAGTTTAAAGGATTGCCAATAATTTCTATGGTAGCACTCGGATTTCGAGTAGTTTTCGGTCAAGCGAGAGTTATTTAACATGCCGATACCGGTTGCATTTAATGGCTTCGGGATTTAAAGTTATCGCCGATAACTATCATTTATACCGTTTCCAATTTAATCGAAGATCCAACTATTGCTGAAGCAGTTATATTTGAAGTGAAATTGTAAGTGGCGATGAAAATGTCTATACGAAAATAATGTAAGAAAAATACATACCTACTGATTTTTTTTTCTTATTATTGTTATCAAATCAAATTGAAATACTTTAGGTTTGTTAATTTAAGTAAAATAATAACACCCAGTATTTTAAAAATTGATAAATAAAGATTAAACATTACTGTATCAATCTGTATAAAGGTAAATTAAACATTAAATCAATCTGAGAGTAGAAAATAGGCAGGTTCAACATTTTTGTTTTTTAACTGAAATCGAGAGATTTTGTTTAAAAACGATCAAAAAAAATTTGAGCCCAAAATATTAATATTTATGTCTGCTGTAAGCATTTTAAAATCAACGATCGGCGAGAGGCTGGAAAACGGTACCTGTGCGCGAGACTAGACCGCGTGACGTCAGTAGCCATGAACGGTTCGCCCCTTACCCGCTGCTGCGCTGTATTCACGATACAAACACATTTTACAAGGTTACCGTTTTTAGTAGAATTTTAATTGAATTGATAATAGGCAGGTTCGACATTTTATTTTTAACTGAAATCGATATATTTTTTTATTAAAAAACGATCAAAAAAATTGAGCGCAAAATATTAATATTTACGCCCTCTGTAAAATTCAGTAGATTTTTTAGATTTGAATATAAAATTATATTTTATCGCTATCTATCTATGGTATATTTAATACGAGTGTCTCATCACAGAAAAAATATTTTGTACCATCCAAAGATGACACACGATTCGCTGAACAAACGTAAGTATGAGCTCTAGTAGCAGCGTGGAATAGTGCTGGTTAGTAGTGCGAATCCCGCACACAGCATATCTTTTTTTTTCCTTTTATAGGTAAAATTGCCAAAAATTGGTAACAATTGGAAAAAGTTGGGAACAATTTTGTACAAAATAGAAATGAGAAAAATGGGAAAAAGTTGGAAAAAACTGGGAGAAATTGGAAAAAAATCGAAAATATTGTTAACAATTGAAAAAAAAAATGAAAAAGTGGAAAAAGTTGAAAAAAATTGGAAAAAAGAGAAAAAATTGTAATCAAATAATAAAAAATTGGAAAAAATTTAGCACCAATTATAAAAACATTACTAAAAAAATGAAATAAATTGGGAACAATTGAAAAAACTGGAAGAAATTGGAAAAAAACTGAAAAAAAAACAATTGGAAAATATTGTACAAAATAGGAAAAAATTATAAAATTGGAAAAAATTGGCAAAATTGCCAAAAATTGGAACGAGATTTGAAAGCTCGGAAAAAATGGGAAAGAATTTATAAAAATTCTACAAAATTCAAATAAATTGGGAACAATTAAAAAACTGGAAGAAATTGGAAAAAATAAAAAAAATGGGAACAATTGGAAAATTGGCAAAATTATTGGTAAAATTGCAAAAAATTGGAATGAAATATAGAAATTCTAAAAAATTCAAAAAGATTGAGAACAATTGGTAAAAATGTTGTACAAAATAGGAGAAAATGGGAAAAAAATTGAAAAAACTAAATAAAATTGAAAACAATTCGAAACAATTTTTAATTATTTAAGCGAATCACGTATCACGTTTGGATAATACAAAATATTTTTTCTGCGATGAGACAATCGTCTTAAATATAGTTTTAAATTCAAATCTAAAAAATCTACTGAATTTTACAGAGGACGTAAATATTAATATTGTGCACTCATTTTTTTTGATCGTTTTTTAATAAAAAAATATATCGATTTCAGTTAAAAAAAAAATGTCGAACCTGCCTATTAGCAATTCTACTAAAATTCTACTAAACACCCTCATTTTTCTTAAAAATCTACTAATGTAGTAGGAAATTTACTAAAAACGGTAACCCTGTAAAATGTGTGTGAATACAGCGCAGCAGCGGGTAAGGGGCGAACCGTTCATGGCTACTGACGTCACACGTCCTGGTCTCGCGCACAGGTACATTTTCGAGCCTCTCGCCTATCCTCGATTTTAAAAAGCTTACAGCGGAGGTAAATATTAATATTTTGCCCTCAATTTTTTTTTATCGTTTTCAAACAACAAAACCTCTCAATTTAAGTTAAAATAAAAAAAAATAAAAAAAATGTCGAATTTTAGTAATAAAGTAATTCTTGAAATAAAAGTTTAATTTATGACATCAGGAAAATAATAAAGTAATGATTGGTCCACAGAAATTTGATAAAAAATAGCAAGTAAGATATTAGTTGGTTGTTAAGATGAAACTAGAGTTGATTTGTAATTGTGAACAGTGTTTTCACAATTTTCAGAAAATTTGTTGAAAATTTGGACGTTGTGCGAGTGCATATCACAACAAGAGGAAAACCAAATATATGGAATGGTCCTGGACGATTGGAATAGTGCAATAGTGTTCAAAAAAAAATATTCTTATAAAAATTAACTAAATTAATATTGCAAATAGAATTAGTTGTAAATAATAGTTTTAAATTATTTAATTTGAACCTACCTGGAATGTGGTAAACAATAAAAACCTTTGTGTATATATTTGTTTAATTTATCTGATAAAATAAAAAAGATTTTTTTTAACAAAAACAATAAATTAAAATTTAAAACAAAAAAAAAGAATTGAAATAACTTTACAAAAATAATTTTTTTTATGAACCTTTCCCAAGATAAGATATGTCATGCTCTAAAATAAAGTAAAATAAATTTAAAAAAAAAATTGTAATCATTAAAATCAAAACACAAAAATAAAATTGTGGGGTTAAAAATTGTAATAAACTCACAAATACCATATCAATACGTTTCCCATAGTTAGATATTTTAGTGATGATTTTAGTTTAGCGCCGCTACTGGCCTTATTTTTTTCTATCCTGCGGTGGATGATTTTAAAACAATTTAAGAATAATAAGTTAAACTCAAAATCATGTACTACAATATAATTTAATTTTCAAACTAAATTTTGAGGTAACTAGTTTAGGGCTAAAAAGTCATCTTCAGACCTGGAATATAATATATAGTTCGATAGAAAAAATTAAAATTATAAAATAAAATGTTATGTTCAAATTTGTAATTTTTATTTTTTCTATCGAACTGTGGGGAAAAAGGATAAACCTAGGGAAAAAGTAGAGAAAAATATTGGAAAATAAGAACAAATAGCGAATAATAGGGAAAATTAGGGACTATAGAGAAAAAATACAAAGAAAAATGAAAAACAGGAATAAATATAGAAAAATCGAAAAAATGGGAAAATAGAGCAAAATAGGGAGAAATAGAGAAAAAGGGGCTATAAGGGACAAATAGAGAAAAATAAAGAAAAAATAAAAAAGAAAATAGGAAAAAATAAAGAAAAACAGGAATAAATAGAAAAATCGGAAAAATAGAAAAAATATAAAAAACTTGCGAAATATAGAGGAAAATGGGGAAAATAGGGAAAATTACAAAAAAAGGAAAAATAGGAAAAAAATTGTTCAGAATAGAGAAATTAGAGAAAAATTCCAGTTCTGAAGATGGATTTTTAGCCGAAACTAGTTGACTACAATATTATTTTGAAAATTAAATTATATTGTAGAACATGATTTGAGATATTGATAATATTAATAATTAGCTAGTTATTGATCTTCTTTTTATTGACTTCAATTCAATTATTTTTTTCATCGTTATATTATCCAATTATATCAATATACTCCTCAGTGAGCAATTAATTTATGACGTCTGATATTTTTTTATTATTGATTCTGTGGCCATTTTATATGTTCATATTTCGTGGTCAAAAACTATTAAATAAAACGACTCAATAGGAAAAATAAATATGCACTTATTTTGAAAACAACGCTATCTTTACATTATAGCATTCCGGAATACAAAATACCTTCACGCTATAGTGAATTCTTGAAATAACATCTTAATAATAGAAACATACCTGTACAATAAATTTAAGAAATAGAATGCGAGTTTACGTGATTAAAAAATAAATAAATAAGCGAATTCTAATTTTTGTTAACATACTCTAGTTAGTTTTCTTGATAATTAACTAATTTTTACTTAGAGTCCATAATTATGGTTATTCTCTACATATCAGATGATTAAATTGTTTTAATTTCATTTCTCCCCGCAAAAAAAAATCATAAAAATATCAAAAAAAAATCAAAAAAAAATCGGCAAAAAATCTGAAAAAATAATTTTGAAAAAAATTGAGAGAAAAATCAGGAAATATTGGGAAAAAATTAAAAATAAAATTGTAAAATTGAAAACCACAAAAAAAACGAAAAAAAAAGCAAAAAAAAAACTCTAGAAATCGAAAAAATTTGCAAAAAAACCGCCTCAAATTCCCACAAAAATTGCAAAAAATTTGCAAATAATCTCAAAACATTAGAGGAATAACAAAAAATTAGAAAAAAATGGAAAACGATAAAAAAATCAAAATAATGAGAAAAAATTATTTATAAAAAATTGAAAAAAATCAAAAAAACAACAGAAAAAGAAAACAAAATATCAGAATAATGAGTAAAAAAGCGATAAAAATCGAAAAACATCGAAAAAAACCACAGAACAACCCAAAAAAAAAAACGGAAAACACTATAACCATAAAAAAATTAAGAAATTTAATAAAGTTTAAGTAAATCGCAAAAAAACGCAAAACAGTAGCAAAAAAATCGTAAATATTCGCAAAAAATCAAAGGATTAAGAAAAAATGAGAAAAAATTAGAAAACGGAAGAAAGAAATGGAAAAAGAAAAACAGAACAAAAATTAGAAGAAAATGAAAACATCAGAAATAAACAAAAAAAAATCAGAAAAATAGGAAAAAAAAACGAAAAAAAAGGAAAACTGAAAAATCGAATAAATTAGAGGAATAAGAAAAAATAGAAAACAAAAAAAAGAATTAGGAAACAACAGAACAATAAGAAAAAAATGCGGAAAGATTATAAAAATTAAAAAAATACAGAAAAATAGAAGGAAAAAAGCAAACAATTATAAAAGAATCAAAAAAAAAAAGAAAAAATCTGAAAGAAATCAAAAAAAAATCAAAAAAAATCTGAAAAATTGGAAAAAATAAAAAATAAAATTGTAAAATACGAAAAGAACGAAAAAATTAAAAAAAAAAAAACAATAAAAAAAGCCAAAAAAAGTTAAAAAACGCCAAAAACCCCAAAAAAATTGCAAATAATCACAAAAAATCAGAGGAATAGGAAAAAATGAGAAAAAAATTAGAAAACGAAAGTAGAAAAAAAATTAGAACAATGAAAAAGAGATGATAAAAAATTATAACAAATTGAAAAAAATCAAAAAAAAAAGAAAAATGAGTAACATAGCGAGAAAACACCGCAAAAAACCAAAGAACAAAAAAAACTCGGAAAAAATTATAACCATAAAAAAAATGAATAAATTTAAAAAAAGTTAAATAAATCGCAAAAGAATCATAAATAATTGCAAAAATCAGAGGAATAATAAAAAATTAAAAAAATTAAAAAACAAAGGAAAGAAGCAGAGAAAAAACAGAACAAAAATAAGAAATCAGAAAAAAATCAGAAAAAAAACAAAAAAAAACGAAAAAACAGAAAAACAAAAAATCATAAAATTGAGAAAAAAAACAAGAAAGAATTAATAAAAGAATCAAAAAATCAGAAAAAAATTAGAAAACGAAAAAAAAATACGGAAAGAACGAAAATATCAAAAAAATTATAAAAAAAGCAGAATAACGCTAAAAATCGCCCAAAAAAAACGAAAAAAGTCGCGAAAAAGTAAAGAAATCGAAAAATATTGCAAAAAAACGCAACAAAATGACAAAAAAATTGCAAATAATCATAAAAAATCAGAGGAACAACAAAAAATTATAAAACGAAAGAAATAGAAAAAAATCAGAACAATGAAAAAAAATGAGAAAAATCAAAAAAACAGAAAAAAAAAACAAAAATCAGAAGAATAAGTAAAAAAGCGAGAAATATCGAAAAACAAAGAAAGAAATAGAAAAAGAAAAACAGAACAAAAATTAGAATAAATGGAAAAAAATCAGAAAAAAGAGAAAAAACAAAAAAAAACCAAAAATAAAAAAATGAGAAAAAATCAAAAAAAATCTCTTTTTATAAAATAATTACAAATGATATATAAAAAAAATTCTAAATAGAGAAGGGAAGGTCGCCTCAAGAGTGCATAACGCATTTTCGTTACGTGACGATTTCTGCCAATTAACTACTACCACAAGCCGCGTTGAGAAATTCCGTTCCAATAAAAAAATCATATTAATTCTATGATTATTATTTTTGCATTTTGTCTTTTACTTTTATTGCAATTTTCTTCATTCAAATTATTCATATTTTCTGAAAATCTATTCTTTTGTTTTGGTTTTTAATTTTCCAATTAATTTCTTTATAGCTTTATTTTTGTATTAATTTTCTCTGTACTCTCTGTTTTATTATGTAATATTATGATTATTTCTTTGATTTATTTTTATTGACAGTTTTTATTTAAATTTCTTTATTTTTTCCTACTATATTTATGTTTATTTAGATTTTACCTCGTTTTTCCTTCGTAATTCTAATTAATTATATATATATTTTTTTATTTTCTTATTTTCACATGGTTCAAATTCTGTTGATTCTATATTTTTATTCTCCACTTCCAAATTTTTTTCTATTATCCTTTATTACCATTTTCTTCTTTCTTGTATTTTTTTTAACCTTTTCTTAATTCTTTTAACATTTCATGTTTATCTATCATCATTTTTACCTCTCGCCCTTCAGATAAGAGAGGTATAGGAATCATGCTAAAAATTGGGTAGTGAGTTTTCAATTGATAAACACGTTTTGGGGTCCCTAGAATACGATTTTAATATTTTCGCGATGATGTCTGTGTGTGTGTGTGTTAGTGTGTGTGTGTGTGTGTGTGTGTGTGTTAGTGTGTTAGTGTGTGTGTGTGTGTGTGTTTGGATGGATGTTGTAGTAACGATAACTCAAAAACTACTGAATAAAAAAATTTGAAATTTTGCATACAGGATTCTGATACCCTAGATTAGATCTGATTAGATTTTGGTGCTAATCGCACAACCGGAAGTGGCAGTTGCTATGGGTGATGACGCCATTATTATACAAAACGGCAATAAAGTTTTACACATATATTTTGTATACCCTATAGTTTATTTCCATCTCATTAAATTTTTCGAAACTTTTGCCATTGTTGCCAGATTTACAAAAATATAATTTTTTTTCATACTTTTTTGTTTCAACCTGTAAATTTTTGATTCAAAAATGGCGAGAGGTCATGTGCTGGCCACATCAGATTTTTATTTTTAAGTATTGAAAATATTTCTTATATTTGTAGAATTTTCTATAATTTGTCTTCTTACTTGATATCCTTGATTAGTCCTTCTATTTTTTTACTTTTGTATATCCTTACCTAATAGATTATGGCATTGAGGTTTTCTTGGTTTTCTTAGCCGTCCCTTTCCCGGACAAGTCTTAACTTCTGGAGATGCACAATTTTTTTCTTAACAATTGTTTTATCTTAATTAATTTTTGGTTATATTCCATTTTTCAAATCGTTGGAAAAAATTCCGGGAACAAACAAATAAACATACATTTTTCTGAAAATGGGTCTTTGACACCACATTAACGATTGTTATTGATCCGTTACCCTTTTCACTCAAATATAATCTGTAATTAAGTGACCACAAGTGGCATTTCTGAAAGTTATCTACTCATTGATCGGCACACCCCTCGTCTAGCTGATATATCTTTTGACATAAAGGATTATTAACTCCTGGAGATTTCTCTCCGCTAAAAGCCGTTATCTACTAACATTGGAATCTTTATTACATACAGAGCGTCAGGAAATTCGGTTCGTGTAATTCCAGATTTTAATAAAACCGGTTTTAGCAACAAAAAAGTTAATTTAAAATTATGGCGAAGTCGCTAACAAATGGGAACCTCCACCAGATAATAGAATAATAAAATTATATATTATTATTATTAATTTACTTTTTATAATATATAAATAATAATCTTTATAATCTTTAAAGCACCGCTTCGTTTATTCGTTCACGTCGAGAATATTTAAAAAAATAAATTGCGTCACTTTTATCACATTCGATATTAAATCTTCAAACCATAACCGTTGAAAAAAAGTACGGCTATAAAAAGTGGCTGGCAAGATTTTAATTTACTTTAGAAGCAGCTCAGAAAGAGCAGATTACATATGAGACAGCTTATATCCATAAACTTCGTCACTATTTCAACGGCACGCTCTCTAATTTGCATGCGAAAATTGAGTAGTTTACAACACGGAGCATGCCGAAACAAAAAATGACACTTTATATTTATATTTATATTGAAATATTATTTGTCTCTTCTAAGGATATTACAGTGTAAAAAAAATAATTTAACAATGACTTCAATATCAAGGACTTCAAAAGGATTATATAAAAATTATAAAAACGTTCCCATGGTTACGACACTCAAAGTAATGTCAATCCGAAATTTGCTTTAGTACTTTCCGGAAAATCCTTCTCGGACAATCCTTTTCCATAATTATCCTTCCTGCAATAATTCGACAAACTTAAGTACGATAATCCTTTCCTACGACAATCTTTTCTCAGACAATCATTCCCAGACAATCCTTGCTCAGAAAATCCTTCCCAGACAATCCTTCACTAAACTCTTTCCCGGTCAATCCTTTCCCACAATTATCATTCCTGCTTTAATCCGACAAACCTTTCTCACGATAATCCTTTCCTACGACAATCGTTCCCAGACAATCATTCCTCAGAAAATCCTTACCAGATCTTCCCGGACAATCCTTTCACACAATTATCCTTCCACGACAATCCGACAAACATTTCTCACGATAATCCTTTCCTAAGACAATCTTTCCCAGACAATCATTCCTCAAAAAATCCTTCCAAGACAATCCTTCCCAGACAATCCTTCACCAAACTTCTTACCGGACAATCCTTTTCCACAATTATCCTTCCTGCGACAATCCGACAAACATGTCTCACGATAATCCTTTCCTAAGACAATCTTTCCCAGATAATCATTCCTCAAAAAATCCTTCCCAGACAATCCTTCACCAAACTTCTTCCCGGCGGACAATCATTTTCCACAATTATCCTTTCTGCGATAATCCGATAAACCTTTCTCACGATAATCCTTTCCTACAACAATCTTTCACAGACAATCCTTCCTCAGAAAATCATTCCCAGACATTCATTCACCAAACACCTTCCCGGACAATTTTTTCCCACAATTATCCTTCCTGTGACAATCCGACAAACATTTCTCCGGATAATCCTTTCTACAACAATCTTTCCCAGACAATCCTTCCTCAAAAACTCCTTCCCAGACAACCATTCACCAAACTCCTTCCCAGACAATCTTTTCCCACAATTATCCTTCACGACACTCCGACAAACCTTTTCCCACCCAAATCCTTTCCTGGGACAATCTTTGCCAGATAATCCTTCCTCAAAAAAATCCTTCCCAGATAATCCTTCACCAAACTACTTCCCGGACAATACTTCCCACAATTATCCTTCCTGTGACAATCCGACAAACATTTCTCCGGATAATCCTTTCTACAACAATCTTTCCCAGACAATCCTTCCTCAAAAACTCCTTCCCAGACAACCATTCACCAAACTCCTTCCCAGACAATCTTTTCCCACAATTATCCTTCACGACACTCCGACAAACCTTTTCCCACCCAAATCCTTTCCTGGGACAATCTTTGCCAGATAATCCTTCCTCAAAAAAATCCTTCCCAGATAATCCTTCACCAAACTACTTCCCGGACAATACTTCCCACAATTATCCTTCCTGTGACAATCCGACAAACATTTCTCCGGATAATCCTTTCTACAACAATCTTTCCCAGACAATCCTTCCTCAAAAACTCCTTCCCAGACAACCATTCACCAAACTCCTTCCCAGACAATCTTTTCCCACAATTATCCTTCACGACACTCCGACAAACCTTTTCCCACGAAAATCCTTTCCTGGGACAATCTTTGCCAGATAATCCTTCCTCAAAAAAATCCTTCCCAGATAATCCTTCACCAAACTACTTCCCGGACAATACTTCCCACAATTATCCTTCCTGTGACATTCCGATAAACCTTTGCCACTATAATCCTTTCCTACGACAATCTTTCCCAGATAATCCTTTCTGAAAAAATCCTTCCCAAAGAATCCTTTACACCAAACTCCTTCCCGGACAATCCTTTGTCACAATTATCCTTCCTGCGACATTCCGACAAAAGATTCCCACTATAGTTCTTTCCTACGACAATCTTGCCTCAGAAAATCCTTCCAAGACAATCTTTCACCTAACAATCCTTCCCGGACAATCCTTCTCCAAACAACAAGATGACAATGTAAGTGTAAATCGACAAATCTATTAATAAAATGGATGTAAAATAACGGTAGCAGTTAACGCCATCTACTGAAAAGATTCCACCTGTGCAATAAGTGCCATTACTAACTGGAACCGATAGAAGGCCCATCTCCAAAGAGTATGAAACCTCAAACAAGTGCTAAATACTTGTAAATTGTGAAAATTTGATTTCCACGCATAAAGGCCGTATACCGGACAACTGTTTCGTCCCTTAAGGACTCATCATATGCCCAGATGCATATAGAATTAAAATCTCACATCGAATCACAATAGTGTAATATTGAGTAAAAAAGATGTAAAATGATGGTAGAATCTATTAATGCTATTAAGCCATTAAAATAGCCCACATGATCCCAACAGATCAAACGTAGCTTGTTATCTCACTTCTTGATGAATTAAAATAAAGAAAAATGGGAAAAATAGGGTAAAAATGGGAAAAATGGGGGAAAACGGGATAATTATAAAAAAATTGGAATATAAAAAAATAAAGAAAAGCATGGACGAAAAATGCGAAAAAAAAGCAAAAGGGAAAAATATGGAAAAACAAAAAATAGAGGAAAATAGGAAAAATTGGGAACAAATAGCGATTGTAAAAAATGGGGAAAACATGGAAACAATAGAGCAAAATAGGCAAAATTATGAAAAAACATGAGAAATATAAAAAAAATGAAAAAAAAAAGGAAAAAAACAATAAAAACCAGGATAAAAATGGAAGAAATGGGAAAAAATAGGAAAAATAAAAAAATAGGGAAAAAGAGAGAAAAACAAAAAAATAGGGAAGAACGTCGAAAAATGGAGAGACATTAAAAGAAATACGGAAAAAGAGTGAAAAATTGGGAAATTTGAATACAATAGGAAAAAATGAGAAATAAAACTGAAAAATGGAAAAAAATATTGAATGCAACATAAGCACAGATAATAAAAAATAGAGAAAAAATGGTGAAAATTGGAAAAATTTGGGAAAAAATAGGGCAAATCAGGGAAAAATGGGGAAATTTGGTAAAAATAGTAAAAATTGGAAAAAAATATGGAAAAACGAAAAAAGAGGAACAAAATAGTAAAAAAAAACGAAAATAGAGAAAATTAGGGAAAATAGGTAAAATATAGAAAATAATAGGGATAAATGGGTAAAACAGAACAAAACAATGAAAAATAGGAAAAATATGAAGAAATGGGAAAAATAGGGAAAAGGAGAAAAATGGGGAAAATAGTTACAAAATAGGAAGAAAGTAGGGGAAAATGGGAAAAAGTTGGGAAAATTCAAAACAAAGAAACATAAGTACAAATAAGAAAAAAGCAGAAAAAGAAAATAATAGGGATAAATAGGGAAAAATAGGAAAAATAATAAAAAAACAGGAAAATTCCGAAAATTGGGAAAAATAGGAAAAAAATAGAGCAAAATGGCAAAAATAGGAAAAAATCAAAAAATCTGGAAAAATAGGGAAACATATGGGAAAACAGTGAAAAATAAGGGAAAATAAGAAAAAATAGTAAAAATAGGCAAAAATAGATACAAATTGGGACAAATACGGACAAATAGGGAAAAACAGAAATAAATAATGAAAAACGAGAAAAATAGAAAGAAATAAGAAAAAAAGAGAAATTAGAGAAAAATAGAGAAGAATACGGAAAATCCAAAAAAAAATGAGGAGAAATGGGGATAAATTGGGAAAAATACTGTAAAATAAGGAGAAATTGTTAAAATAGTAAAAAAATAGCAGCACAGGTGGTAATCATATAAATATTGTCCTTGCAAAATTTTAGTGTAATGTTAATATTTTAATGTATCAAAATGATACATTAAGCTGAAAGATTTTCCCCAAGAACATATATTTATCACTTTTCGTAACTTGATTCAATTTTCAAACTCTTCATGAAAATCTTAAGCCCCTGCCATAACTTCCATGCCATCAACTCATCAGTTATTATCAAAACAAGTTCGCTCGATCTTAGATGGTGAACGAAGGTAAGAAAACTGATAAGGGCCCTACTAAGTGATTAAAGTCGACACGTGCAAGCCCGCCCTACTCTCTAGGCCCTTCTTGCCTCAAGCATAGGCGCTCACAGGACATTTTTTTTTATATATATATATATATATGAGGAAAAATAATTTAAATGGACATAAAAATTTTTTTATAAATAAAAAAAATATTTATTATATTAAATCCAATAATTATAAAATACAAAATAATGTACTACAAGTTATATTTAAATAATGGGTGACTAGTTTCAGTTAAAAAACCATCATCAGACCTGATTGTATATATGTTTATAATATAGAAAAAAAATTTAAATAATTAGGATTTAGCCCAACTTATCATTATTTAAAAGTACAAGGATAGAGAAAATTGTCACAAAAATGTGAATTCCATTATGGAATTATTAAAAAATAAAAAAAAAACTTTAACAGTGGTAAGGAAAAAGTAAATTTAAATAAATTCAATGACAATTTTTTTCTATAATTTTGAACTTATGTACTTTCAGGCCTGATGATGGTTATTTAACCGAAACTAGTCGCCTACTAAGTCAATATAGCTTATGGTACAAGACTTTGTTTTATTTTTTAAAAAACTTCATATTGCTAAATCATCGATTAAGTTTTCATTCTTGATTTTTTCGTACTTTAAATATTGAGAGAAATATAAGAATAATTGTTTAAGATTTTTTTTACATATAAAAATTAATTGTCAATTATTTTATTTATTGAAAAATAAATTCCCTATCATTTGTTCATTATTTTTCATAATCTTTTCTTCTACCTCTTCAATATTTTGTTCCACTCTAACATCTATTCCTGTACTAGTATTTAACATTTATTTTCCAAAGGTTTCATTTTTTCCGCATTATCTTATTCCTCGAATTTTACTTTCTCTATTTCTTCTTCTACTTTTGGTAAATTATACTTTTTTCTTTGAAGTTTTTATCTTGTAATTTTTCAACTTTTACTTTTCTTCATATCATTTATTTTTATTTATATCATTTTTTTGTTTCTTCTGTTTTATTATCTGTGTAATTTTTCGATTCTTCTACTTTTTTGATTAAACCTTTATTATGTTTTATTTCTTGAATCTCTTCCCTTATTTTTCCTAAATTCTTGTCTATATTTCATGTATTTTTATCCATTTTCTTGGTATTTTCATCCATTTTCTTAATATTTTCATCCATTTTCTTACTAATCTCTTGCATTTCTTTTTTGCGTCCTTCTTTATCTTCCTTTCTATTATTTTTGATTTCTTTCGTCTTGCCAACATTGTCTGTGGTGCCTCTGCAGTAGATAGTCTGCGCGAATACCGACCTCCATATAGGGAATCCAACGTGTTAGAGAGAGAAAAAATACAGAAAAATTTGAAAAAACAGGGAAAATTGAAAAATTTTGGAAAACAGGGTAAAGAATAGCGGAAATAGATAAAAATAGTGAAAAATTGGGAAACCGAGGAAACAAAAGTTCAAAATAGTAAAAAATAGAAAAATAAGGAAAAATTATTAAAAAATAGGCATAGAATACAAAAAAATTGGAAAATTTAGGGAAAAGTGAAAAATTTTGAAAATTAGAGAATAAATAGCGGACAATAGGGAAAAATAGTAAAAGTTGGAAAAATAGAAAAAAAAATTGGACTAAATTATGAAAAATAGAAAATAGCCAAAAAAATAAAGATAAATTAAGAAAAATAGGGAAAACTAGTAAAAAAATTGCGAAAAATGGGAAAAAAAAATTTGAAAAATGGGGTAAAATTGGGAAAAAAGTGAAAAACAGGAATAAAATTTAAATATAGGGAAAAAAGGAAAAAATAATGTAAAATTGAGAAAAATAGGGGAAACTAGTAAAAAATAGCAAAAAATAGGAAAAAAAATCAGAAAAAATAGGGTAAAATAGTGAATTTGGGAAAAATATTGAAAAATACGGAAAAATAAGGAAAAAATACAAAAAAATTGGGAAAAATAGAACAAAATTGAGAAAAACAGGGGAAATTAGTGAAACATTCTGTGTGTCAGAAAGAAAGAGCGCGACGTTTTTTAGCGTTCAGTATTTTGAAGCGTTCAAAGTGTCACATTTTACAACTTTTTCAACGCTTTTTTTTCGAATCAAAAAACAAAACGTGAAAAAACGTTCAAAACGCCACATTTTACGACATTTTCCGCGTTTTTTTTTCGAATTAAAAAACAGAACGTGAAAAAACGTTTGAAGCATCATATTTTACGACGTTTTCACCGGTTTTTATCGCTTAGAATTTTGATTCGAATAAAATACGTCAAACAATGCCATATTTCATCGATTTTGACATGTTACCTTGTGGGAAATACATGTATTTTTTCACAACAAAAAGTAAACGTTAAAAAACGTCGAAAACGTCGTAAAATGAAACGTTACAAACGTTTTTTAACGTTCAGTATTTTAAAGCGTTAAAAAACGTTCGAAACGTCACATTTTCGTTTTCAACTGGTGGGTATCACGTCTCTCTTTCTGATACGCTGAATTTCCTTTACCTCTCTCTCTCTAACACGTTGAATTCTCTATAGTGAGGGTAATATTCCCGTATACTACCCATCTCTACTTTCATCTACTCTACTTCATGTTTTTGAATATTTTGTCCGTCCTCTTTGAATTTTGTCTCCTCAATTACATTATGTTCTTGTATTTCTATTGCATCTTCTTATCCTTCTTATTCGTCATCCATTAGACCTATTTCCTTTCCTCCCACTATATCTTAATATCTCACTTTTATTATAATATGTTTAATGAATTGTTATTTATTGTTAAAGTTATTGTTATTTCTGTTATTACTTTTATTTCTAGTTTTGATATTTTAATATATAAATTTTATTATATTTTGTTTTAAATTTCCTCTACCTATCAAAATTAACAGTTTCTCCTTTATAAAGAAAAATGTTAATAAAAAAAAATCTTACCACTCCTGGTCTCAAAATTTTATAAATCTGGTTATTTTTCGTTTAAATATACTTCCGAAGATATCAAATTTAAGTGCCCCACGTTTGGCACCATTTGTAATAAAAATCACCATATACATGGGGATTTATATTTCAGTATGTTTGGCAACACTTGATCAAATATTGATCCGATCAGGTCTCGATCGGCTTTTGATCAGCTTCTGATCCCCTTTTGATTCGCTTTTCTTCAGGTGTTGCCAAATTTAGCCCAATGTTGCCAAAACTGATCGAAGACGTCATGAGTAACCTTGAATATCACAAAAATTGCCAGTACGGACCTTATGGGATTTAACTTGGCGAATGAGGGAGAACGGGTGCTGCTCCTGTACTGAAGTAACTTCTTACATAGTAAAAATCGCTTCAATTTTTTTTTTTGAAATTCAGATAGTTGATTCTTAAGATGTTAAATTCAGGTGAAAATTGGAGACTTCAGCGCATTTCAACGTAGTAGAGGCCATATTTTTCAGCATACCCTTCTATTCTAGCTATTCTAGCTTATAACTTTGGATATTTTTTGTAAAATACTTTAAATTACAGTTCAAAAGTGCTTTTATATAGTACAAAAACAAATCATACATTTTTTGGATTTCTTTCCCCTCCTAAAAAAATTCATAAAAAATATATATCTTTAGGCTTTCCAAATAAATACTGATTTTTAACATTAAATCCTTTAATAATGAATACATATGAATATTTTATTAAATTAAAATTTTATACTTTATAATAATCGTTTTTATCATCAACAATTCGGCATAAAACGTATTAAATTATTACCGTTACACTAATAAATGTTGAATGTATTTCATTTTTGATTTCTAAATTATATTGGGGCAAATGCCTCTTCTTCTCAACATTCCTGCGTCGCCGCTGGTTTCGGAAGCCATCCCGCAAGAGAATACGTTGATTGATTGGGGGTACAAGAAAAAATGAAGTCGGAATTTCACAGTGCCCGACGCCATTTATCTTTATTACAAAAAAGGGAAGCAATTTGTAAACCGACTTGAGATTGTGTATTGCTCCGATATCGCGTTTTCTAATCTCGTGGAGACGGAGCTCGCTACTTTTTTCCATAAAACGCGAACCCATAGATGAGTTTTTGAAAGAATAAAAAGTGCATTGTAATGCGGAAAATGATGAAAAGTTTTTGCTGAACAGTTTGATAGGACGGGGCTGTTCCAGAAATAAATTATATCAAAGTAATTTATTTCAATCTTCATAAAAGTTGGCGCCATGTGTATAAATTAAATTACGGGTCATTAAAATCAAAATTTAAAAATCAGTATATGTTGCCTTTTGAGCTACACAGAATCACTCTTTAAATAATAAAATTTAAACAATATAAAGGTTAAGACATGATGTTATTATTGTGTCAGGTCAAGTAAATGTTTATTGCTGGATTTGCATAAATAGGCCGTTGTCTCTTTGAGACGGGCTCATTACGATTAGATTGAGTTACATTCAATTAAGAGTACGGAGTTTGTGCCGCTAGTGTTACAGGGCTGGCATGAGATATCAAAAGATATGTTAATTATTTATCGACGCTTTAAAACTTCTTATTATTTAGCATCTTGTAATTTTTGTGATTTCTCATAAACTTTGATATAGGTTTAGCCTCTTCAATGGTTTTAAAGCTGTTCAGTTTTTTTTTATATCTTCAAAAATTAGCTTTCGGTTCTTCCCAAATATCTCGGAAACCGGTCCTGATATTTTAGTTTTAAAAAAAACATTCAATTCGGCTCCAGTTAGCCAATTTTGTATCTGTAATGGTTTACGAAATCCTAATACTGTTCAATTAAACTAGCACCACCCTGTATACAGGGTGTTTCAAGTGTGGAAATAGTCCTGCGTGTTTCAAAAGCCTGGAAACGGTCCTGGAATTCAAAAGCTACTAAAGATAAATGGTCCAAATTCGAGATTTAGTAATATGACTTTTTTCACATTTTCATGCGCTTAAAATCATTCATTTGTTTTTGTTACAGGAGGACATTTTGAATTTTTTTTAAAATCAAATGTGATGATAAGACCGTTTCCGGACTTTTGAAACACCTTGTATATAATGTATATTCTTACTTTTCTGCATTAAAATTGGGCCTTCTAACAATGCTCATTTGTATAGTTTCCTTTAAGTGAAGGTGTCCGTAATTTCCATCATCTTAAGATAGATGGCGCCGCTGATTCTTATAAGGATGAAACAGGCTGTATGATAATGGTTAGGATGTATAGCTTACCCTCTCATTAATTTTTGATTTATATTTTTACTAGTTGAAGTTTCCGGTATTTCCCTATTTTTCTATATTTATCTCTAATTTTAATATTGTATCCAACTTTTTCTAATTTTTTCCAATTTTTCCGTATTTATCCTATTTTTCACAAATTTTACTATTGTTCCCCATTTTAAATATTTCTTTCTATTTTTTCCTGCTTTCCATTATTTTATTCTATTTGTACTTATTTTTCCAAAATTTTCCATATTAACTATTTTTCTATTTTTTTATATTTTTCATGTTTTCATTTCCTGTTTTTCCCTATTTATACCTATTATTGTTTATTTCCCATTTTTTCATTATTTGCCCTATATTTTATATTTTCCATTATTTTCGCATATATTTATTCTCTAATTTCCCAATTTTACTCTATTTTATTCCCGTTGTCCCTATTATTTACTATATTTCCAAAATTTCTCTGTTTCACAATTTTGCCCTATTTGTTCCTAATTTTCCCTATTTTTTCCCAATCTTTCACTATCTTCCCCCATTTTTCTCTATTTTTTTCCCCTTTTTTACACTACTTTCTCTATTATTTATATGTATTTTTTTATTTCTTCTATATATTTCTATCTTTCCATTAGTTATCCTTATTTGTACTAATTTTTCCCTAGTTCGTCCTATTTGTCTCATCTTTCCCTATTTTCCCTTCTGTTTCCTTATTTTTAACTGTTTCCCCCATTTTCCATATTTTTTTCTATTTCTTCCAATTTTTGTATTTTTCCTCATTTTTTCCTGTGTTCCCCTATTTGCCGTATTTATCCCTATATTATTCTCTCTTTTTACCTATTACACTTTTTTCCCTATTTTTTCTTATTTTTCCATATTTTCACTATTTTCTCGTATATTTCTTTAATATCCGCTAATTTTTTCTTATTTCCGTATTTTGCCTATTTTTCCCTGTTTTTGCCTTTTTCTAATTTTTCACTATTGTCCCTACTTTTACCTTATTTTCCCCTTTTTTCACTATTTTCTCCTATTTTTCTCTATTATTTTCTATTTTTAACTAATTTTCCTATGTTTTCTATTTCTTTTTTTGAATTTTTTGGTGTTTTTTATTCGTTCTTCTTATTTTCTTTATTTTTCCTTAATTTTCCTAATTTGTTCCTATGTGTTCCTATTTTCTCTATTTTGCCCCATTTATCCCATTTCTCTCTATTATTTCCTATTTTTCCCTATTTTTTCATACTTTTCCCTGTCTCTAAGTTAAGTAGATTTTGCTCTACGTTGATTCTATGTCAGTCAGTCAGTCAGTCAGTCAGTCAGGACTTTGCCACTTATATTACAGATAGACAGATTATAGTTTCGTGTAAGTGATGGTGTCCATAATTTTCATGATCTGAAGATGGATGGCGCTGCCGATTCCTATAAGGATGAAACAGGCTGTATGATAATGGTCGGAATGTATAGCTTACACGTACAAATTTTTGATTTATATTTTTATAATTCATTTATTAGTTAATATGTAGGTTATATAATGAAGTTAAGTAGTTTAACTTCCAGGTAACTTTGAACCAACACGTTTTGGGAAAGTAAATAATACAAAGTTCTAGACTGAAATCACGACATAATAATGAAAATATGTTAGTCGTGTGCCGGCGGGCACCAAACCGCGGACCCTTTGTAGCAGAATGCGCCCAAAGGACCCCTCTTCTCACGAGATCCTTAGAAGTCTAACCACATCCTTTACTACGCCCCATTTGCTACATAATCCATTTGTTAATTACACACAGAAAGTGGTGGCTTCAGCCCATCACCTCTTTTAGCCCTCCGCTCACTTTTTCCCTCAGGACGGGGCTCTCTAACTTAACGGAATATTCTCGATATTTAACGATCATCTCCGTATAGGCTTGTTGAGAATTTATCTACGCTGTTTTGTTTGGGATGATGTCTGTCGAGTAAGTGATTGATGAGACTTCGCTTTAAGGCTCACTGTAGCGGGTTAGATACTACTATTGTTTAATTATATGAAAATATTGCCTAAACATTTTTTACTACACGAAGTTTGATGTTATTTTAAGCCAAAAATTTAAAAAGAATTTTTTTTTGTTAATAAATTCACGTAAAATAATTTAGTGTCACGAATCCATTAGTTACATGTTTTATTCTGTATTTACGAGTGGCGGTATTTTATTTTATAAATTTATTCAAATTTTATAAAAAAAAACCGATACATGATGTATATTAAATTATTTATTGCATGTATATTAAAATAAAAATTATAATTAACAGTTTCTCCTTAATAAAGAAAAACATAGAGCAAAAGAAAGTGGGGGCACTACAGACAATGATAAAAATAATAACTGGTGTGATGAAGAAAATGTATAAATATTGGGAGAAAATTTGATTATAATCACAAAAATTTTCAACAGTTAGAGAGAATGGTCAGAAAGAGATTTAAAACTAGAATTTGATACAGTAAAAAAGATTTTTCGGAAAATAGATAAAATAATTGAAGTGGAAAAACTACAAAATGAAAAATTAGAATTGGTAAAAGAAAAAAAAAAGAAGAAATAAATTTGGGAATACAAATTATAGGTGACAGAATGACAGTGTTAAAGGACAAATGGGTTAATACTGGTACAGATGGAAAAATTATTAAAGATATACAAGAAGTTTAAAAAAGGATAAGAGAAAAATAAAGAAAAATAGAACAAAATATAGAAAAAAATATTGATAAAAAAAAAAACAGAAAACATTAATTAGGATAATCCAAAAAGTAAGGGAAGCGAAAGAAGAGCTAAAGAAATTGCAACAAAAGAAAAAGGAATTACACAAAAAGAATTGAAAGGGGAATTTAGAGAAGATAAAAAAATGTAAGGTCAAATTTAAAGATTAAAGATCAATAAATTAATGGCTTAACTGAAGAAAAGCAGAACAAGGACAATGGATACTAGAATAGGACTACAGGAATTCAAAAATAAATTTAAATTAAATTTAGTTATAAAAAATAAAAAAGATACAAAGATCAAAAATATATATCAAGAAATCTGAACAGAAAGAAGATAATAGTATATTATATACCAAGGGACTAAACTGTCTTTTAATCCCTCAGGTAATTGTTTCCCTCGCTACAATCTTCACCCTCTGGATTAAAAGATGCACTTTAGTCATGTGGTATATACGCTATTTTTTACACCGCGGTGCCCTAGGCCCTTTAAATTCAAATAATTATTTAAATACAATTTTTTTTAAATATAAATTTTTTTTCTAATAATATAACTTTGTTCTAAAACTTCTTTTAGTCGGTTAAAATATGTTTTTGCACATTTTAAAAAACTTATAATTTGATATATAAAGTGTACTCTTGAGGGGAACACAAAATTGGAGAGAAACGAGGGGAAATTTTGAAGAAAGTGGAAATTTGAGACAAAAATAGGTAAAAAGAGGTAATCTAAACAGGGGTAATTTCAAAAAAAAAGGATAAAATTTGAGACAAAAGAAGGGAAATTTGACAAAAA
This sequence comes from Neocrepidodera transversa, assembly GCA_963243735.1. Taxonomy (NCBI): domain Eukaryota; kingdom Metazoa; phylum Arthropoda; class Insecta; order Coleoptera; family Chrysomelidae; genus Neocrepidodera; species Neocrepidodera transversa. The sequence goes on along the minus strand of OY725352.1, from coordinate 2,800,336 downwards.
TGAAAAAGAAAGGTTTAATTTAAAAAAGGGGTATTTTTAATGAGAGAAAGGAGGTAATTTTAGGGAACAAGCGGAAATTTCAGATTAAATATTGAAAAAGTTGAGAGAAACAAGAGTAAATTTTGGAGGAAGGGGGAAAATTTAAGGCAAAAATGTAAACAAAATGAGAAAAAAGAGTAATTTTCGAGAACACAGGTAATCTTTTTAAAAACGCATAATTTATTCAAAAAAGTAACAAACAAAAAGTAATTTTAGGTAAAAAGAAAGGAAATTTGAGGCAAAAAGTGACAAAAGTTGAGAGAAACAAAGGGAAATTTTATAGGAAGAGGGAAAATTCAAGGCCAAAAAGTGACAAAAATGAGGAAAAATTGGTAGTTTTTTAAAAAACGTGTATTTCTGCAAAAAAGTAAGAATTTTTAAGAGAAAAGAAGAGAAATTCGACAAAAATAATAAAAAAGAGGTAATTTTATAAAAAAAAAGTGGTAATGTTCGAGAGAGAAAATTTAAATCAAAAAAGTGACAAAAATAAGAGAATTTCAGTAAAAAAGTGACAAAATTTGAGAGAAAAGTTTTTGAGGAAGAGAGAAAATTTAACGAAAAAGTAGTAAAAATGAGAAAAAAGGGTAATTTTAGAAAAATTTGACAAAAATGTGAAAATAATTATTTACCTGTTAATTTTGTAAATATTTAAACGTAACAATTAATTCTATTATTTTTAAGTTTCCTACTTTTGATTAGGTAATCATGTTTGATATTAAATATTGTATTTTTTTATAAAATACCGGCTCTTAAAAAAGTTATAAAAAAAACGGGGTTCCCGATGGGGCTCGAACTCAGACCAATTTCGATCAGCATTCAAATCAATAATGTCAGAATATATAATAAAGCTTACAAAAATCTCGTAAAATGGTGTTGGAGAAAAGAAAATTGAAGACTATACTACCAAAAATTGTTTCCTATACTCCATTGTGGAAGTATTTGACAGTTCTGAATTAAACTAGAATAAACAAGGTGGCTGGTTTCAATTGTTTTTTATTTGCGGGACTAAAAAATTTTAGTCCCTTGTAATTAAAAAAATTTAGTCCCAAGAGAGTAAAAGTGGCACTTTAGTCTCGCAAATGTGGAACTAAAGTACTAGTTTTACTCCCGCGGCGTAAAAAAATGTTTTTCTAAACCGTCAATAGTCCTAATCGATTTTTTTGAGGACAGGAATGAGTACGTGTATAAAATTTAAAAAAATATATACAGGGTGGTTAAAAAGCTCTGAAGTAATAATATCGGTTATAAGGGACACATTTTAGTTACTCCTATCCACAGTTAAAATATTTACCTTTCCTAATTAAACACCCTGTATAATATTTTTTTATTTTTCTTATTAATTTTATTTTTATTTCAATCTTCCCATATTGTTTTTGATCTTTTTACATTTTTCAGATTATTGATTTTTTTTAATATTTCGTGATTTTAATTTTTTCAGGTTTTCTTATTTTCCTAAGGCACACAAAGATTATTTCGAGATTGCGAAAAAAAATTCTCACTCCTACTTTTTATCACTTTTCTCTATGTTTACAAGCTCGCAGAGTCCGAATATGTAAAAACTAATCCTGTCTAGATGCCTGTCTTATTAACTATCTGTCTGTCTGTCTGTATGTATGTAAACAATATAACACTCGAAACAAAGCTCTGATCGAGTTCCCATTTCCGCTTACTATTTAGTTTTCTCCGGGGAAGAATTCTATTCAATTTGAGCAGAATCTGGCGGGCTCTTCCGGTATCCGCAATAGTGTTTTTTGCAAGAGAAAAAATTTTCCAATTCAAATTTTTCCATGTCACAATCTTACCTACCCTACATACAATTTTTTTAATTTTTAATACTTTAAGTTAAGTCTTTAATGACAAACTCTCCACTGTATTACAGGCTTGATGATGGCGATATCGCCGAAACTAGTTACCAACCCCATTTTAACTTATTAACATAAATATATTGTGGTACAGAGTTTTATTACTTCAGGAAATTATTAATTTTTTTTTAATATTGTATTTTCTATTTATTTAGGTGCCCTTGAAGCAACCCAAATGGGATAAAGTCTTCAGGACAGGAGTGGAAAATCTTCATATACAGAGGATTTTTATTTCAATATTTGTTTATTAATTTAAATTATACTTTTTTCTCTTACCGTTATATTTTATATAATTTATTTTTTTGATTCAAATATTTGTTTGGTTTAAACAAAATTTTTTAGTTAGATTTAATTGAAATACCCTGTACGTCGATCTCTTTAAAATCGATTTCCACAATCTTAGCTTTTCATCATTAATCTCAAAGAAGATAGACAGTTAAATCCAACGTACATTAGATAAATGAGGTATAAATCTAAAAGTACATGAAGCTCTCCATTAAGACGATGGCCGTCATATATAGTTTATCGATTTCTGGAACACTAAAGAACAAACAAACGATATATTTAAAGGGTTTTTACTTTTTACCCTTTCCTTATAGATAAAATTTGCCGTTAAGCGCACAAGGAGAGGTCGTTTAGCTGAAAGACAATGTAGAGATAACTGTTAACTTATGTCTTTAAATTTCTACGTCAGGTTAAGCTTTGAGCTGTTAGTATTTTTCTAAGTAGCGATTTATTATTATTTTTATCTAAAATAGAAACGTTTTCCCACACTCTCCGGTAGAGATTTATCCGATTGATTGATGATTTAAATATTGATCTATTGCAGACTTTTACGTGTTCCATAGATTTGGGAATTCTTCAAATCAAATTTTAAAATAAACCGAAATTGAATTTTAATGGTCGTAAAAGCCGAAGATTTTTATTATTCAAATTTTGTACAATTAAAAAATTATAACATATTTAACCACTTTTTTGGGTATAACTTTTGACGTTACCGATACTGAAGCGAATATCCTCCCGTTCTTTTAGTTCCTTGAGAAATAATCGCCTCAGTCTTGTGTTTTTAGAATTTAAGATTTTTTTATTAATTTTTAACTTTGCCTGGTATATTTCAAACGTATAATCTCCTGAAAATCAAACATATGAAATTTATCTATCCTATTTCATTATTCAATTCCGCCTCTCTGTTTCATATGCCGTTTGTCATTTCTTAGTCGTCGACAAGGAAGTTCCGGTCGCGTATTACGACTCCCAACTCCCGACTCCCTGCAACTCCATCTATTTACTTATTTATGCGATTCTGTATGACAGTCGTCGCGGCCATTATTCCCAAATGCCGACCTAACTTGACTAATTTCCACCACGTGCTCAGTTCGAGTGGAGGAAATCGCCTCGCAAGCAGCCGCTCCTAAATCTGCGTCCCAAAAGATGGATTATTCCAGATTTTGGATTTTACACGAATTTACGAATGTTCTTTCGAATTAACTTACGCTCTATTAAGTTTTTTGTTTACCTGGTAGATAAGTCCTAGACAAAGATAAAGTTCAAGGATGAAAATAAATTTATCATAAAATATTTTGTCACTTTCAATTTTTGAAGTACTTTTCGTTGTATTTGTTAAAAATATGATAAATCCCACAAATTTATTGGTGTTTATCTCTAGAAGCTTTAAAATAAAAAAATTGTCCTGGCTATCACTTATTTTAACGAAATTATTTACTTTTTATTGATTGATAGCGTATCCCGAAATATTAATTTATCAGAAACTTTTAATCCTCATTAAAATTTCTAAATCCAATAAACTTTACTAAATTGTAATAAAAATATACAGGATGGTGACCAAAATGTATAAATTATGATTAAAAAATAACTTTAGTTTGCACACCCTGTAGAAAATTTCACGATCGCTAAAAGTTCTAAATATAATAAACTTTATTAAATTAGGAGCAATATATTATAAATATACAGGATGATGCCAATAATATGTAAATTATGATAGCTCATTAGTAGTATAGCTATACCGGTTCTGGTCCACTTCCATCGAGTTCATCGACCCAACCGAAGAAGTAGCACCCCTAGCCGAAGAGAAGAGTACACTTAGATGAGAAGAGCCTCGTTTACTCCCAAAACTACCCCAAATTATCATAAAACTACCCCAATTGGACGTAATGAGTGCCCTTTTAGCAGACGAGACCGACAACAATGACCAGAAGCGGTGGTAGAAGATTAGGACTTTTTGTGGCCCACTGTTTGCGTCATAGATTTTACAAACAACAACAACAACACCAACAGGTCTCGAACAGCTTAAGAACAAGTCTCAAACAGGTCTCAGACAGATCTGGAACACTCTTAAATAGCTCTTGGGCAGCTTTAAACAGGTCTCGAACAACTTTAGAACATGTCACAAACAGATCTCGTATAAGCTTTCGAACAGGTCTCGAACAGCTTTCGAACAGGTCTCAAACAGGTCTGGAAGAGTTTTTGAACATGGCTCAAGCAGCTTTTGAACAGGTCTCAAATAGGTATCGGACAGCTTTCGAACAGGTCTCAACCAGGTCTGGAACAGTTTCTGAATAGGTCTCGAACAGGTCTCGAACAGCTTTCGAATAGGTTTCAAACAGCTTGCGATCAGCTTTAAACAGTTTTAAACAGTTTTAAACAGCTTTAAACAGCTTTAAACAGCTTTAAATGGCTCTTGTTTTAAAAAAAGAAGGTATCAAGCAATAAGCGATGAGTTTTGTAATATATGGGATATTTTTGTCTTCGGCTAGGGTGGATGAACTCGATGGAAGTGGACCAGAACCGGTACAGCTAAACTGCTCTCATTATATTAAATATTTTGAATTAATTGGACATCCCTGGAGAGCTCATATCCCAGTTTCAAATGTTAATTTATAAAACGTCTCATTATTCGTCTATAACATATTTTCCTTTTGATATTTTTTATTAATTACAAAAATTAAAGTTTTTGGTCTTTACAAATCCATTTGTTTTGTAATATTCCATCACATATTTTATGTAAATATAATCTGTTTTTTTTTTGTATATAAAGTTTAGAGAAAATACCCTGTATATGATATTTTTAAAAGAGAGGATAAAAAGATTAATAACTGCAATTCCGTTTTTTTTTTAATTTAGACAAAATTTATTCACTTTTTTTCCGAAATTGTTGAATTTAATTCGCAACCATCATCTAGGGAGTCCAATTGCTCTTAGGGTTTGAAGCTGGGAAGGAAGCCAGGATAGATTTACTGCTAAATTCTCTGTCGTTTCCTTTTGCGTTACGGTTTCAGTAATGGACGGCGTTAACGTAAAGTCGAGAGATGGAAGCACTACAATAAAGAACACGCACTCGCATATTTCACATTGGTGACCCCCCGACCGATGTAAATTCATGAAAGTATACAGAATATGTCAACATGATGTTAAGGTTAACGTCGAGCAGAGCTGTTTGTATGGTTATGGGTTGAAAAAGGGACCATTTCGTTTATATCTCGACGTTCCGAGTAAAGTGAGATAGCGGAAAAATTCAAATCACTTCAGGGTTGTCATCTAATCAAAATTGTAATCGCACCAGAAATTTCACAAAATACGAAATTCTGTCTATTTGTAATTTTTTCTACGCCTATGTCAGGAAACATCAAAAATTGCACTGTCAACATTCCATGTAAGTGACATTTAATAATAATTATTATTATTATTTATGTATTATATTATCTAGTTTATTAAAATAATTGTAATTCAGTAAAAAACAGAAAACAAGTTTGAATTGAAATCATGTTGCCCCCAAATGTAGGCAATACTTTTTACGCGAATAATAAAATGTAAGTAGTTACTTAGCTCCAAGTTTTAAATAACGGCGTAGAAAAAGTACGGTACGTAACTCGAGTTGTAAGTCCTTTACGCACTCGTGAAAAGTAATTGTCTACTTACAACTCTTGTTACGTAAAATACTATTAATCGAAAAATTGACGTTTTATTAAGATTAGTGCAAAAAGTACTTAGATAAATGTCTATATTTTTCAACGAATAATGAAAAACTAGGTCATACCAAAATAATTTAATGGAGAAAATAAATTTTAATACGGAGCGGAGACATGTTTCGGCCAATCATTGTCCATCCTCAGGTCTGTAATACTAGTTAGAAATACAATAAAAATCACTCTCAAATATGATTACTTACAAATGGTATGGTCTATATTTTTTTGAAATTTTTAAGTAGCGTAAGGTCTCTTTTTTATAAGTTTTATTTTCTTGACAATTTTTGTTTAAAAATGTTTACCCCATGAAAACAATTACACCGGGTGGAGGGGGTTGGAACAAGCTCATATCTTTAGAACGAATGACCGGATTATTTTAAAATTTGGGGTGGTCATTCTAGACCTTATTTTGAATTAAGTGACATAACAATCCAAAAAGGCGGACCCTCGGTTTCTTTAAACCGCACTAATGGCGTCAGTAGTTACTGATAGATGCGCTCCTTCTTTAGGATGAACTAAAAGCGTAGTGAAACGATACTTTAGTTTATTGATAATAATTAATTAATGTGATTAATCTCAAATCTTTTTATTATGAATTCATAGAATTTGAAATATATCAGAAGTAGTATATTAAATACAAAACAATTTTTGGACGCCAGTCAAATTGATTTTTTTATGTAATTAGAAACAATTGACAAAAAAACTATGATATATTTCAAAATCCGTCCTTTCTTTATATTTGTTTTATTTAACGATAAACGAAATTTCCACAGTTTTTTTTTCTTTTCTTGACGTTTTTCCTATCTTCTGTGACGCTAAATTGATTTTAGATTTAGTACACTGAATATAATGCGGTTCGAATATGTAGGATTTTTACATCTACCTTGTACTAAATTTCTTGCGCTGAATCAGATGTCGGTGAATTGGGATCTGGTTCTCTTATACAAAATCGCCAGGAGTTCCAATCCGATGGTATAGTCCTTTCTTCAGCGGAGGTCAAGGAAGCAAACGGGAGAAAATACCTTCGGGCGGTGCAAAGCCAATACACCACAGCAGTACTTCTACCTCCCACTTATAAAAAGTGTTTTGTAACCACCTGCATCACACAGCAAACAAAAAAAAAACGAAAATCAAGTAGAAATATCCTTCATCACTGAAATCTCGAAGGTCGAGTAGAAATATGCTTCAACAACTGAAGAATCTCGAAGATCAATTAGAAATGTTCTTCACGAACGAAAAATACCATAAAATGAATGCCTAGAAGGCATGGCTTGAAAGTTACCCAAAAAATAAGAATAAAGAAAAGACAACCTTATGAGAATTTACATTAAAATTAAAAAAACAAAATGGCTTACCCTTAATTATAAAGAAGCCCTCGATTAGACATTAAAACGGTATACACTAACACGTGTAAAATACAAAATTTCGCTCACAAGTGATACGAAGGACCTTTGCTTTCGTCGGTCAGAATAAGAAAGAACCAATCTCGTCTTAAAACAAAATGGAGGCCTCATTAACGACATCCGTAAGGTGGCGTATTAATAACAACTAAATATCTAAATGTCTAGGCAACCAGATTAACCCCTACGTGTTTTATGGGTTGCCTATAGTCAAGTATTATAAACGACAATTTATTCATTTTATTTTATTATTTTGAAACTAAAAAAACCTTTTTAATTAGGGTCATGAGGTAATTCGTTTATCATGTTGCGAAATACTTACAATAGAAAAATATTTACAAATGGCTTTTTATACTTAAATTATGAGAGAGATGTAAAAACATAAAACATTATGCTACATGATGTCCTGTTTGATGTAAAAATCGTAGACAAAAATAATGTCGAGGCATAGAGAGAAAAATAGGTCAATTTTAATGTTACACTTCCTTCTCCAAAGGAAACTGGATCGCTTCGTCCAAAAACGTACTCCAAGAAAACGTAGTCCAGGAAAAAAAAATGTCGTTCAAGGGAAAAAAATCGAAGTCCAGAGGGAAAACCCCTATAAAATGAGGGGGAGAAAAAATAAATCTTTAGTAAGCGACATGAACGATATAAAAGTCAATTATTTTGACTGAATAGGCAAAGAGAAGAACATTATTAACATGGGAAAGACATTTTATAGGAATACCAAGAGAAGAGAGGGACATGACACGAGGAAATAAGAAGGGGATATCAAACGAGTATGAAATTAAAATATATTGAGTAGGGGAATAATGAAAATACAGGGTGGTACAAAAAAACGTATACAGTAGCTTTAACAAGCGATTTTTTAGGCCAATTCTGAATAACTTTAATATTATTTGAATTAAGATGATTTATAATTTCATACTATTTTTTAAATAATTAAAATTCGTTTTAAAAATCTGACACATTTTCTCATTTTATTGTATTGGAATATTTTAATTGTAATAAAAATGTTAAAAAGAAAATTTATAACGTACTAATGAAATTTTATCAAAATATGGAATGTATAAATCCTGTTTACCGCAAACCCAAAAGTATAATTCACTGAGTTGCGGATCTGCACTGCAGGATATAGCACACACAGTTATTAACTGTTTCATTACTCTGATTGTACAACTCAACCAGGACAATTACAAAAGCTGGTGTTCCTGTTCCCTAACTGAGTAAAACTGTGCCGGAGGTAATAAAAATTCTCTCTGAATAATAGTTTGCTCTAATTAAGTTCTGGGATAGAAGTTTACGCCAGAATGCCAGGCGCTGGCTCTAGTGATAATAAGAATTTCAAATAAGTTAGAACAAGCACAAATCATGGGTGTCGGATAAAAACTTTGGCAATAACTTGATCAATGCCCTATATCTTTCATTTTCGAAATTGGAACACAGAATCGTTTTTTTTTTGCAGAATTTAAAAAATAAATGGGTTGTGGCCAACATACTACTTTCCCGTGTATCAGTTATAAAATATGAAAATTCTGTATTCCAGTTATGTTCCTAACTTATCTATTAGCAATGTTGCCGTTTTAGTACATTTGTACAATTTCTAGCACATTTTCGACAGCAAACTACGAAAGTCCAATTTATGATAAATGGGGGTAATTCTAGTACATTTTTAAATAAGAGTAATGTCATATATTTTATGCTATATAATAAGAATAGTAGTAAGTATATTATGAACAGAATATACTCTCAAAATTTCAAGTCTCTGGGTTCAGTAGATTTTCCTCTACGTTTATTCTATGTCAGTCAGTCAGTCAGTCAGTCAGTCAGTCAGTCAGGATTTTGCCGCTTATATTACACAGCCCCACAAAAAAAAAGTTCATACACAAGAGAATGACATATGTATTCCCATGTATTTTTCGACGCTGAACCCGATCCCGATCTCAGAATTGGGCCTACACGTCTGGAATTGGCCCCAGGGGCCTAAAATGGCCTGAAATGCGGTTTCCGAAGTCGACGCTGAATTTTGGAGCTAAAGCCGGATTTGTGCTCGAAAAGTTTATTGCCAACTGAAATTCCGGGTTTAGGTCCGGGAAAATGACCCCTTGGGGCGGGAAAATCCTTTTTTTAATGTCCCGGTCGCGACTGTGGTATTTTCATGGACTTTCCAATTCTGGAGCTGAGACTGGGTGTGAAAAGTGTTTGGTCAACTGAAATTCCCAGTTTGGGACCGGGAAAATCATATTTCGGACGTACCAATCGCAACAGTGGGATTTTTATGTACTAATTCCTGTAGTTTAGAATGTGCTTGACAGGTTTATGGCCATGTGAAATTCCCTGTTCGGGTCCCTCAGGTCCAGAATTGAAAAATACACGAAAATACCACTGTTGCGACTGGTATGTCCGAAATATGATTTTCCGGCCCCAATGGGCTATTTTCCCGGACCCAAACAGGGAATTTCAGCTGTCCAAAAACTTTTTGAGCATAATTTAAGGACCAGGATTGAAAAATACATGAAAATCCCACTTTTGCGACTGGTACGTCCGAAATATGATTTTCCGGCTCCAATGGGCTATTTTCCCGGACCCAAACCCGGAATTTCAGTTGGCCATAAACTTTTCGAGGACAAATCAGGCTTTAGCTCCAAAATTCAGCGTCGACTTCGCCTTATCCCGGGAACCACATTTCAGGCCATTTTCGGACCCAGGGGCCAATTCCAGACGTGTAGGCCCAATTCTGAGCTCGGGATCGGATTCAGCGTCGAAAAATACATGGGAATACATATGTTACTCTCTTGTGTATTAACTTTTTTTTGTGGGTCTGTGTTAGGTATATATACATACAAGGAAATTCAAATAGCGGGTCTATTAGACCCGGCGCTATCAGAATTGTATAAAAAAAGGGACGCTACCACTTCAGGATTAACGTTGACTTTTTATTACCTGGACTAAAAATATTGGGACCATCATGTATAAAAGTTTTTTTTTAGAATTATTAAGCTCGCACATGTGTTAAAACGAAATAAATAAAACAATACAAGAATAACACAATCTAAACACGATGATCTCTTCCCTAAACATATGATTCTCGTTCGCTGCTAATAATACCACAATAAAACCAACCATAATTATAAAACGATGACAGCGATTTGTTATGATGTAGAACATCTGGTTATTAATAGAAATGCTACGAATTAAAATATTTTTATAATTTCTTTTTTAAACGTGCTTAAAATGTAGGATTTATGAATTTTTTTTTCCAACAATATCACTAGTAAATTCCCTATTTAGGCAATTATCCAGGAAAAGACCGGCAATGAATGAGTAAACAAACGGATTTGCATCGAGTTAATTCGCTTTCGATTTCATGAATAATTCAAAAACTCGCGCTATTTTAGAGAAAAATGATTAAGGCGAACCGGCTGGTATTTCACCTGGCCCTCCCGATACGAGCCAATTTTCTGCTTGGGTTCATCGCAATGTCCGGCAAAATATGCTCCCGGTTAACGAGAAAACGGGATCAAAACAATTAGGTTACTCGTCCCCTGCTCCGCTTCTTCGTATACAGTACCGGTTTTAGATTTTATATATATGGAATTTAAAATTAGAGTGTAATATGTAACTGGTTTTAAGATTTTTGTACTTTTCCCTCTCTTTTTCCTTTTTTTAGCCATATATTTTATGTCCAAAATTATCATTCTTTTCTCTTTCAAAGGACCCCGCACTAATATTATGAGAAATGGCTTATTGTGAGATTATTTTGAAATTCACATATGTTATAGAGGTCGATCTCCTGAGTAAAAAATACCATTGCCTCAACTTTCTGTCATCAACCGTTTAGATAATACAGGGTGTTGAATGTGAACTTTTTGATATTGGACTCAAATCGGTGTACGCGTCTCCTATAGTGTCCAATTAAAAAAAAAACATGCTTTTTTGCAATTATACATATCCAAATGTTTTTTCTTTAATATCTGGTACTTATTTTTTCAAAACTATCATTTGCATACAGAGTGCTAAAATATATTTTGTCTAATTTAAAAAAAAAATCCATTTTTATTAAAAGTGAAATTTCAAAGAACGTGTCGTCAATTTTTTTAAAAATTTTTTATGTTCAAAATAAGTTAAAAAATATGTATATTTTATTGTAATATTGGAATAATAACAAAAATATTCCGTAAATACATAAATACAGGGATGCACCCTAATTTTAGCAGTGTTGAATATATGAGCTGAACAATTAAACAAATGTTATTATTTTTAATGTCCAATAAAAAACACTCTGTATATTAGCCATGTATTTGTTATTTTGTATATGAGTAAAATTGAAAACTTTACTGATTTTGAAAGTAGAACTAAAATAGATATGTGACAAAATACTTTTCTCTAACTTAACCACCCTGTATCAAGAAAAGATATTTTTTTCTACACAATCTGAAAAAAGATGGTCTTTTATACAATTCATAAAAAATTTTTAAAAAAATTGACCACACGTTCTTTTTAATTTTATTTTCAATAAGAATGGATTTTTTTTTAAGTTAGACAAAATATATTTTAGCACTCTGTATACAAGCAAATGATAGTTTTGAAAAAATAAGTACCAGATATTAAAGAGAATACATTTGGATATTTATAATTGCAAAAAAGCATGTTTTTGTTTTAATTGGACTCATAAGATCAGTGCGGGGTCCTTTCTTAACTTTTTAGTACTTTTTCCCCTCTTTTTTTCAAAAAAAAAATACACTTTTTTACCATTTTCTCTCAAATGTCTCTTATTTATGTCAAATTTCCCCCTCTTGTATATCAAAAATTTCCCCTCATTTTCTCTCAGTTTGTTTAGTTTTTTTCAGCAATTTACTTTTTTTCTGAATTTTGTCACTTTTTTGCGTCAAATTTTTTCGCAAAAATTTCTCTTTTTTTCTTTCAGTTTTTATTACTTTTTCAGTAATTTTCTCCTTTTTTTTTAATTTTGCACTTTTCTCTTTCAAATTTCTTAACTTTTTAGTACTTTTTCCCCTCTTTTCTTTCAAAAAGAATTCACTTGTTTACTATTTTGCCCCTCTTTTCTGTCAAATGTTGTCACTTATTTATTTCAAATTTCCCCCTCTCATCTTTCAAAAATTTCCCCCTCTTTTCTCTCAATTTGTTTAATTTTTTTCAGCAATTTTCTTTTTTTTCCGAATTTTGTCACTTTTTTGTGTCTCGCAAAAATTTCTCTTCTTTTCTTTCAGTTTTTATCACTTTTTCAGTAATTTTCTCCTTTTTTTTTAATTTTGCACTTTTTCGATTCAATTCATATATTTTATGTTCAAAATTACCATTCTTTTCTCTTTCAAGTTTGTTAACTTTTTAGTACTTTTTCCCCTCTTTTTTTTCAAAAAAAAAACACATTTTTACTATTTTTCCCCTCTTTTCTCTCAAATGTTGTCACTATTTATGTCAAATTTCCTCTCTTGTCTTTCAAAAATTTGCCCTCTTTTCTCTCAATTTGTTTAATTTTTTTCAGAAATTTTCTTTTGTTTCGAATTTTTTCACTTTTTTGTATCAAATTTTCTCTTTTTTCGCAAAAATTTCTCTTCTTTTCTTTCAGTTTTTATCGCGTTTTTCATTAATTTTCTCCTTTTCTTCAAATTTTGCACTTTTTCGACGACTCAAATTAGGGACTCCAAGTTGCCAACCTAGAAAATGATCTAATGAGGAAGGATTATTTTTGCTCAAAATCTACTTCATTATTTTCGCAATGGTAAAATATTTACAAAATTTTACTGACCGTTCCAGAGTGTATCGCTATCGAAATATAATGATTTTAATAAACTTCACTTCTGATTGGTTAAAATTAATGTTGGTATCAAGACTCGATTTGACAATTGACATATTTCGGTGTCAAATTTCATTGTATACGTTTACGTCATTATCCTGATGAACTTGATATAAATAAAATCAAAACAGCAATTTATAAATAATTTAAAGAATCATATGAAAAATTGGTAAGAGATTATTTGAAATTCTTTGAACATCACCACAAGGATCTGCACAGTGGTTAAAAACTGAAATTGCATTATGTGTATCTAATTATTTTTATGCACCTTTATTAGCAATTTAATGTTAAAATTTAAACTATGGTATAAAAATGATATTTTAGGTGTTAATAATATACGGAATATGAGAATTTGATTTTAGAATATTCAAAGGTGGCAGATTAGTCGCTGAAAATCAAGCATGTTGCCACTCTGAAATACTTGAATGACGTAAAATGACATTTGATAAAGAAATATGTCAATTGTCACCCAGAGTCTTGATACCAACATTAATTTCAACCAATTAGAAATGGAATATATTAAAATCATTATATTACACCAACAATAACATTTTGGACAGCTTAGTAAAATTTTGTAATATTTTATCATTGCGGAAATAAGTAGATTTTGACCAAAAAATAATCCTTCCCCCATTTTCTAAGTTGGCAACTTGGAGGGAACTCCCCCAATTCCCCTATTTTTATAATAATTTGGGTACACAATAAAATCAATAAAAACTATTTCAAAATAAAAAAAAAATAACAAATCAAACAATACAAAATAACAATATTACCTACAAACATGGGGCTATTAAAGTTTTAACACGTTGTCTGCACGACAATCTATTTATGTTGTCAATAAATAAAATCGCGATAACTAGTTCAATTAATAATTTAAATTTTAAAAATAAAAAAATTGCTATTATCACTTATTTAAGTTATTCGGTTAATTCTATATTAAAGATCAAGATATATCTCAGGTGTCCCACAAGGATGTATATTATAATCAATAATCTATGAGTTCGTTAAACAAATAAAAATTGCAAGTAATTAATAATAAAATAATATAATATATATAATGATAATAATCTCCCTATATTTCACCCTAGAAGTTACAATTAATTTCTTTGCGCTTAGGAGCGGCTTACTGATGATTGATGGCTCGTAAATGTATAAACAATGAGGAAAGCTTTAACCTTAACAATTGCATTAAATGATAGTGACGTAAAATACTTAGTTATGACATAAAACAAAAATTAGAATATTTTGACAGGTGCATTTATATAAAATAACTAGATTAAATGTTTCTTTTTTCTTTTCTGATTTTTCTCTGCTTGGACCGTCCCTGCTTATATCATTACTAACCTTCTTTCTCGTCGCTCTTTTTATGCAGGAGTTGTTTCGGGGAGAATTGTTTCAAAGAACGGGTTTTGTTTTTTATTCGCTTTTTCGACCCGATAGTTTGTTTCCAACCGTTGATTTGTTTCGCTAATTTGTTTACCTATTAGGAAAAGATTGCCGGCTTTGCAAATCATTTCACCACACTGTTCATTTACTAAAAGACGTTACAAATTTGACACTTGTTGAATAAGGCCTGAAGGGTACAAAAAGTAATTCGTTGTTTTTTTTTCTGTTATAAAGAAAATATTAATAATATCAGACTGATTTACTATAGCTGAAAACTGACCAATCCTAACGACTATCATAAATCTCGGCAAACAAAGAAGAATTCATCGTTTAATTCCAACCAATATAATGAGAAAAGTTCCTCGAGGCTCAGAGGGTCAGCCAAAAATGAAGGAAAAACCATAAGTGCGTAAGAGCCAGCCCATCCATAACACTTGATAACGGACATATATAAAGTTACGACAATGGCCTTTGTGCTCGAGATTTTAATTCCAGAACTACAATATCTAAACTATATAAGCACTAAATTGTTTTTTTTTTATGCCGTCTAGATATAAATTTTATATGACTCTGTATATGAAACTTTTTTTGTATTAAGAGAAATACATTTTTGGACTAGAGAAAAGTTTTATGAAGAAGAATGAATTTAATCCAAGAGTTTTTTATTTAGAATTATATGACGTCCTACACAGTAATAAAATGCTGCCAATAAAACAATTCTAATGTCTCAAAAGTGTTAAAAATATGTCACCAGGAAAAATCCTGATTTCAAAGTTTCTAACCTTATTATATCTTCAATATTAAAACGTCACGAGTCATTTCCGTCGATATTAAAAAATTCTAAGTCATTCGTCATAAAATAAAAAAATCTTAGTCATTTACCTTAATATTAAAAAAATCCCAAGTAGTTCGCCTCGATAATAAAAAAAAACCCTTAGTCATTCGCCTCAATATTAAAAAAATCACAAGTCATTCACCTCAATATTAAAAAATCCTATGTCATTCACCTCGATATTAAAAAAGTTCAAGTCATTCGCCTCAACATTAAAAAAAAGCTTAGTCGTTTACCTCAATATTAAAAAATCCGTAGTCATTCGCCTCAATATTAAAAAATCTTAGGTCATTCGCATCAATATTAAAAAATCCTTACTTAGTCATTCGCCTCAATATTAAAAAATCCCAAGTCATTCGCCTCAATATAAAAAAACCTTAGTCATTCGCCGGAATATTAACAAAAAATTTAGGATTTTTTAATAGTGAGGCGAATGACTAAGGTTTTTTTAATATTGAGGCTAATGACTAAGATTTTTTTCAATATTGATGCGAATGATTGGTGATTTTTTAATATTGAGGCAAAATTACTAAGGATTTTTTAATATTGAGGCGAATGACTTGGGTTTTTTATTATTGAGGCGAATTACTTACGATTTTTTAATATTGAGGCGAATGACTTGGGTTTTTTATTATTGAGGCGAATTACTTACGATTTTTTAATATTGTGGCGAGTGACTTGGGTGTTTTAATATTGAGGCGAATGACTTGGGGTTTTTTAATATTAAGGAAAATGATAAATGATATCTATATGAATGACTTAGGATTTTTAACATTTAGGCGAGTGACTTAGAATTTTTTAATATTGAGGCAAATGACTTGGGTTTTTTAATATTAAGGCGAATGACTTAGGATTTTTTAATATTGAGGCGAATGACTCGGGATTTTTTAATATTGACGGGGATAACTTTGGATGTTATAATAATATAAGGCAAATGACTTGTTTTTGTATTAAGTCAAATACATTTTTAAATATATATCCAGTTTCAAAAAAATAGGGGTACTAAATTAGGGGTCCTTAAAAATATTCGAGGGTCCTAAAATTTGGGGCTTTTTCATGGATCCTAAAATTTAGGGTCTTTTCGGGGATGCTCTGACGTAATGTGTAACCTTCAATTAATGCAAAATTTCCAGGTTGGACCTTAGCGTTTTCTTATGGGAATTAACATGGGCAATGGGGGGAACTCTTGCTGGATAGTTACTAAACAATATTGGACAAGGGAGAAGTGACACGAAGGGGAATTAATTTAATCCAAAGTTTTACTTTTTACGTCATACAGAATAATATAATGCTGCCAATAAACCAGTACTTAAGTCTCAAACGTGTTAAAACTTGCTACCAAGAAAAAGTTTCTAACATTGTTCGACTTTGTCAAATCGTTAAAACGAATTATAAAAAAAATTCATATTTGTCACTTAGATATTTTGTTTTAGTTTTGTATTTTTATTTATGCTTATAAACTAAAAAATTTTAACTATTACAAAATATGTACAGTGTGGCTCAATTTTTTGCGATTTTTTTAAATATCCAAACTGATTTTTAAAAACTCTGGTTACTAAGGGATTCCAAATTTCGATATTCCACACCTGTAATTTTATACTTCATTTTTTCTATATTGAATTACAAGTTATAAAATTGCATATTAGAAAAGTTGAGGTTTAATTGTTAATTTTATTTACCAATGTTCCAGTATTTTGATGTATTACAATTTTATTATTTTTTTAATTTTATTCTACAATTTTCCCAAAAAAATTTATCTTTATATTTAATTACAAAATATGCACAGTGTGGCTCAATTTTTTTTTCTTATATTTACAACTCTGGTTACTAAGGGATTCCAAATTACAATATTCCAGACCTGTAATTTTGTAGTTCATTTTTTTTTGTATGTTGAATTAAAAGTTATAAAATTGAATATTGAAAAAGTTAAGGTTTATATTTTTGATTTCATTTATCAATGTTCCAATCTTTTCATTTGTTATAATTAAATTTTATTCCTTTCTCCAATTTTTTCAAAAATTATTATTTGGGTTTTAAATTTTAACAGTAAGATTAAATGCTTAATTACAAAATATGTACAGTGTGGCTCAATTTTTTCCGATTTTTTTCTGAATTTTATTAGTCTGGTTACTAATGAATTCCAAATTACATTTTATAGTTCTTTTTTTTTTGTATGTTAAATTAAAAGTTATAAAATTGCATATTGGAAAAGTTGAGGTTTATTTTTTTTTATTTTATTTATCAATGTTCCAATATTTTCATTTATTATAATTAAATTTTTTTCCTTTCTCCAATTTTCCCAAAAAAAAATTATCTGGGTTTAAAATTTTAACAGTAAGATTAAGTGATTAATTACAAAATATGTACTCAATTTTTTCGATTTTTTCTGAATTTTTCAAGGGATTTCAAATTAGAATATTCCAGACCTATTATTTTATAGCTCATTTTTTATATGTTGAATTTTTAATCTTTTTGGCATCGATTTCACTATATAAAACTCTTTGTTTTATTTTTTGAAACGATAGCACTCAGCGAAGTATTAAAATTGCAACAAGGTGTATTCATATATCCTTCGAATTTTGCTATCTCTTGCCATAAATCCGGACAGCGACCTAAATATATTTCTTGTGCGTTTTTGTCACAAAAATGAAGAGGGCAATAAATTTTTGACGTATGCCGCGTAGGGATTATGTTTTATAGTGTATTTTTTAAAAAGTTTGATCCCTTCTGCTCGGACCAGAACGATATGAGAAATGATACGGATAAATGCCGTTTTTCTGAGATAGCTTTGGATATTTTATGGGGGTACATTCCACATTTTCGGTTCGTTGTGCTGTATAAATAATGGAATGGGCCCGCGATCAGATATTCATGCTGTTGTGATATGTGGGGTGAGCGCAGCTATCGATGACACTGTTTATGTAAAGTAGACATGTATACATATCCACACTAGAACGGAAAATTCGATATAGAAAAGTTTCGATGGATTTTTTATCTCATCATTTTCATAAAACATTTTTGTTTTGAAATAAACTTAAAAAAAATTGTTCGCTTTAAAACGTATTATCTTTTTTCTTTTTATATTTTTCCAATTGTATATAAATTAATATATTCGAGAAAATGACTAAGGTTTTTTTATATTGAGGCAAATGAATTGGGATTTTTTAATATTGAGGCGAATGACTTGCGATTTTTTAATATTGAGGCGAATGACTTGGGATTTTTTAATATTGAGGCGAATGACTCTATATAGAAAAGTTTCGATGGATTTTTTATCTCATCATTTTCATAAAACATTTTTGTTTTGAAATAAACTTTTAAAAAAAGTGTTCGCTTTATAGAACGTATTTTTCTGTTTATATTTTTGCAATTGTATATAAATTAATGTATTCGAGAAAATTGATTTGAGTCCGGGAAAGTAATAAATCCGGCGTATATACTTGCCCGTTTCGAACACTAAATCATGAATCTCATAATCCATTGTTATTCTGGAGAATATTCATAGAAGGGCATTATCCAACGTAGCCCGACATGGCGACAGTTGCAAATGTGCTCGTAATTAATCACCTATTTTCGAATAATGAATTGATACGTTTATAACCATAGTCGTAACATTGTAATAATCCAACATTATTGAAAAAACTCATTAAGAATTTTTATCTCAGTTAACGAATATTTTTTTATACTGGGTGTACATTATTAAAACAGTTGAATCTTTAAAATCTCTTAATTACATTTTGATCATTTATATTAAATCAGGCGTACGCCACTAAAGTTGATATAGGTCATGTTGACTTTAACCTGAATTAGATATAAAAATGTCATCATCCTACAGTTTAATATCGAGATTCACAGTATTTATAGTATTTGTATGTTGATGAATGAAAATTAAATTCTTTGTTTTTTTTTTTATTTTAATGAAGTGTTATTTGCTGAGGTTCATTTTACCACAACGAGACCTGAATATATCAATTATTAGATGTTTAAAATTTAATTTAAATTTAAAAAAGGGACGTCAGCTAATTTTTTTTAATTTTAGTGACTACAAGAAAATAAATGGCAACAAAATTAATTTTTAAGGTCTCAATTTTTTTCGGTGATAGGATAATAAAAAACCAGAAATAAATTTAATAATTTAATTAAATAATCTTAAATTGGTAAGAGGCAATACAAAGAAATTCAAGTCAGAGAAAATTTTAAAGAGAAAACCGTAGCGATAATTATCGGCGAATTTAAAATAATTTTCCTGTGTGGAAGCATTTTGGCCATTAAGATGTTTTTTTTTGTAATATCGAGGAGAATGACTAAGGATTTTTTAATTCTGAGCGAATGACTTGGCATTTTTTAATATTGAGGCAAATGACTTGGGTTTTTTATTATTGAGGTGAATGAGTTAGGTTTTTTAATATTGAGGCAAATGACAAAATATTTTTTAATATTGAGGCGAATGACTTGGGTTTTTTAATATTGAGGAGAATGACTAAGGATTTTTTAATATTGAGGCGAGTAACTTGGGTTTAATATTGAGGCGAATGACTTGGGTTTTTTAAAATTGAGACGAATGACTTGGGGTATTTAATATTCAGTCAAATAACCCAAATCATTCGCCTCAATATTAAAAAATCCCAAGTCATTCGCCTCATTATTAAAAAATACAAGTAATTCGTCTCAATATTAAAAAACCCAAGTCACTCGCCTCAATATTAAAAAAATATTTAGTCATTCGTCTCAATATTAAAAAATCCTAAGTCATTCGCTTCATTATTAAAAAATCCAAGTCATTCGCCTCAAAATTAAAAAACCCAAGTCACTCGCCTCAATATTAAAAAAATATTTAGTCATTCGTCTCAATATTAAAAAATCTTAAGCCATTCACCTAGATTAAAAAAATCCTTAGTTATTCGCCTGGGTTTAATTTAAAGGCGAATAACTAAGGATTTTTTTAATCTAGTTGAATGACTTGGGATTTTTTAATATTGAGGCGAATGATTTGGGTTTTTAATATTGAGGCGAATGACTAAGGATTTTTTAATATTGAGGCGAATGATTTGGGTTTTTTAATATTGAGGCGAATGACTTAGGATTTTTTAATATTAACGCGAATGACTTGGGTTTTTTAATATTGAGGCGAATTACTTACGACTTTTTAATATTGAGTTGAGTGACTTGGGTTTTTTAATATTGAGGGATTTTTAATAGTGAGGCAAATGAAAAAGGATTTTTTAATATCTAGGTGAATGACTTAGGATTTTTTAACATTGAGGTGAGTGACTTGGTTTTTTAATATTGATATGAATGATTTGGGGTTTTTAATATTGATTCAAAAACTAAGGATTTTTTAATATTGAGGCAAATGACTTAGAATTTTTTAATATTGAGGCAAATGACTTGAATTTTTTAATATTGAGACGAATGACTTAGGATTTTTTAATATAGAGGCGAATGACTTAGGATTTTTTAATATTGAGGCGAGTGACTTGGGTTTTTTAATTTTGAGGCGAATGACTTGGATTTTTTAATAATGAAGCGAATGACTTAGGATTTTTTAATATTGAGACGAATGACTAAATATTTTTTTAATATTGAGGCGAGTGACTTGGGTTTTTTAATATTGAGACGAATTACTTGTATTTTTTAATAATGAGGCGAATGACTTGGGATTTTTTAATATTGAGGCGAGTGACTTGGATCTTTTAATATTGAGGTGAATGACTAAATATTTTTTTAATATTAAGGCTAATGACTTGTGTTTTTTATTATTGAAGTAAATGGCTTCGGATTTTTTATTATTGAGGCGACTGACTAAGGATTTTTTAATATTGAGGCGAATGACTAAGGTTTTTTTAATATTGAGACGAATATATAATGATTTTTTAATATTGAAGCGAATGACTTAGGATTTTTTAATATTAACACGAATCACTAAAGTTTTTTTTTTAAATTGAGGCGAATCACTAAGGTGTTTTTAATATTGAGACCAATGACTTCAGATTTTTTTTAATATTGAGGTAAATTACTAAAAATTTTTTAGACCAAGGATTTTATTTTCCCGAGAAGAGAAAGTATTGTAAACACGCTAAAAAAAATTGAAAGAAGATTTTTTTTTAAATTATCTTCGTTATAATCTAGTTATTTTTAAATTTTAATAAGATATTTTGTATTCAGAGAGCCACCCTGAATTTGAATTTTTCAAATACGGATCTGGATTTTTGAATCACTCTTTTGATAATTTATTCACCATCTTGATCTAACTTTGATTACTAAATTAATTTTTAATGACATTTCATTAGCAAAATATATTTTCTTTTTGTTAGATTAACAAATTCTACCAATGTTGCCAGATTCACTTAAAAAACATTGGTAATTTTTTTAAAAAACTATTTTTAAATTAAGCACAACAGTAATTTTTTACATTTTCAATTTTTTTCAAAACTTCTCACTTTGATCTAGCCGGACCATTCTATTTTAGCTCTTACAGTAAAAACAGTCCACTTTGTTTTAGTCTAATTATATTTTTTTTTGTTATTAATTATGTTTAAAAAATTAAATTTGATTGGTAGATTAAAAAAATTACCAATTGAGTTCAATCGTACATAAATATCTAAAATGTCTAAAGTAATGATCTAAAAATATTCTTTTGTTGATTTTTAAAAACGGTCTCGAAAGTTCGTTTATCAAAACGTATAGAAAGAAAAAATTATAGCCGTACACCCGAGCTACTACAAAACCCCATTATGCAAATCTGTGGATCGTGATCGGTATACTATTAAAACCATATGCGTGTGCTATTCTTTTTTAGTTACCTTTTGGAGAGTTGGAAGGTAAAGGGGAGGACCAATCCCTCCCAGATTGTCCCAGTTTTGCACCGGCTGTGGCAAATTACAAACCAAAAATCACAATGCCATGGAGATTTTACTAGATTGCCGCTTTTAGTAGGTAGAAATGGGGATAATGCCCGTTTATATTCTATATATCGGCGATCGAAACAGTTTTTTACTTTTGTGGTATGAATACAGATGAAAAACGAAGTGGGACCGACGCGTCGGTTCAGTAAAAATTCATTGGAAAGTTAATTCAGTTTTCGACGGCTCAGTTAAAGCAAAAAAATTATTTGAAAGTCAATAACAGTTTTTCGTTTTACACTCCATTCGTTTTCAATCAAAAAAAAAGTAATAGATTATTGATTAATCTGGTCAAAATCAATTAAAAAGAGTTTAACACAAATATAAAAAAATAATAAATGAAATAACTCATTGGAGATAAAACTCCTATAAAGTAATGGGCCAAATAGAAAATGATATAATTTACTTTAAATTTTGGCGCCAGTGTAATCTTGAAATTTTTTTGTTAACTTAGTAAAAGGCAACAATGTATTGTTCATCTCTTGAACGTAGAAAAAAGCAACAATGTATTTTTCATCTCTTGAACTTATAAAAAAACAACAATGCATTTTTCATCTCTAAAATTTGGAAAAAACATTATTTTAAAACAACGTTTCGTCTTTGAAGGGCCACCATCAACTATTTTGTTAATACGGCCCTGTACTTTTTATTTTTTAAATCCCCATTTTTTCTCTATCCCACCATACAGAACACACATTTTTTTTTAATTTTGAGAATTAATTGTATTTTAGGAATTATTCAAAGTACGGTCCTTTTATTTTTTTACATTAAAGTGGCACCATGGTTTTTATTTATAATTTCATTATTCAATTTGTCCAATTTTTTTACACCGGCCATAATATTTCAGATATGGTAAAAATATTTCGAATATATAAAAAATAAGCGTCGTTTGTAATGAAAAGTAAAAAACGTTCCATTTGACAGATTTGAAGCATATCTAGCGCCTTTGGAAAAATTGAATGTGAAAAGTAAACAACCGATTTTCCACACAAAGATCCACTCCGAAACCTGAAATTTTCTCTATTTACCCACTCGAAGTACAATTTCCAAGAAAAATAAACAACATTCGAAAATACGTGAAGGCCCGGAGAGGGTGTAAAACCAGAAAATTCACATATTGCATTTCTATAAGGAAATTTTTATACTTTTTAACGAAACCGTTCAG
Organism: Neocrepidodera transversa; assembly: GCA_963243735.1. NCBI lineage: Eukaryota > Metazoa > Arthropoda > Insecta > Coleoptera > Chrysomelidae > Neocrepidodera > Neocrepidodera transversa. The sequence continues at coordinate 2,776,949 of OY725352.1, read as the reverse complement.
AAGGAAATAGAATATATGCCGGTAGAAGAGTTTCTTAAAATGTTTCAATTTTATTATTTTTTTAATTAATATTTTTCATATTTTTTTTGACTCCACATTTTTTAAAATCATCGAAATATAAACCAAATTTATTTCAATTATATAAGGATTAAAAAAGTAAAAGACCAAAATATTTTATTAAATAGTCAGGCTCAAATATTTTTAAAAACTTAAAATTAAATTTGCACAAATAATTTTTTGTTGAATTTTTCCATTTTCCTACTACGTTTTTTGATTTGCGTATATTTAGACTAGTCTGGTATCTATATGCATAAATTCTTTTTCATTTTTCATTTTTCTTTGAATTCAGTTGATTGTTCCTGGCTTTATTTAAAATTCCAATTTTTCCATTCTTCCCTATATTTCCAGGTTTTTTAAAATTTCCCAGATTTGCCCGATTTTTCTAGATTTTCTCAGATTTTTCCCGTTTTTTCCGATTGTTACTGATTTTTAGCGATTTTTCCCGACTTTTTAAGGTTTTTTAAGATTCTTCCAGATTTTCCCAAAAAATAAAAAAAAATTTTAAGGATGGACACAAATTGATGAATCAGCAAATATTGTTAAAAATCAACATACATTGTTAAACATTAACAGAAATTGTTAAAAATCAACAAACATTGTTAAAAATCAACAAACTTTGTTAGTAATGAACATAAATTGTTAAAAATGAACAAAAATGGTTAAAAATCAATAAAAATTGTTAGAAATGAACATAAATTGTTAAAAATCGATATAAAATTCTCCAAATTGAACAGAAATTGTTAAAAATGGTCAAAAAGTAAAAAAAAGTTAAAACTAACAAAATGAACACAAATTATTAAAAATGGACATAAATTGTTAAAAATTAAATAAACAAAAATTGTTAAAAATTAAATAAACAAAAATTGTTAAAAATCATAAAAATTTAAAAAAATGAACATCAATGTTGAAAATAAGCAAAAGTTGTTAGAAATCAACAAAAATTGTTGAATTTTTCAGATTTTCAAAATTTTTCCAGAATTTTTCCGATTTTTTTCGAATTTTCTTGATTTTTAGTGATTTTTCCCAATTGTTTCTAATTCTTCCTGATTTTTTCAGATTTTTTCCAACTTTTCCGGATTTTTTCGATTTTTGCCAATTTTTTTAATTTCCTTCTGTTTATTATTTTCTTCATGAACAAAAACTGTTAAAAATAAACGAAAATTATTAAAATCAAAAAAAAATGTTAAGAATGAACATAAATTGATAAAAACCAACAAATATTGTTAAAAATGAACAAAAATCGTTAAAAATTAACAGAAATTGTTAAAAATCAATAAACATTGTTAAAAATTAACATAAATTGTTAAAAATCAACAAAAGTTGTTAAAAATCAACAAATATTGTTAAAAATCAACAAACTTTGTTCATAATGAACATAAATTGTTAAAAATGAAAAAAAATTGTTAAAAATCAACAAACATTGTTAAAAACCACTAAAAATTGTTGGAAATGAACATAAATTGTTAAAATTCTTTAAATTGAAGAGAAATTGTTAAAAATGGTCAAAAAGTAAAAAAAAGTTAAAAATCATCAAAATTTAAAAAAATGAACATCATTGTTAAAAATAAACAAAAATTGTTAGAAATCAACAAAAATAAATATAAAATTCTACAATTATCAGAAATTGATAAAATTAATAACAACTTACTAAAAATAAACAAAATTGTAACAAATTACCACAAAAAAAACATCAACAAAAAATGTTAATAATGAACATAAATTGTTTGAAGTGAATATAAAATTCTACAAAATAAGCACAAATCGTTAAAAATGGATATAAAAATGAAATAAACACAAATTGTTAAAAATCGACAAACGTTGTTAAAAAGGAATGAAAATTGTTAAAAATTAAAATAAACACAAATTTCTTCAAAACGAACAGAAATTGTTAAAAATAGATACGAAATTAATTAAAATGAATAAAATTATTAAAAATTAACAAAAATTGTTAAAAATATAAATTGTTAAAAATTGTCAAACATTCTTAAAAATCAACAAAAATTATTAAAAATGGACATAAATTGTTAAAAATTAAATGAACAAAAATTGTTCAAAATCAACAAATATTGTTAAAAATCAACAAAAATTGTTCAAAATAAAAATAAATTATTAAAAACCAATAAAAGATGTTAAAAAATGAACTTAAATTGTTAAAAATGAATAAAAAATGTTCAAAATTAACAAAAATTGTTAAAAATAAACATAAATTGTTAATAATTATCAAACGTTCTTAAAAATCAACAAAAAATGTTAAAAATGAACTTAAATTATTAAAAATGAACAAAAAATGTTAAAAATTAACAAAAATTGTTAAAAATTAGTGCAAATTGTTAAAAATGTGCAAAAATTGTTAAAAATGGACACAAATTCATAAAAATCAACAAAAATGTTTAACAGATTATATATATTATATAGTGTTATTTCTTAATATATATTCATTTAATATGTAGAACTTGCGCTCTCACCATTTTTTTAAAATTTAACCTGTGATTAATTATAAAGATTTCTGTAATAAGGAAAATGCAGAATTTTATGACTTTTTTTTAATTTTGGTAATAACGCATTTTGAAATCAAATTTTTCATGATTATCATGTAATTATTTACTATAACGATTTCTACTGGCATATATAGTGGTCTGAATCAGACGTGATTTGGGGTTTTCCCGACGTTAAGCTCTAGAGGAACATCGCACTCTGCGATGATTTGCAATGAAGACGACTGGCGCCTGAAAAGAATCGTCGCGACGTCACCATATCATACATCATCAGCGTTTTCATCTTGAAATTGATGATATTAAGCAATATGCAGTCTGCAAATATCGCAAGCTGGATTTATCGAATCTAATGGAATCATAATGAAAACGAGATAGAGCAGCAACTGCTTGATAAATTTATCTTAGATATTTCCAAAAATGATGCTGATATAGAATGAAAATTTTACTTTGCTTTCAGAAGTTAAAGTCAGTTTAAATTTTGTTTTATATGTATATAAACCAACATTGCGGTAGAGAATTTTGCTAATCCGGCTCACTTGTAACAATTATCATTCCATTTTATTTGATATTATAGCATGCCAATATATATATAAATTTCTGGTTAATACTATTGATTTTTATTTTAAACAATTTATGGTAAGCCACGACAATCCGGTTTTAGTTATTTGAAATAATGTTTTAGAGGTACAATTTTTAACAATATAAACGTGTGGCGAACAAAGGTTTTATTTATGTGAAAACGAAAAAATCGTTTATTTTATTAAAGCACTGATTTTAGTCGGAAAATCTTTGGAAAAGAAAGAAAGTCGTAGACCCAATGATACATTCAACAGCGTTAAGTAAAATCCCTATTGAGCAAAGTTCGGTCTCTCTTACAGCCGTATTTCTAAAGGTCTATTCAAAATGCAGGATAAGTAGTCGCATATTTCATCCGGTGGCCTCTTTTCTCTACTTCACATGTATATTAAGCCAGTTAATTAGAATAGTCGCTTTTCTGCGGTTCGCTCACGACTATGACGGAGACTGGTTAAAGTTGTTTATAAGATGGACAAAATATTTTTGTTTTTAAACATGCCACATGAATAAAAAAAAAACAAATTATATTCATACCTTGCCCTTTCCATTTCAATGATAATAAAACGTAGAAAAATAATGAACAGATTCAGTCCTAGTAAACCCGTGTATTTTAATTTATTTTATTAAAAGAAATATTGCCTATCTAAATCTAGCCTGTGTATTAAAAAAAAAGAAAATATAACACAATTATTATTTATTTTATTAAAAGAAGTCTTGGGTTTCTAAATATAGCTTACGTATTAAAAAAAAAGAAAATATAACTTCCATTTATTTCGTAAAAAAATATATATCAGGATCCGAACCTGGAACTTCCATATATAACGTCTACACGCTAACACTGGACCACTCCGTTCACAGTGATGAACAATCAAACTTTCAAGTTAACGTACAATAAGAGCCGATTGGGGCGAAACGAATAATGCGCAAGCGTGCATCAAGTATTTAGAATAGAATTTGTTTCTCTAAACGCCAGTGTCCTAGTAAGGTCGCAGGAGAAAAAATCACAACAGGCCAAGAAGAGAAAAAAAGAGCTAATTTAGAGTTGTTTATAGAAGGGACAGTGTAACGCACTTCGGTCGTTACGTGTCACTTATGGCGCTTTGGTTCAGGTCTCGGATTGCCTCGAGCGCCACCATCAGTTTATAGTATGAAGGCCACTTGCTCTGGCAGGTTCAGTGAAGAAAGAAATACTCCAGGGGTCATTATGGTCTCGACCAATTCCGTGTCGGCCGGTAGGGCATACTTTACTTGCCCTCCTGGACTGCGTTAGAGTATCTAATCAAACTGCAAAAATGAATCGCAAGCCGTATTATACACATCTCGCAGGCGAAGTGTTAACTTTGTACAACGGATCACGTTTGCCCATATGTTCAACAGAAGGTCGCGGTGTTTATTTACATTTTTCGTTTTCACGGTGCATTTTGATTTTAGCTATTTACGGTCTACTGCCGGTCGTAACTAATTATGACAAGTATTAGGAAGAAACTAATTATAATAATTATTTTTAGATGTAAGGACGGGGTTAGAATTATTATTAATAAGTAAAAATAATATGAACCAAGATTAGGCAATTGAAAATATTGGTAAATTCGTAACTTCGTTACAACAGGAGGAACTAGAAGGCTCGATGTGCCAACTACTCCATGACTGTCTGGTATTGGGATATGTACCAGCAAAATGGAGATCTAGAAGAATTGTCTTACCCAAACTGGGTAAAGGGTGCTACGCAGAAGTCAAACCTTACAGACCTATCAATCTGACATCTAAAAATTTGCATACCAATTTAGGAAATCGTGTAACGCTGCGATTCACACGCTAGCGCTCAAGGCGGAACAAGCATTGGACTGTTAAGAAAATACAAAAACATAGTGGGAGCTATATGGAGACGAGGTGCCGCTCAGAGTATTACTCGATGGGTAAACTTCATGCTTCAGCATAGAAATGTTTACAGTACTCTTTACAACGTAAGAAAGGAAGTCGTTGCTACTAAGAGGTGCCCTCTCCCCACTAATTTGGTTCCTGGTGGTTGATTACCTTCTTAGCTAGCTAGAGAGAGAAAATATCTACGCCCAAACATTTTCCAACATTGTAGAAGGATGATGCCTGAAAGATGGATTATCCGCGAATCCGGCAAAAACAACGGAAAAAGCTCTGAGAGCTCTCTGGACTTACAAAAGGATGTTATGGGGTCTAAGTGAACCCGGGAATGATGGCTCTATACCAAGGTTGTGAGACCCACCGGAACCTGCCTCTTCACATTATGGTAACACTAAGTGAACAGCGCGAACTTAGCTAGGCAGCTGGGCAAGCTACAGATAGTAGCATGTCTTCTGATTACAGGGACATTTAGAACAACGTCAACTGCGGCTTTGTGCTGGGTATAGGGTGAGAACTTTCAAGGAATGGATACCATTTCATGATTGCAGAAAAACTAAGAATAAATCCGGTGCTAACTATGCCATCGGACAGAATACGTGTCAGCCACAATATTGTGAAACCCTTGGAGGTAAACATACCTTAAAAGGAACAGAAAAATCAGGTATGGGTCCAAAACAAAAAATAGTACAGGTGCTGGATTCTATGATATGAACTCAGAAAGAACATACATTTTAAACTTGGGTTCTATGATAACGATCTTTCAATTGGAAATAATTGCGATAAATGCTTGCATAAATTTGATGTTACACCGCGAGGATCTTAAAAATAAGCAAATATATAATTATTAATAACAGATAGTCAAGCATCCCTTAAAGCAATGAAAATCATTGAAATTCAGTCCAAACTAGTGTTAGAAGGTCATAAAAACCTAAATGCCCTAGCAGAACATAACAAGATAACTCTTGAATGGCAACGAAGCAAACGAAGAGACAGATTGCCTATTAACATATATAAATTATATCGAGCACGGCACTGGACTGGAATTAACTTAAACTTATGGGAAAGGCAACCTTCCTTCGATAAGGTACGTCATACCAGTTGAGCCTCCGTCCGACGGATAGAGACACTGATGCCGATATTCTGATCTAATGGCACGATTCAATCTTTTGTCATTAGTTGCAGTAGGAGTTCGAGTTGTAGTGGAAGTCCAAGTTCCAGTGACAGTTCGAGTTCCAGTGGCAGTCCTAGTTTGAGTTGGAGCTCGAGCCGAGAACCAGATACAGTACTTATTCAGCCGTCAGCGACCTTTAGAGATAGGTCAAGCTGAAGGAAGTTCAATTGTATCGGAACCATCAACCGACCTCCAGGCCAACCTGGAATATATGCCTATACCGTCCGACATATTGTAGTACTTCGTACACTATATATAATTCCCTTTATTTATTTATTTTTCCTTTTGTTATTTTATCGTTTGATTTTGAAAACCGCTGAATCTTTTTTCTTGTTTTTCTCACCTTCTGTGCGGCTAAACTACCACGAAAATCATCTGTGCAATGTCAACTAAACTTTTAGAATCGATGACACTGACAGATATTGAGGTTAAGATTCATGTCACCGCAAAACATTCCAAAATTAAATGATATATATAAAACTTTATATTTCTACATGTGCTCTTACAAATAAAAGTCATGGAAAGTTCTGGTTGAAACGTAACAACCACTATAGACATCACCATAGTTAAGAATCGTGTGGCACACCTTTTCTTCTTCACCGTCGCCGGATTTTGGTATCAATAAAAGCAATTATTTTGATTTAATGAATTTTATTTTTCACATTTAGTAGCTAATATCCAGGAAATTAATCCAAGGCATTGGTCGATACCATAACGACCCATGGAGTATTTCTTCCCCACTGATGCTGCCAGTTCAAGTAACCTTCACACTATAAATTGAAGGTGGCGCCCGAAGGAATCTGAAACCTGGACTAATGCGCCAAAAGACCACTTGATGACGCAAAGGGCGTCACAATTAAAGAACAAAGATAGTCAAAAGCGCTCATAGAAAATCCAATAGATGGGAGCTTAAAACTGCAATAGGAGTCCTGTCAGGACACTGCAGGCTCAGAAGACACCTGAACGTCATAGGAGTATCGGGAAATGTGAGGAAGAGGGTGAAACTCCTCTTGTTGAACACCTGAACAAGGAAAGAGAATGGCACTTTGAGGTACACTATTCTTGACTTTTTCAACAGTACTGGTCTGATGTGAAAGCTGGCATAATAGGCTTAGAGCCTTAGTGCAGATGAGACCTAAGTATTTATTTTCTATAAAAATTATATCCCAAAAAATTCCCAATTCAAAAATGACTTTAAAAAAATTCTAAAAATATTCAGTTTTTAATAATTTACAAGGAAATAAAATTATTCTAAAATTTTAGTATGGTTATAATGTAAAAATTGTGTCCAGCTATAATGTTAATTACGAGAAGTGCGTCGCGACGACGACATACAGAGGAATGGCGTTAAATTAGTTGAACCCTTAATCCCATTCGATTAAACCGACGGAGGAGGCCGAATTAAAAGCGGCCGAATAATAGGCTAGACAATATCCTTGGAAGGACGAGCTCGTTTCCTTTTAGAGAAACCGAAAATGTTGTCTGTACTTCACGTTTACTATTTGGGGACTTTGTTAGGTGATCGTTAATTACAGATCCAGGTAATTTGGGGAATTTATACCCTAATATCTGCTATTTATAGAGATACAATATTTATCAATTAAGAATAAAATAACTAAAAATTGTACTTTAATTAAAATCAGTTTTAATGAAACAGTTATTCGATTGCGAGTTTTTTTTATTAAATTTTTCAATTAACCATCTGCCAATATCAGCTTAATCACCTTGTTGATGCACAATGTGTATGAACTTTAATAATCGTTAGCGCACAAATGCTAACATAATTAAATACCATTGTTGGTTGTTAGTAGCTTTATAAATCTATATTTTAAATTTGCTTATAATTTCCAATGTTTATATTTGTATAACGTACCGCGCCGAACGCAATATTTGCTTTAATTTTGTATCGCATTGGAAATGGAAATTTCATTCCGTATTTGAAAATTATGAATTTCGGACTACATAAAAGTTTTTTATTGAAATTATTAAAAAAATTTGTTTTAGAATCAAAAATGTTTATTAAATTAGTTAAAATACTTTGTTAATATTTTAATTAACATTTATATGTAATTATAATGAAGTCTATAGGAAAATTCATACCGCATAAAAAAATATATGTACATCTATGTGTAAACACGAAATAATATTAAATAATCAATAACTCTAGAATTGTAAGTTTCTCTAGTATTAGAAATAATATTTGAATTTAATTTATAGTTTTCATATTGTTTAGCCCCGGTAATAAAAAAACTATCACAGTTATTAAAATGTACTAAATGTAGTTAGAAAGAGAAAAAAATGTACTATATGAGAGAATTTTTTCAAAATTTTAGATAAAAAATTGTGGCTGTGAGAATAGGGAGAGACCACAATTTTAATCACCCTCATTTTGGTCTCTCCCTTTTCTCAAGATCATAATTCTTGCTTAAATTATTTGAAAAAATTTCTGCTTATAGTATTTTTTATTCTCTTTTGAATGGTGATGAGTTCATTTTAATATATTTTTTATTTTTTTGTTATGAGATATGAAAAGTATTTTTATTCAAATTGTCAATTCCTCCTTTGAAAAACGTCATACGTACGTCCATGTGCAAAAATAAATTATAATAAAATGTAGAACTGTAGTCTCTATAACCAGTTTTCCAAAAATTCTGAAATTTTCCAGTGGCGTAAGATTTCTTCTTTAATATTTTTACTGTCTTGTTTTTTCTTTACAATTTTGGATTAAAAAAATTGAAAAAACTTATAATCCATGAAAAAAATTGTCCAGTGGCGTAAGGTCTTGTCTTTAATATTTTTATTGTCTTGCTTTTCTCCACAATTTTTGGTTTTTAAAAATTTAAAAAATTCATAACCCATGAAAAAAATTATATGTACGTCTACGTGTAAATAGGAAATAGTAATAAATAATAAGTAACCCTATACTTCTTATTCGACTGATAATTTATATTTTTTTTAGCATTAGGACCAATATTTGAATTTAAATTTCTAGTTTTCATATTGGTTAGCCCCTGTAACTAAAAAACTATAGATGTTATTAAAACGTGCTAACTGTAGTTGGAAAGAGAAAAAAATATACTATATAAAAAAAATTTTTCAAAATTTTAGATAAAAAATTGTGGTACAGAGAATAGGGAGAGACCACAATTTCAATTTTCCTCATTTTGGTCACTCCCTTTTCTCAAGGCCACAATTGTTGCTTAAATTTTTTGAAAAAATTCCAGTTATAGAATTTTATATTCTCTTTTCAATGATGTTAAGTTTGTTTTAATATGTTTTTTAGTTTTTTTGTTATGTGATATAAAAGGTATTTTTATTCAAATTGTCCTCTCCTCCTTTGAAAAACGTCATATGTACGTTCATGTGCAAACATAAATTATTAATAAAATGTAGAACAGTAGTACCTATAATCAGTTTTCCGAAAATTTTGGAATTTTCCAGTGGCGTAAGGGCTCTTCTTTAATATTTTTACTGTCTTGTGTTTTCTTTACAATTTCGGAATAAAAAAAAAATTATAATCCATGAAAAAAATAAATGTACGTCCATGTGTAAATAGTAATAAATAATAATTAACTTTATAATTGTAATTTTACTGATAATTTATATTTTTTTTAGCATTATAATTAATATTTGAATGTAAATTTCTAGTTTTCATTTTGTAAAAAATACTATCAAAGTTATTAAAATGTACTAAATGTAGATCGAGAGAGAAAAAAATGTACTATATAAGAGATTTTTTTCAAAATTTTAGATAAAAAATTATGGCCATGAGAATAGGAGAGACCACAATTTTAATTTCCCTCATTTTGGTCGCTCCCTTTTCTCAAGGTCATAATTGTTGCTCAAAATTTTTGAAAAAATTTCTGCTTATGGTATTTTTTATTCTCTTTTTAATGGTGTTAAGTTTATTTTAATATATTTATTAGTTTTTTTGTAATGAGATATAAAATGTCTTTTTAATCAAATTGTACTCTCCTCCTTTGAAAAACGTCATACGTACGCTCATGTGCAAATATAAATTATTAATAAAATCTAGAACTATAGTCTCTATGAACAGTTTTCCAAAAATTCTGAAATTTTTCAGTGGCGTAGGTTCTCTTCTTTAATATTTTTACTGTCTTGTGATTTCTTCATAATTCTGGATTAACAAAATTGAAAAAAATTATAATCCATGAAAAAAATTAAATGTACTTCCATGTTTAAATAGTAATAAATAATAAGTAACTCTATAATTATAATTCTATTAATAATTTATATTTTTTTTAGTATTATAACCAATATTTGAATGTAAATTTCTAGTTTTCATATAGTAAAAAAAATACTATCAAATTTATTAAAATGTACTAAATGTAGTTCGAAAGAGAAAAAAATGTATTATATAAGAGAATTTTTTTGAAATTTTGGATAAAAAATTATAGTTGTGAGAATGGGGAGAGACCATAATTTTAATTTTCCTCATTTTGGTCTCTCCCTTTTCTCAAGGTCACAATTTTAGCTTAAAAATTTTGAAAAAATTCCCAGCTATAGTATTTTTTATTCTCTTTTCAAAGATATTGAGCTTATTTCAATATACTTTTTTGTTTTGTAATTATGGGATATAAAATGCATTTTTATTCAAATTGTTCTCTCCTCCCTTAAAAAACAGTAACTGTACGTCCATGTGCAAACATAAATTATTAATAAAATATTGAACTGTAATCTGTAGAATCACTTTTGGTTTTATCTAGTCTTAGAAATAGTATTAAGTTTGTTGTAATATATTTTTTAAATACAGGGTTGTCTCAAATAATATTGATCGATTTTAAATGTAAATGTACAGCTTATTAATTGCCCTAAAGAAATCGGGTTTTCGTTTACCCAAAAGATTTTTATGTAGTTTGTTTACATTTTATCCCATCAATATCCCGATCTATTAATTTTGGTCAAAATAAATGGAAAAAATATGTATTATTTTAAATAGAACACGCTGTATATCACGATTCTAGAAAATGTATAGTTTAATATATTTTTCTTTTCTACAAATAAAGATATTCGAGTTTTTAAGAATCACTGCATTTTTCCGTATTCTTATAGGCTGACATTTAAAGTAATAATGTTATTACATATTTTGTCCACCCTGTAGAGAAAGTTTTTATATAAATTTTTATACAATAATGAGAAAAATATTTTGGTCATATTTTCGCTACTGATTATTTTCAAAAACGCTTTGACCTTGGCAATAGGTCTTTGAGGTTATTTTTAACAATCAGACGCCGTTGCAGATCTCTTCAAAAAGTAAGAAAGGCTGAATCCGGATGAGAATAAAACAGTTCTAAGCAGTGATATAATTAAAAAATTATAATAAAAAGTATTAAAAAATATAGCAAAAGAACAGTAATTAATTGATGAATAAGAAGAATTTGATTGAAATTATTTTGAAAGAAATAAATATATAAAAAGGTAGGGAAAAAGGTGGAGAAAAAGCGAAAAAAAGTTTTAAATATAAAGAAATCCCAGTGAGGTAAAGCGTCTTTTTTAATATTTTTAATTACAAATTTTTAAAAAATTCATACCCCATGAAAAAAATTATATGTACGTTTATGTATAAACACGAATTATTAGTAAATAATAATTAACTGTAGAATTGTAATTCTACTAGGAATTTATATTTTTTTAGTATTAGAAACAATATTTGAATTTAAATTTCTAGTTTTCATATTGTTTAGCCCCTGTAACTAAAAAACTATTAAAGTTATTAAAATATACTAAATGTAGTTGGAAAGAGAAAAAAATTAACTATACAAGAGAATTTTTTCAAAATTTTAGATAAAAAATTGTGGTTGTGAGAATAGGGAGAGACCTCAACTATAAGGATTTTTTAATTTTCCTCGTTTTGGTCTCTCCCTACTCTCAAGATCACAATTATTGTTGAAAAATTTTGAAAAAATTCCCACTTATACTATTTTTAATTCTCTTTTTAATGGTATTAAGCTTATTTCAATACTATTTTTGGTTTTCTTTTTACGGGATATAAAAATCATTTTTATTCGAATTGTCCACTCCTCTTTAAAAAATGTCACATGTACGTGCATGTGGAAACATATATTATTAATAAATTGTATAATTAGAGTATATTTAATATTTCTTATTTTTTATTTTTTTTTAATAATATACAGTGTGATGATTAATTAAGTATTCCCGCTTCCCCCCGCCCCTGTCAACTTGTTTATTTTAATAAAAAAAACCACTTGAACACGTGAACTTTTACATCCGAGTATCTGATGGTATAAAAGTTTCGGTATTTAGATCAACCCCCTACAGGTACTAACCACCCCATCAATCAGATAACTAGCACGGGGGTGATGTGACACTTCATTTGAAAGGTTATAAAAATCTGATTTCAAAAATATATCACAATAATTGTTAACGTTTACGAAAATTCTGAAAAAAGTGATTATTAGAAAATTTATTGCTTCAACAATATTGAATAATATCGTAACCACTAACCAAAACTAACTTAACTTATCAGCATCTCCTGATAATGTTAACATAGTTAGCGAAACGTGCGTAAAGTGCTAAAAAAAATGTTTTTATCCCAACATATACAATGCTTATACACTTAATTGTATATTCAGCTACTCCATCTTCAGGCAATGCTATAATTATGTCATCAATATATTATTTTCCAAATTAAGTTCAATTTAAAAAAAAAATACGAATAAATAATTTACTTTTAATTTTTATTAGTTATTTTTGTAAAAAACAGAAGATTATCCATACTCAAATGTGGTAAGATTATTTAACAAATAATAAAAAAACTCCAAGTCATACCACAATTATTTATATAAAGTTAATGATTAAAATTGAGCGACAACATGTTTCGGCCAAACAATGGGAATCATCAGGCAGAAAGTCGTTAGTCAAGTACGACAAATTACAAGTAAATTAATATGGTATGAAATTTAACATACTGAACATGTGAAAAACGGAAGAAATAACTTAAAACCACAAAAACTTACAAGTTAAATGTTTTAAAAAAATTTTATAACGCCAAGCAAAAAAGTCCATAACGCTTAGCGTTATTAATTTTTTTTGAAACATTCAACTTGTATTTTTTTGTGATTAAAGTAATTTTTTTCGTTTTTCACATATTCAGTATGTTAAATTTCATATCATATTAATTTTCTTATAATTTGTCGTACTTGACTAACGACTTTCTGTCTGATGATGGCCATTGTTTGGCTGAAACATGTTTCCCCTCAATTTTAATCATGCATTAACTTTATATAAATAATTGTGGTATGACTTGGAGTTTTATTATTCGTAGAGTTATTTTTGTATCAGACTGTACTATTATCGAGTACAAGCTTATTCGCCTTAGTTCTTTTTACATTTTTTTAATGTTGAATAATAATAGGTTTATATTATTCAAATTCAAATTCAATCTAGCAACTTATAAAATATTAAAAGTTAATAATGTAAAGACCCCAACTAATTCGTTCGGTACTCGATGGAGTGTGTAAGTAAATGGCATTCATTCGACATTCCGGTGTTTATTGCATAGCGTATACGAGAGATGGGATGATGGCCGTTCAACGTGGACGCCGGCGTGCATACGCCAACTTGATTATATGCTCGCCGTGGGGTCGTTTACATTTCCTACTTGTTATCAGGATGACAACAGCCTAACATCGTTCCAACCAACCACTAGTATAGTGCCGGTAAACAATATAACACCAGAGGGAAAGAGACAAGAAGAACAAATTTAGTCCGAGCACTTAAGATTTAGTTTATTTTAAAGTACATAAATTATATGTTATACTAGTTCATTATTGTGTTTTTATTGCTTAGTTACCAATTACATAAAGGTGTACCTTACGCCCGTGCGGGAATAAAATGAACTTTATGGACTGTGCGGGCATAATGTGCATTTTATGACCCGTAAAGTACACTTTATGGCCGCGCGCGGGCATAAAGACAAAACACAGTTTTTGTTTAACTTTTTTTTTTAAATATTTATATTGTGTATACAATATTACTAGTAAGACATAAAAGTTTGTATGCATCGCGGGTATAAATAGAGGTATATGACCTCGGGCCAGAGGCCCTCGAGTTTGTAAGATCAGCCCTCTCGGGGCATAAACATCTATTTATATCATTGGTACATAAATAACTATATTATGCAACTACTAAAAATTTATATTTTGAAACTATTAAATGTTTATTAAATCGAAGAGGTTATCCATATCTCAAATGTGGTCCAAGTATTTTTGAAATAAATAAAACACGAAGTCAGTACCACAAAGTATATATTGAAAGGGATGATAACAGGCGACTAGTTTCGGCTAAATAGCCATCATCAGGCCTACAATGTTCAGAACAATGATTATTTACCATTTTTTAAAAATTTTTAAAGTATAACTTACCGAACAAAAAATTGTATTGGAATTACAAAGTAAAAGACATAAAAATAGTAACCGCGCGGTTGTTATGCCAACATAATAAAAAATTATTAGGTGGTACATTAATAAACTAACAAACTAGTAACTTAAACGTAGTAAAAAGGGGGGTGAAATTCCACATTATGGATTAATGGGTAACAGAAAGCTGTTACCAGAAAACAACATAATGCCGTGAATGAATTCCAACCCTTCCAAAAAGGGCAGAAAATTAAAGAAAGGTAGTAAAAGTGGTACCTCAGATCACATATTAATTTTAATTTTGAAATTACCGAAAGCAACTGAGTGAGTACCATGAGGTAACACAACCATGACAAGATGGGAGTCGCAAAATGACATTGACAATTGACATGACAGTGACAAAGGACACTGACAATGACAATTGACAATGACATTATTGTGTGTGACAATTAGCAAACATGGAGGTAAAAACGTCTAAATCTTACAAAGTAGAATGAATTAAAAACAAAACAATAAATGAATATAAAATTTAGAGATATGAACACTAGTATGAGATTGAGTACAAGACACGAAATGAATCTTAAAAATCAAAAAGTATGAGAAATTGGGAAAACAGAAGAAAGAGAAGAATGATAAAGGTGAACTAAGGGTTAGAAGAAAAAGTGAGGTTAGAAAAGTGACATGGAATAAGCAGGAAAACAAAGGAGTCAAGAATGACTAGGTAGAAAGCAGAAAAGGGTTGCAAAAATAAATAAGGGAAGGGAAATCTGTGTGAGTGGAAAAAATCAAAACAAACAAACCTAATGATTAGATAATGTCATTAAAGTTGTTAGCTAAAAAAAATATGGTTTTCTTTGGGTCTTAGATGTTCGTTGACACAAATAAAGTTGTTGTTAAGATGGGAGTGAATTTCAAGCATTTCCTAATTTCATATAAAAGAGAGGCAAAAATAGATAGATAACTTTGGATATATTGAAATCACCAAAAATAAATTTCAGCAGTGCCCCCCACTACTATACCGACGTTACCTTTTTCCGACCATCCATATACTGCTAAGAATTTTTTTTCTCTGAAAAAATGATTGGTACTTGTCTATTTCCCAAACACAAAAATATGACATTTTCTTAATTGAAAGTTCTACCTCCGTTAACTAGTCTTTACGTACGGCCTCCAAGGGTTATCTATAAATTTCAGCGCAGCCCCCACACTATTAGACCGACGTTACCTAAATTTTTAGACCATATATATAGTGCTAATAATTTTTTTTCTCTCAAAAAATGATTGGCACTTGTCTATTTCCCAAACACAAAAATATGATATTTTCTTAATTGAAAGTTCTAACCCCCGTTAACCAGTCTTTGCGTACGGCCTCCAAGGGTTATCTATTTCCTCGACGGACAACGATGTCAAACAGTCCAGAAGCCTCGTTCGGAATACTTGATGAGTGAATGAAATAATTTTCAGCAAACGGCCAATTGATTTTAGGCGCTTCGGAGTTGATTTCCTCGAGGGTAATAAATGTGAAATAGTGTTATGGTTATAGAGTTTCTGATCAAAGGAACCGATTTCTTGAGGATTAACGGATTTTTTATCCAATGATTTATTGGAAATATTCACAGTTTCCAGTACAAAAATTGTTAAATAAATAAAAATATATTTTAATTTATCCCGATAATTTAAAAATCTTAACTCATTGGACGTTCTTTTTTTACCATATTTTTAGTGTTTTAAAATAAATTGAATCGCAATATCGACTTTACGGAGAAGGTAGCTTGTGAACCGAATGTTTTATTTTTCACTTCGGAATTTATGTTGACAACACCTCACTAAATTCATACCAAGCACTGTAGAACCAAAACCCAAAAACCTGACCAAAATTTGCAAATTTAGTCTTGTTAAAAAGAGTTAAATATAGTAGAAATATTGTAATGAAATACTCTGTATGAGTTATTTGTTATTTGATTGTTAAAAGTTTGAATAACATAAATAATTTAATGATTTTTGAATTTTATAAATAGAGTTAATTGTTCAAAGCATTTATTGAGAGTAATTGGTATATAAAATATTTAAAATCAACAATTGTGGAGTAATAAAAAAAATCTTGTATTATTGAATCATTATTATAATATAAATAATTATTATTTGTATAAGAATCTAATAGAAAAGTTAAATTTTGAAATTAAAGTAAATTTTTACTGTATAATTAAAAAGGAAATGGCAAGATAATCAAAAGTGATTAAAAGAAAAAAATTATTTGTTAATCAAGTAACAAAAAAAATTTTAATTTTGAGTAAGAGACAGTTAAAAAAAATAATAAACAAGTCAAAATATTATTGATAAAATTTTTGAAAATTGTCAGAGAAATTTTATGATGAAATATTGAATGGTAAATGTAAAGGAATGTAAGAAAATTATGAAATTATATACCAATGAACGATGAAATTTTTTTTAATTAAACACAAAAAAAATTGTGAAATAAAATTCTAGTTAGTGAAGACCAGTATAATTTACAATGGTACTCAATCCATAGTAAAAGAAAGAAGAAAGTAAGAATATATTTGAAAGAAGAGAAAGAAATCATAGTTTTAGAAGTAATTATACATAAAAAGGCAAGAAGAGGAATATATCAGGATAAATATAAATTTTTATTTTTTTTTGATGATTATTTTTATAATATAAAATTGAAGTAGTATATTATTCTGCGCAAACTCCGAAAGCACATCTTTAGATTCAGTTTTTTACACTCTTTTGAACATGGAAACAAACATTTTAAATTCAGTAATACAGGGTGTTGTGTTTGGGATGACCAAATTTGTACATTTTTTGTGAAGTCGGATCTGGATTTTGTTTTTCATCAATGTCTGAATGTATTTGGCAACTTAGGAATAATGTATAGCAAAAATATAAAAAATATACAGAGCGGATTGTAAGTTATAGGGCATTAAATAAATGGACAAAATAGATAAAACACCCTGTATCTCAGTTATTAAAACCGCTAGACCCATCATATGGGAGTTATTTAGAATCACCTAGATGCCCCCTATTTGCAGTTAACGTATGCCCGTTTCCCAATAAAACCCTATCTCAAAAAGTCTGCACCATATGGGAAAAATTTTTATTATTCATTTGACAGAAAATATTATTCTTGATAAAAGTTGGTGCATTGCGTAAAACTGCTATTTCAAGTGTCAAACTTTCAAATTTCTAAATTGTACATAGGGGCGGCCAAAAATATGAATTTTGACCAAGAGTAAAGTACCCTTATTTTTGACAATATCAAAAAAATGTATTTAGAAAAGTTGTTTGGAATTAAAAACTACACTCAGATTTAAAATCGTAGCCTCCTTCGCAAAAAATCCATTTTGTTATGTTTTTAGCCTAAAGCTCAAAATAATATTATTTCGGATACACTTTAGGGGCCTTCCTTCAATCACTTTAATACATTTTGGTTAAAAAAATTTGATTTTCGTCGTTATTTTTACACCATTCTCGGCCTTTTTTAAAATTGTTATGATTTTTGGTTTTTTCTTGGTGCAAAGTTGAAATTTCACCCTGTAGACAAGTACATAAAAACTACCATTATGATTTAATTGAAGAAAATTAGTAAAAAAAAATACCCCAACGTTTTTAGTATCAAATTGTAAATAACATTCACTTATTTACGTCAAAAAAATATTTTTAAATTTAACATTGTAAAACAAAACCTAGCTAAAATTGACTAAACAAAATGAAGCTTTGAAAATTAAAATAAAAAAAAGAAAATAAAAATTAAAAAATAATGGTTATTAATTTTAAAGGTGTAAAATCAAAACTAAACTAAACAAGATTAAACTTTTTAAAATTGAAATAAAAACAAAGAATATAATATTTACAAAAATAAGGGTACTTTACTCTTGGTCAAAATTCCTATTTTTTGCCCGCCCCTGTATACCATTTAGAAATTTGAAAGTTTGACACTTGAAATAGCAG
The DNA here is from genome assembly GCA_963243735.1 of Neocrepidodera transversa. Taxonomy (NCBI): domain Eukaryota; kingdom Metazoa; phylum Arthropoda; class Insecta; order Coleoptera; family Chrysomelidae; genus Neocrepidodera; species Neocrepidodera transversa. The sequence goes on along the minus strand of OY725352.1, from coordinate 2,758,401 downwards.
TTTTACTCAATGCACCAACTTTTATCAAGAATAATATTTTCTGTCAAATGAATAATAAGATTTTTTCCCATCAATGTTATCAAGTGAAAGACCCTTAAAAAATTGAACACTGCGTAACGAAATTTAATATTTCATTATAAGGATACTGATGTGTGAAAATTTTATTTATCAAAATTATAATTAATAAAAAAAGAACAGATTAAAAAAATTAAAACAATAAATTTATGAAATAACAATAAACCTTGTAATAACTATAATCTACCTCTATCATGTGAAATTTCAACTTTGCACCAAGAAAAAACAAAAAATCATAGAAATTTTAAAAAAAGGCCGAGACTGGTGTGAAAATAACGAAAAAAACTAAATTTTTTTAACCAAAATATATTATAGTGATTGAAGGAAGGCCCCTAAATTGCATTATCATTTTGAGCTAGGCTAAAAACATAAAAAAATAGATTTTTTGCGTAGGAGGCTGTGATTTTAAATCTGAGTGTAATTTTTAATTCTTAACAACTTTCCTAAATAATTTTTTTTGATATTGTCAAAATAAGGGTACATTACTCTTGGTCAAAATTCCTATTTTTTGCCCGCCCCTGTATACCATTTAGAAATTTGAAAGTTTGACACTTGAAATAGCAGTTTTACTCAATGCACCAACTTTTATCAAGAATAAAATTTTCTGTCAAATGAATAATAAAAATTTTTCTCATATGGTGCAGACTTTTTGAGTCGCACTGTATATGGTTTATTTGCACTGTATCTCTAACCACTGAAAATAAATATTTAATATGTCATATCAGGTGAATGAGAAATTAAAAACGAAACAAAAAACGTCAAAATATATAGGGTGTCCCATTTAAAAATATATAAGTTTGCATTATATTTCCTTAGTGAGACCCCCTAAAAATTCTTGTACGCCAGTGAACTCTTTAATAATATATCTATCAAAAGTTTTCATAAAGCTATTTCATATTTTTCTTGATTAGGAATTTATAGAACCTTGCTGTTTTCGACAGTTTCCAATAATCGCCCTGTATCTTTCAAATACTAAATATTTAATTAGGTCATCGTTACTTTAATAAAAAAAGAGGTTATAACTTTTCTTTTTACGAGATACCCTGCAAAACACACCAATTTGGTACACCCTGTACACTACAAGCTGTAACAATTCGGCAAGTACTTTTCCCGAGAGTAGACTTTCAGCAAAATTTCTCTACCTGCTATTTACACGAGATTTTAAATGGGGTGAAACTACTGAGCACCCATGACTCATAACTCAATTTATATTAACCAAATTGTATTATAAAAACTAAGAAATAATTATAAAATAACTTACCTTATCTCGTAGCATATCTCTGGTTCTAGTAGCCTGCGTCCTGCTTCTGTGTAACTCCAATTGGAGTTCCAAACACCTTTCTTGCCAATTAACACCATTGGTACTAGAACTGCTATGTCCTCCAGGTCCTGGATCTACGACGTCGAAAGCAGATAAAGGAGGTTGTACTGATGAACTCGCGTCGCGAACTCGTCGTGGCAATAGCCTCGGCGACGAGGGAGTCGAATGAGATAATCTGAAAAATATAATAACATTTTTACCATACTAAATAAATAAAAAAATAGTTTATAATAATTATCATTAACCACATACTTACACTTTAGATAAGTAGAACAACTTTATCAAAAATAATATATTTAAATAACACAAAAAACTCTCAAAATACTTTAAATAGGAACAAAAATGTAAAAAGCGTCAATGTTTTTCGGATCGACAGCAAAAAATGGCTGATAGACAAGGTTCGTGGAAGATCAAGGTTTAATATATAGAAAGGTTAGACAATCAGGCGTTTAAACTTACTTATGACGTCACCTAGTAGAATTTGATTTAACCACTTTAAATTACTATAACATTATTCTTCAGTGCAGCTCACTTGACTCATACTATAACGTACCATTTATAATAGTGTACCGTTTTTTTTACTTTCTCGCTATATATTGTTTTGTATGTGATAAATGGCACAGGTTTAAAAGCTAAGGGCCAAGTGGAGAAATTTATCAAAACTGAACAAAAGCGTGAAAATGAAATTATAATATCTTAAAAACTAACAAATTTATAACAGTTGATCTTTATGTTAATAATTTTGTTCCGTTCGATTCAGTGGCCTGACGTCATCTCTCCTACAAGTGTATTTTGTTGTGTGACAATTAATAAACTACGATGACTGAAATTAAAAAGTCAGACATGTGTCAATCGTGAAGGAGTTTGTGATGTCACTTCTCCATTATATCATATGAGGAAAATCAGAAAATATTAGAAAAAACCGGAGAAAATATGAAAAAAAAAATATCTATTGGAATAATTTGGAGAAATTTGAAATGATTTGGAAAAATTTGGAAGAAATTGGAGAAATTTCAAATAATTTGGAAAAATTTGGAATAATTTGGAAACATTTGGAAAAATTTGGAAAAATTTGAAAAAATTTTGAATATTTTGGAAACATTTGAAAAATTTGGAAAAATTTTAAAAAATTTAGAAAAATTTGAATAAATTTGGAGAAACTTGGAAAAATGGGTAAAATTTGAAAACATTTGAAAGAATATCGAAAAAATAAGAAAAATTTTGAATAGGTTGAAAAGACTAAATTTTCAGCCAATTCGAATTTGGATTCTTTTCCCATAAGAATGCAGGGTACTTTGGAAAAAATTTGGATAGATTTCAAATAATTAGGAAAAATTTGGAAAAAGTTGTAAATACTAAATTTTCAGCCAATTGGACTGCGACTCTTTTCCCATAAGAAGATTTTGAATAAATTTTAAAAAATTAGAAAAAATTTGAAAAAAATTTTAAAAAATTTGGAAAAATTAGGAAAAATTAGGAAAAATTTGGAATAATTTGGAGAAATTTGAAAAAATTTAGAAAATTTTAAAAAAATTGGATAAATTTGGAGAAACTTGGAATAATTTGGAAAAATTTGAATAGATATGAAACATTTGGAAAAATTTTTAGAAAATTTGGAAAATTTGGAAAATTTGGAAAAATTTTGGATAATTTGAAAAAATTAATAAAAAATTTGGAAAAAGTTGTAAATACTAAATTTTCAGCCAATTGGACTGCGACTCTTTTCCCATAAGAAGATTTTGAATAAATTTTAAAAAATTAGAAAAAATTTGAAAAAAATTTGAAAAAATTTGGAAAAATTAGGAAAAATTTGGAATAATTTGGAAAAATTTGAAAAAAATTAGAAAATTTTAAAAAAATTGGATAAATTTGGAGAAACTTGGAATAATTTGGAAAAATTTGAATAGATTTGAAACATTTGGAAAAATTTTTAAAAAATTTGGAAAAAGTTGTAAATACTAAATTTTCAGCCAATTAGACGCGACTCTTTTCCCATAAGAAGATTTTGAATAAATTTTAAAAAATTTGAAAAAAGTGGAAAAAATTTGGAAAAATACTTGAAAACATTAAGAAAATTTAAAAAAAATGGATAAATTTGGAGAAACTTGGAATAATTTGGAAAAATTTGAATAGATTTGAAAAATTTGAAAAAATTAATAAAAAATTTGGAAAAAGTTGTAAATACTAAATTTTCAGCCAATTAGACTGCGGCTCTTATCCCATAAGAAGATTTTGAATAAATTTTAAAAAATTAGAAAAAATTTGAAAAAAGCTGAAAAAATTTGGAAAAATTTGGAACATTTTAAAAAAATTGGAGAAATTTGAAATAATTTGGAAAAATTTAACAGAATTTGGAGAAATTTTAAATAATTTGGAAAAATTTGAAAAAATTTAGAAAAATTTGGAAAAATTAATAAAAAATTTGGAAAAAGTTGTAAATACTAAATTTTCAGCCAATTGGACTGGGACTGTTTTCCCATAAGAAGATTTTGGATAAATTTTAAAAAATTTGAAAAAATTTGAAAAAAGTTGGAAAAATTTGGAAAAATTAGAAAAACTTTGGAATAATTTTAAAAATTTGAAAAAATTGTAAACTATTTTAAAAATATTGGATAAATTTGGAGAAACTTGGAAAAATTTGAATAGATTTGAAATAATTGGAAAAAAATTTGGAAAATTTGGAAACATTTTAAAAAATTTTGGATAAATTTGAAATAATTTGGAAAAATTTGTAAATACTAAATTTTCAGACAATTGGACTGGGACTCTTTTTCCATAAGAAGACGATTTTTGATAGATTTGAAAAAATTAGGAAAAATTTGGAACAAGTTGGAAAAATTTGGAAAAATTTGAAGAAGTTTGAAAAAATTTGGAAGAATTGGAAAAATTTGAAAGAATTTTAATAATGTTGGAAAAAATTGAATACATTCGAAAAATATTGGGAAAATTTGAAATACTTTGGAAAAAGTTGAAAATACAAAATTTTCAGCCAATTCGACTTGGACTCTTTTCCTATAAGAACCTACAGCGTACTTCGGAAAATTTGGATAGATTTGAAATAATTAGGAAAAATTTGGAAGAAGTTGGAAATAATAAATTTTCAGCCAATTCGACTGGAACTCTCTTCTCATGAGAACCGTACAGGAAACTTCGGAAAAATTGAAAAGATTTGGACAGATTTGAAATAATTAGGAAATATTTTGAAAAATTTTGAAAAATTTTGAAAAATTTAAAAAAGTTGGAAATACTAAAAATTCAGCTAATTCGACTGGGCACTTTTCAGATTATAACCGCGCAGGTTACTTTGGAAAATTTGTAAAAATTTTTGATAGATTTGAAATAATTGGATAAAGTTGGAAAAAGTTGGAAATAATAAATTTTCAGCCAATTCGATTGACTCTTCTCCCATAAGAACCGTGGAGGGAACTTCGGAAAAATTGGAAAGATTTTGGACAAATTTGAAATAATTAGGAAAAATTTTCAATAAGTTGGAAAAATTAAGAAAAATTTGGGAAAATTTTAAAGAATTTTGAAAAATTTGGGAGAATGTGAAAGAATTTGGAAAAGATGGGAAAATTTGAAAAAATTTGGAAAAATTTGAAAAAACTAGAAAAAAGTTGAAGTTTCCAAATTTTTGGACAATTCGACAGTGACTCTTTATCAATAAGAACCGTGCAGGGTCTTTTAGAAAAATTGGAAAAATTTGAATAGATTTGAAATAATTAGGTAGTTTTTAAAAATTTGGAAAAAGTTGGAAAAATTTGGAGAAATTTGAAATAATTTGGAAAAATTAAGAAAAGTTTGGAAATATTTGAAAAAATTTAGAAAAATTTGGACAATTTTGAAAAAAATTAGAAATACTAAATTTTCAGCCAGTTTGACTTGGATTCTTTTAACATAACAACAGCGCAGCTTACTTTCGAAAATTTGTAGAAATTTGGATAGATAGAAACAAATAGGAAAATTTTGGAAAAATTTGGAAAATTTTGGATAAATTTGCAAAAAGTGGAAAAAATCACAATATTTCTGACAAGTTCTATATTAAAGAACAGTAAGTACAGAATGTTGTAGCTTTCCTGACTAGGCAACAAAATGCTCTTGTTGACTCATAACAGAAGTTATGCTGCATTGGAAACCAAAAAAAAAATCAAGTTTAGATGACCCCAAAATTTGACAATTTTTTTGCAGACTAATTTAGGACCAGGAAACATGAAAAGAAAAATAAAAAATGGAAAAAAATAAAAAATGAAACAAAATTCAAAAACATAAAAATAAAAAAAAATTACTTATCCATGCAAACTGTTACTATATTTTGCAACTCACTATTTTTTGATAAATATTTTTTTGTTTACATTTTCGTGTTCCATGATACCAAATTTGTATCCTACAAAAAAGTCATTAAAATCTTTATATCACCTTAAATTAGACGTTTACCTAATTTTCTATACAGGGTGAGCAATAAATATAAATTAAATATATAATTATTTCGTTTTATGATGAATTAGTTTTTTTTTAATACATAACCGGAGAAAAAATTATATGTTTAACATGAAAGAAAAAAAGTTTTATTGGCTTGGCTAGTTTCATTTCTTTGGTAATAAAAAATTAGCCGCGATAGTTAAACAATTTTTTTATGTTTATATAAAAAATGTAACATACCTAGAGAGTTCTCCAAGTCTAGAAAGCGGATCAAAATTCTGGCTCAGTCTCCTAGAATTCTCTTCACCCATTATAACAAAATCCTAAGTAACCGCCATAACAAACACTCACTAACAAAAATATATACAACAATTAATTGCAATAATAACAAATGGAATTTTGGATGGAAGTCGTAATCACAACCACGTTTTTTTTATACATATATATAAACAACAACCGCACGTGCGCAATCACTTACGTCACGATTGTTTTAAGAAGAAACCTCTAAGGCAACCGAGATTATACTGACATAAAGTAGACTTAGACATCTGAGTCTAGTGTGCATTGGGCATTGACCTCCGCGACCGTAAGGTCTTTCATTCTTTTACTAACAAAACAGTTGAACGGCGCTTGCATTTTCATTCATATCTACCTACGACTCGATTATTAAAGTCATTAAATACTATGGATGTTGTTAACACACTTTTTAGTGATAAATAACAGGAGATAATTATGTAACAATACGATATAAAAAAGATTTATTATAAAATTTATATACGTTAGTGAGCTTTGTTTAGGGCTCGAAATACTTGTAGGAGATCCTGAAACAAAAAAAAATTGTTAGATAATACAAAAGACATAATTAACCAGTTAATTTTGAAAATATTTTACTAGTCCGTATTATTAAAAATGCATTATTCAAATTCACACCATGAAGTAACTCTTTCCTCTGTTTTACTTAGGGAAAAGGACACTGCTAAGAATTATCCTTCAGCTACGTTATTTTCAAAGCACCAGTGATAATTGCTAATCAGAAACCGTAAGAAATTCAGAGGCGATTAAATGGGAAAAAAGTAACTATTTTGATATTGGTCAAAAAATATCTACAGGGACTTTCGCCCTTCTCGAATTATACAGGCAAAACTAAAAATGCTACGTGTGGTTTTTTAGGCATAAAATTTTAATTTCAAAAATGTCAAAAAATGAAAAAGTTAAGTTTTATTGTATCTCCAATTGTACTATACTAATAAATCTTCGTTACGATGTTTCGTGTCTTAACGACCACCATCAAGTTATTTTTTTTAAATACGGGCCTGTCTTTTTTATTGCAAAAATTGATAATCCGTTTAAATGCAAATTCAGTGATATGTTAGACTTGTTATTTTAACGACGTTTTATCTGAGTGACAATAATTTTTAATTACGGTCCTGTTCAATTTTGGTAAAAATTTTGCAACATTTCGGGCATTTTTTACCATAAGGAGGCAATGAAATATCTCTGTGGTAACATGGCTAATTCCGTTTTGTTTGTTTGTTGATGTTTTAATTCAAATATAAGTTAATGCATACATATTCAGAACCGTAATTAAATATTATTGTCACTGATGATGTTAGTCAGATAAAACGTCGTTAAAATACCAAGTGTAATATATCACGGAATTTGAATTTTAACGGTTTATCAATTTTTATAATAAAAAAGACAGGTCCGTTTTAAAAAAAAATAACTTAATGGTTACCGTTAAGGAACGAAACGTCGTAAGGAACAAAGATTTATTACTACAAATTTATAGAAAAGTTGAGATACAATAAAACTTTCCTTTTCCATGTTTTATATTTCTTCAAATAAAAATTGTATGCCTAAAAAAATAAAAGTAGGATTTTTAGAATTCCCTATATGACTCGAGAAGGGCGAAAGTCCCTGTAGATATTTTTTGACCAATGTATTACTCCCCAAAATGGTTAACTTTTTTCCGATTTAACCACCTCTGTATCTTTTATGGTTTCTGATATACCAATGTTATCCCTTCCAATTCCAGACATCCTGTATACGTATATACTAGCTGAATATCCGTGCTTTGCTATTTTTATGTATTTTGTTCTATTTCTCCCAATTTTTTTATATTTTTCCCTATTTTTTACTATGTTTCCTAAATTTTCCAATTTTCCCTATTTTACCCTATTTTTTTTCCTATTTTTCCCAATTTTTCACGATTTGTCCCATATTTTTCACTATTTATCCATTATTTTCTTTATTTTTCCCTACGTTCCCCTTTTTTCCTTTTTTACTATTTGTTTCTGTTTACTACTATTTTATTCTATTTTCTTGATTTTTCCTTATTTTTTTTATATTTTGCTATTTGGATTTATTTTCCTTATTTTCCCTATTTTTCCTATTTATTCATATTTTCCTGTTTTTCATTAATTTTTTCCCATTTATTCCTATTATATTTTATTATTTCCTATTTTTGCCTGTTTTTTCATATTTTTCTCATTAGTTCCTATTTTTCACTATTTTCTTTATTTTTCCCTATTTTTCGTCCATTATTCTAATTTTTTCCTATTTTTCCCAATTTTTCGCTACTAATCGTTATTTTACCTTAATTCTAGGTGTTCCATATTCTATTCTGTTTTCCTCTATTTTTTTACATTGTTCCCTATTTTTCTCTAATTTCCCTGTTTTTCCCATTTCCCCAATTCTTGCTGTTTTTTATTATTTTTTACTGTTTTATTCCTATTATTATCTATTTTTTGCTATTTTAACTATTTTTACTTATTTTTCAATATTTTCTTATATACTTTCTTATTTTTCTCGATTTTTCTGTATTTATCTCTAATTTCCCTATTATATCTATCTTTTTCTTATTTTTCCGAATTTTTCGCAAATTTTACTACTTTCGTTATTTTGGCGGTTTTTTTTTCATTTCTTCATATTCTCCTGTTGATCGAATACCATTAAAAATAATGAAAAAATAATGTGGGTAATAAACCCATTTTGTGAAATTTACATCTCCTAGTATTAAAATTCCACTAATTGTTGTACTCAAATTTAAAAAAATTTCATGTTCTTGTACTAAAGTTCCGCTAATTGTTTGTACTCCACTTTATAAAAGTTGCATATCTCTGTAATAAAATTCCGCTAAATTTTTAAACCTAAAATTGGGAACATGGTTTTCTATTAAAATTCCGCTAATTGTACTAAACTAAAATGTGTATATCTCAATAAAATTCCGCTAAATTTTTGAGCCCAACTTTGAAAAATTGACATGTCTGTAATAAAATTCCGCAAAACTGTTCTACTGAAATTTGTAAAATTTAAATGTCTCTTCCGATAAATTTTTGGACCTAAAATTGGTAACATTGCCTTCTATTAAAATTCCGCTAATTGTACTCCACTGAAATGTGTATATCTCTGTAATAAAATTCCGCTAAATTTTTGGGCTCAACTTTGTAAAATTGACATGACTGTAATAAAATTCCGCAAAACTTTTCTACTGAAATTTGTTAAATTTAAATGTCTCTGTAATAAAATTCCGCTAAATATTTGTACTCAGTTTAATAAAAGTTACATGTTTGTGTAATAAAATTCCGCTAAATTTTGTAATCAAATTTATGAAATTTACATGTATCTGTATTAAAATTCCGCTAAAATTTCCGTCCTAACTTTGTAAAATTAACATATCAGTAATAACATTCCGCTAAATTTTTGTACTCAAATATGTAAAATTTAAATGTCTCTGTAATAAAATCCCGCTAAATTTTTGGATCCAAAATTGGCCGTCTATTAAAATGTCGCTAATTTTTTATGCTCCACTTTGTAAAATGTACATGTCTCTGTAATAAAATTCCGCTTAATTTTGTACTCAAATATTTTGAAATTTACATGTCTCTGTACTAAAATTCCGCTAAATTTTCGGATTCAACTTTGTAAAATTTACATATCTGTAATAAAATTTCGCTAAATTTTAGGTCTTAATTTTTAAAATTTGCCTTGTATTAAAATTTCGTTAATTGTTTGTAATCCACTTTTTAAAATTGACATGTCTCGGTATTAAAATTTCGCTACATTTCACAACTTTGTGAAATTTACATATATTTGATTTAAAATTCCGCTAAATTTTTGGACTTAACTTTGTCAATTAGTCTATTATCTATTTTTTGTTCTTTTCTTTAAAATATTTAAGTTAAGTTTAAGAGTTAAGTGCCTCTTTATATCTTCTGTAACAAACGGTATATTTAAATCGTTGTCTAGGGTATGGTTAGAATCGTATCACGGTGCATTGATTATGGATCGTTATATTTTAGATCGCAGTCTTTGGATAGTTTGAATGTTTGAAGCATTTGGCGCATCCCTATAGTGCCATAAGTCCATATAGGTTTTATACGGTAGCAATTTATTGTCGATTGTTAGATTTTCACCTGCGATACAGAAGTCAAAATTGTATAAATATTTATATTATCAATTCTACAGGGTATTCTACAAATGTTTTTTTTTTGTTTTTTTCCCATTCATTTTTATTTTTGTCCCACTATAATTTTTTTGCTCCACTTTTCCTCAATGTTGTTTTTGTTTTTTTAATTTACATTATTTTTTGTTTATTTATTTTTACTACTTTACTTTCCCCCACTTATTTTTTGGTTTTTTACCCCACTTTATTTTTTATTTTGTCTCACTATAATTTTTTGCTTCACTCTTCCCCAATTTTGTTTTTGTTTTTTGATCTACATTATTTTTTGTTTATTTATTTTTATTACTTTACTTTCCCCCACTTATTTTTTTGTTTTTTACCCCAGTTTATTTTTTATTTTTGTACCACTATAATTGTTTTGCTTCATTTTTAAACAATTTTGTTTTTGTTTTTTTCATTTACGTTATTTTTTGTTTATTTATTTTTATTACTTTATTTTTCCCCACTTATTTTTTTGTTTTTTACCCCACTTTATTTTTATTCTTGTCTCACTATAATTTTTTTGCTCCACTTTTCCTCAATATTTATTTTTTGTTTTTTTCCTCACTTTATTTTTATTCTTGTCTCACTATAATTTTTTTGCTCCACTTTTCCTCAATATTTATTTTTTGTTTTTTTCCTCACTTTATTTTTATTTTTTGTCCCACTATAATTTTTTTGTTTCACTTTTCCTCAATTTTGTTTTTATTCTTTGATTTACATTATTTTTTGATTATTTATTTTTGTTGCTTTATTTTTTCCCGCTTATTTTTTTGTTTTTTACCCCACTTTATTTTTATTCTTGTCTCACTATAATTTTTTAGCTCCACTTTTCCTCAATGTTTATTTTTTGTTTTTTACCCCACTTTATTTTTATTTTTTGTCCCACTTTAACTTTTTAGCTCCACTTTTCCTCAATGTTTATTTTTTGTTTTTTACCCCACTTTATTTTTATTTTTTGTCCCACTTTAATTTTTTTGCTCCACTTTTCCTCAATTTTGTTTTTATTTTTTGATTTACATTATTTTTTGATTATTTATTTTTATTGCTTTATTTTTTCCCGCTTATTTTTTTGTTTTTTACCCCACTTTATTTTTATTCTTGTCTCACTATAACTTTTTAGCTCCACTTTTCCTCAATGTTTATTTTTTGTTTTTTACCCCACTTTATTTTTATTTTTTGTCCCACTTTATTTTTTTTTCTTCACTTTTCCTCAATTTTGTTTTTATTTTTTGATTTACATTATTTTTTGATTATTTATTTTTATTGCTTTATTTTTCCCGCTTATATTTTTGTTTTTTACCACACTTTATTTTTATTTTTGTCCCACTATAATTTTTTGCTCCACTTTTACTCAATGTTATTTACATTATTTTTCGTTTATTTATTTTTATTACTTTACTTTTCCCCACTTATTTTTTTTTGTTTTTTACCCCACTTTATTTTTATTTTTTGTCCCACTATAATTTTTTGCTTCACTTTTTCCTAATTTTGTTTTTTGATCTACATTATTTTTTGTTTATTTATTTTTATTGCTTTAGTTTTCCCCACTTATTTTTTTGTTTTTTACCATACTTTATTTTTTATTTTTTGTTCCACTATAATTTTTTTGCTCCACTTTTACTCAATTTTGTTTTTAATTTTTGATTTACATTATTTTTTGATTATTTATTTTTATTACTTTATTTTTTCCCACTTATTTTTTTGTTTTTTGCCCCACATTATTTTTATGTTTGTCCCACTATAATTTTTTGCTTCACTTTTCCCCAATTTTGTTTTTGTTTTTTGATCTGTATTATTTTTTGTTTATTTATTTTTAGTACTTTACTTTTCCCGACTCATTTATTTTGTGCCCCACTTTTTTGTCTCATTTTTTTGTTTTTGTACCAGTTTTCTCCATTTTTATTGTTTTTTGATCCACTTTATTTTTTCTTTATTTATTTTTGGTACTTAACTTTTTCCCACTTTTTTTTGTTTCGTGCAACGTTTTTTGTCCCATTTTTTTGTTTTTGCTCCACTTACCTCCTTTTTTTATTTTTTTAATCCACCTAATTTTTTTATTTATTTTTGTTTCTTAACTTTTCCCCACTTTTTTTGTTTTGTCCCATTTTTTTGTTCCACTTTTTTGTTTTTAAACCACTTTTCTCCATTTTTATTGTTTTTTGATCCACCTCATTTTTTCTTTATTTGTTTTTGGCACTCAACTTTTTCCCACTGTTTTTTGTTTTTTGCCCCGTTTTTTGTCCCATTTTTTTAGTTTTTGCTCCACATTTTTCCATTTTTTCTTTGTTTTTTGATGAACCTCATTTTTTTTTATTTATTTTTGTTGCTTTTCCCCAATTTTTTTGTTTTGTGTCCAATTTTTTTTGCCCCACTTTTTTGTTTTTGTACCACTTTTCTCCATTTTTATTGTTTTTTGATCCACCTCATTTTTTCTTTATTTATTTTTGGTATTTAACTTTTCCCACTTTTTTTTGTTTTGTGCCCAGTTTTTTGTCCAATTTTTTTGTTTTTGCTCCACTTTCCATTTTTTCTTTGTTTTTCGATGAACCTCATTTTTTGTTCATTTATTTTTGTTGCTTTACTTTTCCCCACTCTTTTTTTGTTTTGTGCCCTGTTTTTTGTCCCATTTTTTTGTTTTTGCTCCACTTTTCTCCATTTTTTTTTTGATTTTTTTAATCTACACTTTTTTTTGTTTTGTATTTCATTTTTTTGTAACACTTTTATGGTTTTGACCCACTTTCTCTATTTTTTTTGTTTTCTGATCCATCTCATTTTTTCTTTATTTATTTTTGTTGCTTCACTTTTCAGCATATTTTTTTGTTTTGTGCTCCATTTTTTTTTATTCCATTTTTTTTAGTCCTACTTGTTCCATTTTTATTTATTTCTGATCCACATTATTTTTTCTTTATTTATTGTTGTTGCTTCACTTTTCTCAACTTTTTCTTATTTTGTGCTTCATTTCTTTGTCCCATTTTTTTGTTGTTGTCCAACTTTTCCATTTTTTTGTTTTGTGATTTACCTAATTTTTTCTTTATTTATTTTTGTTGCTTCACTTTTCTACATTTTTTTTTGTTTAGTGCTCCATTTTTTTATTCCATTTTATTGTTTTAGTCTTACTTTCCATTTTTTTTTATTTCTCATCCACATTATTTCTTCTTTATTTATTTTTGTGCTTCACTTTTCTCCAATTCTTTTTTTGTTTTATGTTTTAGTTTTTTTTGTCCCATTTTATCGTTTTGGTACCACATTTTCCATTTTGTTTTTGTTTTGTGGTCCTCCTGATTTTTTCCTTATTTGTTTTTGTTGCTTCACTTACCTCCACTTTTTTTTTGTTTTGTGCTTTATTTTTTTATCCCATTTTTGGTTTTTGCTTCACTTTTCTGCTTTTTTTTTATTTCTGATCCACATTATTTTTTTTTGTTTTTGTCCCACTTTTTCCATTTTTTTTTTATTTTGTGATCCACCTCATGTTTTCTTTATTTATTTTTGTTGCTTCAATTTTCTCCACCTTTTTTTTGTTTTGTGCTTCATTTTTTTATCCCACTTTTCTCCATTTTTTTTGTTTTTTGATCCATCTTATTTTTTGTTTCCTAATTCCTGTTGCTTCACTTTTCTCCACTTTTTTTTTGTTTTGTGCTTTATTTTTTTATCCCATTTTTGGTTTTTGCTTCACTTTTCTCCTTTTTTTTTATTTCTGATCCACATTTTTTTTTGTTTTTATCCCCCTTTTTCCATTTTTTTTTGTTTTGTGATCCAGCTCATGTTTTCTTTATTTATTTCTGTTGCTTCACTTTTCTCCACTTTTTTTTTGTTTTTGTGCTCCATTTTTTTGTTTTTGCACCACTTTTTTCAATTTTTTTGTATTTGATTTATCTCATTTTTTGTTTATATATTTGTTTTGGTTCACTTTTCTCTAGTATTTATTTGTTTTGTGTTCTATTTTGGTCCCACTTTGTTGTTTTTGTGCCACTTTTCTGCATTTTTTTTGTTTTTCGATCTACCTCATTTTTTTTATTTATTTTTGTTGCTTCACTTTTGTCCTGTTTTGTGCTCCATTTTTTTGTTTTTGTCTTCATTTTTTCTTTTTGATCTACCTCAATATTTGTTTATTTAATTTTCACTTTTCTTCACTTTTTTTATGCTCCACTTTTCACCATTTTTTTTGCATTATTATTATTATTATTAATTTTTCTGGATTCCATCATCACTAAAGTTATAAATGTTTAAATTTTCGTGAAATAATATTCGTAGCCATTGAAGTGAATACTTTTTCCTTTACTATTAAATTTGAAATGCTCATTTATACCGAGCAAATAGTTATTCAGAAAAAGGACTTTCCTCGCAACAAACCATTAGGATAATAAGGGTGAGTGCAAAAGGGAAAATTTCATTGGGCGAGAAAAGTTATCTTGTAAAATACATCAAGAATTTTCCACCTCCTATTATATCATATTTCGTTGGACCGTTTTCATCGACATTTTATCTCGCACGCCGGAAAAAATTTCTACCTTGACATATTTTCATCTAAATTGTGTAAATTTCTGGAGAAAAATATTAAAGAAACAAGGTTATTATAATTTGACAAATGTATAGTCCGTTCGTGTCATTCCTACATCACCATTACCATAATTTCTAGGTGAAATTATTTTTCTACTAGATTTATTAACGCGTAGAATTCTCAAATATACGATTTCGGAATGTGAGCGCCTTTTGTGGACTTATTACCAAACAACACGAAACCCACATATACTTTTTCTAAAACATGCCACTGCCATCTCATAAAATACATCTTTCGAAATCAACATACTTTCTTTTATACAGGGTGACCCAACACAAAAAGTAATTAAACCGCATCCAATAAACGACTAGAAAAAAAAATATGTCCCCGTGAGTCATAATATGTTCAAATTCCTTCAGGAATGGTTAAAATTATATTCAATGTAAAGGGATTCCCCTGTATGACTAATCTGGTGGAAATCCGTTACCTTCCACTCTCTTCTACCCCCGTGGTAGGAGAAAATTTAAGTTAGATGAATATCAATTCCGAGGTTGCCACGTCTAATGTTATATTAAATTTATTCAGAATTAGTAAAATATAATAATTTGAAAAACTACATTTTTCCCACGTGTAGCTTATTATAAAAGGAATATAGTCACTTTATTTCCTGATTTTTATTTCTTGATTTTATCTTTTTCAAATTTTTTTTCTTATTTTTCCAAATATTTCCCTTAACGCAATAAGTCCACGAGGTTGCAGTGAATCCGGTTGCAACATTTTTATTTTTCCTGTTTTCCATTATTTTATCCTATTTGTAGCTATTTATCCGTATTTTCCTCACTTTTCTCTATTTTACACTTTTTTCATATTTTTTCCTATTCTCCTTATTTTCTCCTTTTTTTCTCTTTTTCACTTTTTTAAATACGTTTCCGTATTTATTCTACAATTTCCCCATTTTTCATATTTTTTTCCTATTTTTCATATTTTCCCCAATTTCATATTTCCTTTTTCCCTACTTCCCACTATTTTTGCCTCCCCTTATTTTGCGGTATTTTACCCTATTTTGCTCTATTTTGTCACTATTTTTCCCAAAATTTGTCCTATTTGTTCGTATGTTTCCCTATTTTTCTCCATTTATTTTCATGTTTTCCTCCATTTTTACTATTTTCACTATTTGTCTTATTTTTTCCCGTTTTTTCTATATCTTTCTATTATCGCTTTCTTTCCATTAGTTTTTTCTATTTTCTATATTTGTTCTTATTTTTTCCTATTTATTCATATATGTCCTTATTTGCACTTATTTTCCCTATTTGTCCCCATTTTTTTTTCGCATTTTTTCCCTTTTTTTCACTATTGTTTCTTTCATCTTTCTATTTTTCCTGTTTTCCATTAGTTTTCCTATTTTCTTTATTTTTCCTCGTTTCTCAGTATTTAACCTTATTTATACTTATTTGTCCTTATTTTGTCGTATTTTCCTTATTTTTTTTAATGTTTCTCTATTTACCCCACTATTTCCCTATTTTTAACTATTTATTCTATTTTTCCCTAGTTATTCTCTAATTTTCCTATTTTTCCATGTTTTCTTATTTTTTCTTATTTGCCCAATTTTTCCATAATTTTTTGCTATTTTTCACTATTTTCTCTATCTCTCCTATTTTTCCTATAACTTTCTATTATTTCCTGTTTTCCGTTAGTTTTCTTGTTTTCTTTATTTTTCCTTGTTTTTCAGTATTTATCCTGATTTGTATTTATTTTTCCCTATTTAGCCCTAT